>OX016543.1:6947859-7547859 GCA_943590905.1 Sphaerophoria taeniata
CTATTTTCAACCAAATATTCATCAAATGCTTCGATTGCATCATCTACAGGCACACTTGGGAACAGGGATACAACATCAAATGAAAACATTTTTTCCTCCGGTTCAAAAACTAAATCTTGAATTTTTTTTAACAAAATCAAATGAATTTTTAACCGAAGTTCTACAGATTGGATTTAAGCTATTCATTTCGCGAACTAACCACTTAGACACTTTGTTTCCCGCCGTATCTACGCTTGGAATTATTGGCCTTAATGAATTTCCAGGTTTATGGATTTTAGGTAAACCGTGAATACGAGCAACTTTTGGATTCGGCACTATTAACGAAAATTGCAGTTTTTTACCAAAACCGTCACCAATTTCCTTTCTAAGGCTATTGACTTCATCAATCATTCTTGGCAAAGGATTTTTAGCGACTTTTTCATAGTTTCCGTCTTGAATTAATTTTTACATCCTACTATCATAATCTTCTTTGTCTAAAATCACTAATTTATTTCCTTTATCAGCCTTTACGAAAAAGCAATCCTTATTTTTTATTGATTTAATTGCATCATTGAAAACGTTTTTTATATTTTTCCGCTCATTTACATTGTAAGAGTATATTAAACTTACAGCAGCCGATCTTATACTTTTTTGTACATCTAACGGTTTGCATTTAAGCATAGTCTCAATATCGATCACCAAATCAAGTAAAGGTTCTTTTTTAGGCACCGGTGCAAAATTAAAACCTTTGTTTAAAAGTTCCATTTCCACATCCGAGAAAACAACACTCGATTGGTTCACAACATAATCCTCAATGATTGCCGGCTCACACACTTTTTCACTGATATGTTTTTTATTCTTCTCAAAGAGCAAAAACTCAAACTTTTTCATGTGAACTGATCTTTTCTTTTCTAATTTAATGTTCAGTTTGCTCTCACAATCACTTACGAATTGAGACCAAATCTCATAAGTCATAACACACCCCTAAAAATCCTTTGCCAAAAATGATTGATGAAGTCAATAGCCTTAGAAAGGAAATTGGTGACGGTTTTGGTAAAAAACTGCAATTTTCGTTAATAGTGCCGAATCCAAAAGTTGCTCGTATTCACGGTTTACCTAAAATCCATAAACCTGGAAATTCGTTAAGGCCAATAATTCCAAGCGTAGATACGGCGGGAAACAAAGTGTCTAAGTGGTTAGTTCGCGAAATGAATAGCTTAAATCCAATCTGTAGCACTTCGGTTAAAAATTCATTTGATTTTGTTAAAAAAATTCAAGATTTAGTTTTTGAACCGGAGGAAAAAATGTTTTCATTTGATGTTGTATCCCTGTTCCCAAGTGTGCCTGTAGATGATGCAATCGAAGCATTTGATGAATATTTGGTTGAAAATAGTGTGACAAATGAAAAAAGATTAGTTAACACAAAGGCGGCTAGGTTGTGTATGAGTCATAGTTTTTTCCAATTTCGTGGTGAATTTTATAAATCAACAAAAGGTACTAGCATCGGGAATCCGCTAAGTCCGTTTATTGCCGAAATTTGCATGGCCAAATTGGAAATGAAATTAAAATCGGAGGGTAAATTACCGAAAGTGTTTCATCGTTATGTTGATGATATTCTTACAGTGTTAAAAGAATCTGAAAGTGAGAGTTTTTTGAGGACGTTGAATAGTCAATGTGAATCCATCAAATTCACAATTGAAAAGGAAAAAGACAAAAAGCTTGCGTTTTTAGATTTAGAATTGACAAGAAACCGTGTAAAAATTGAAATCGCAGTGTACCACAAACCAACCAGTACAAAACGAGTGATAACTAGTGATTCCTTCTGTCCCATTCAACACAAACATGCATCGTTTCATTCTATGGTGCACCGCCTTGTTAATCTCCCACTTTCATTAGCAAACTATAAAAAAGAATACGATCATATAGTTGAAGTTGCTGATTTAAATGGTTATTCGAAGAATCTTATCGACTCTATTGTTAAAAAGCACGCGAAAAAAGTTTCTAAAAACCAAAATACAACTTTATTTAGACAAAATAATTTAGAAGTCGCGAGTGAAATGAAAAGAGAAGTGTTTAATTATGTCCCGGGAATAATGGACAAATTAAAAAACCGTTTAAAACAGCATAATATATTGCCGTTTTTTTTCAAATAACAGAAAACTTAAAAATATTTTTGCATCCACTAAAGACAAAGTTGTGGATGAACAAAAATCGGGAATATATGCGATTGAATGTGGTGTATGTAAACGACGCTATATAGGCCAAACTAAAAGAAGTATACAAGTGAGATACAAAGAGCATTGTTATTGTGCAAAAAAGAACAAATTGAAACAATCGGCCTTTGCAGATCACATTGTAACAGAAGGTCATGGAATTGGTGAAAATGAGCATTCCATTAGCTCAATCAAACATGTAAACAAATGCAACAGATTGGACGCGTATGAAAGTTATTACATTGAAAAAGAAATTAATAACTTGAATGCAGAAGAAGGAGAGATTAGAACACCGCTGTTCTCTCTAGTTTAACTCATGACCGTTAATTTGCTTATCCACTGTTTGATGTTGACAAAATCTGTTGATGCAGATTACAATCGAGTTAGTGCTGATGATGAACGCCAAGGAAGCGTTTGAAATGCATTCACGTTTAATGTAAGTCTTATTATAATTTTTTTTTATCGTAATTTGACTTCGTGTTTTCTGTGTGAAACAATAAGGTGTTTGTTAAAAATAAAGTGTTTAATTTCACTTTTTCGTTTAAATGTTTCAATCAGTTACTTTTGAAATGTTTTTCGTTCTTAAATCACAGTCATCATATCGATTTATGACATTCAGAAGATTTATGACATTCAGAAGGAAATAAGTAATAATCGAACATACAATAAATAATTTGCAACCTAAAATGAAGGGAAATTCAAGCATCAGAGTTACGCAAAACAATCGAATACTTCTAGGACTATAGATTGTTTTTGATAGTATTTTTTTAACATCGATCGTCTATCGATGTTTACGCAACCCTAACTTCGGCCGTTTCTATTCCCCTGGCCTGTATGCTCGTCCTAGTGTGTCGGGAAGCAATAGACAAATATGTGTATTTATCGACACTCTCTCCTGTCTCTTTATTCATTCTGGTGTTAGCTTTCAAACAGTGTGGTTGATTTTTGCTTAGTCTCCAGTTTAGCTAGTGATTTTTCTTGTGTTTTTTTGTATTTTTCCATAGTGGTATTTTTCCATAGTGTGTGAAGGTGGTTGAAGTCGGCAAAGTGCTCTCTTTTGAGAATCAAGTAAGAGTTTTTACATTTATTCTCAGTAGTGTATAACAGTTTGTGTATAAATCTTTTATAACTGTTATATTAATATAACTGTTTAGGTAGATTTTTTCGAAAATTCATAACTGTTCTACGGTTTGTGCCTTCGATAAGGGTTTGAGTCTTGGCTAATTTAGTGGAGGTTTGTGTCCAAGCTAAGTTTGCTAGGGATTGTGCCTGAGATGGCAGATTCGGGTGGGATGTTCTGCACTCCATCTGAATTTGATGGTTTGTTATCTGACTATGATGTCAAAGCACAGTCTCCGACTACCTTCCGAGCCGTCAACATCGTTTCGATCGTTACTCCGCAACCGCTCTCTCAATAGTTGGTGCTCTTCTCTTTTCATACTTGCAAATCACTTTCCCTTCACAGTTTTTTTTTTCCTTTCCTCTCCAATTAATAATAGTGCACCTGTCGTTAAATTAAGTGCGAACAGTGATTCAGATATGGCCTCAGGGCCACGATTGCTTTCGGGTAATCGGTACGGGCTTCTTGATCAGCCCTCCGATACCCCGAAAAGAAAAAAGAAAAAAACTTCATATACACCTTTAGATATTGATTTTGATCTTCCCTCAAACTCTAATAGTGCAAATCCGAAATTTATCCTCATCTCCCCTTCCGACCCCAATATTCCCCTTACTAAGTTCAGTGTCTTTCTGATTAAAAAGGCCATAGACGGCATTAGTACATACTACGAACAAATTTCCCAGCTTCGCGACGGCAACATCCTCATCCTCGTTAAATCACAAAAAATCGCAGACCTTTTCCTTTCCAAAAAACAACTATCCAACCTTTGTCCCATCAGTGTTACTCTCCACGCTAGCCTTAACTCGTCCAAAGGTACTGTCTACGCGCCTTGTTTAAAAAAATGTTTCCGAACAAGAAATCATTTCAGAAATGAAAGAAGAAGGTGTAATTGACGTATACAAATTTAAGAGAACAATTAATGGAGAACAACTTCCAACTGGTTTAGTTCTTTTCACCTTTAACCGCTTTCGTCCCCCAACTTCAGTGAACGTTGGTTGGTACAACCTACAAGTCCAAGAATATTTCCCCAACCCGATGCGTTGTAGGAAATGTCAACTTCTCGGACACACTCAAGCAAGATGCGCAAGACAACCAACATGTGATATTTGTAATCTACCTCCCCACCCTTCTTCTGATTGCACCCGCATTTACTGCGCTAATTGTGCAGAAGAACACCCAGCTTCGTCAAAGCTTTGTAAGAGATTCCTTCAAGAGAAAGAAACTCTAAAAATCAAAACAACAAAAAAATGTACAATGGCCGAAGCAAAAAAAATATACAGGGAACAAAATCCCTCAATCTTCTCATCTCTGGCATATACTTCAGCAGTAAAAAGCTCATCCGAATTAAACCCCCCAATTCTTCCACAAACACCTTCAATTCCAATTTCTCCTCCAAACAATCACTTACAAGAGTGCGATCCGCAATCGTCAAAAAGTTCCAACAACACAACTCATGTTACAAATCAAACCGAAAATATTTCCCCAATCAAACCCCATCTTAATGACCAAACACCAACCGTAAAACCTATAACCACATTTATCAAACATCAAACAAAGAGCCCACTTCACACTCTAATAACTCAATATCAAACTCAAACATCACACAAGCAACCAACCTACAAAAAACCCACTCAAACAAAAACATCAATTCCCACTCAGAACATATTTCTGAAATAAGAAAAAATTACTCATCTTCTGATTCATTATCAGACAAAAACAACCCATTCAATAATGCAACCTCCTCAGCTTCTCCTATCGAAACAAACTCATTAAACAACTATTATGAAAACATTGACGATGATGACATCTAAAATCAACTCAAACCTTCCTCATACAGACTCCGCCATTCTTGGGTTTGGACATTCGAGTTCTCTTAGGAACTCGAGTGATCAAACCCTTGAACGGCGGAGTCCATACCCGACCACCTACTGTTCAGATCCCATTGATTTTTCCCGGTATCACTCGTCTTATACTGGACAAAAGTCTCCCCGTTCTTCAAAATCGATCCTTAACGTTCTTCAATGGACCCTTTACGGATACAACAACAATTACGAAGAACTTGAACTCCTCATAAATGAACTAAGACCACAGATAATTTCATTACAAGAAACACATATCTTATCAAACACATTAATTAACAAATTACCAAAGCAATACAAACCCTACTTCCATAACCTTGATTCCAATTCCTACGCAAAACAAGGAACTGGAATACTTATTCATAGATCAATCCCTCACAAGAAAATAGATTTTAATTCAAATATATCAGCCATTGGGATCGAAATACAACTTCAAATCAAATTAAGTATTTTATCAATTTACATTCATCCGAAACAACCTTTTTCAGCAAACGATTTAAATGCCATTCTAAATTCGGTAAATACACCAATATTATTGACAGGAGATTTTAACTCCTGGAGTCCTCTGTGGGGTTCCCCCTCTGCAAACACCAGGGGTAAAACCATTGAAAACTTTCTTATGAATTCTGACTTGACTCTCCTTAATGATGGAAGACCTACCCACCTCTCAACACACAATTCCCTCACCCACGTCGATCTGACTTTTATTTCCCCAACCCTTTTTCCTCAAACAAAGTGGAACATAAGTAATTATCTACACGGAAGTGATCACTTCCCCATCCTTACTTCTATTAACCTTGGCCAAGAAAAAGCATACTCTAAACCCCCTCCAAAGTTCAAGACCGACAAAGCTGACTGGTGTTTATTCCAAACAAAATCATCCGAACTGGTGAACCAAAACCCACAATCTCGAAATATAAATGAAGAAGCTTCAATCTTAAAAAAATGTATATTAACCGCAGCTAATGTTTCAATCCCCCAGACTAAAAACTCGACAGTTAAAAGAATTGTCCCATGGTGGAACTCAGAACTAAACTCCTTACGCAACATCAAACAAAACCTATGGAAAACCTTCAGAAAACATCCAAATGAGACTAACCTCATTAACTTCAAAAAAGCTAACGCTTGTTTTCGAAAAAAAGTTAAAATCGCAAAAAAAGAGAGTTTCCAAAAGTTCACTGAAACCATCAACCCAACATCTACTTGCAAGAAGCTATGGTCTGATATAAAAGTTCTCACTGGCAATTATTCACCCAAATTCATTAAAGTTATTTCAACCCCAACTGAATCTTTAACGGACCCAAATCTAATTTCAGAACATTTTGCCGAGCTTTGGTCTTTTTATTCAAGCGACTCGAATTTCTCAACCCAATTCCGAGACATAAAAAAACAAGTTTTCACAAATAATTACTCTCCAACGCCTGTATGTCCCTCAGCATACCCCATTGAAAGCCCCATAAACGAAATTGAACTGGAATCATGTTTAAGAGCTGTCAAAGGTAAGACCCCAGGGTTCGATCGAATTTCTTATCCTATGTTAAAAAACGCCCCAAAGTTATTAAAACTACGCCTTCTTCAGCTTTATAACTCTATCTTTAATAGCGGAACCATACCCCAAACTTGGAAAACGGCTACTCTTGTACCCATTCCCAAACAAAACAAAAACCCTACCAACCCAAACAGCTATAGGCCGATATCCCTCCTACCATGTACAGCCAAGATTTTAGAAAAAATTATCTCAAAAAGACTTTTTTGGTTTATAGAAACCAACAACTAAGTTGATCTTAACCAAGTTGCATTCAAACATGGTCGAAGTACAATTGACTCTCTGTTACACATTGACCAATTCGTCTCAGATGCATTATCGTGTAAGAATCATGTCTCCATTCTGTCTCTTGATTTCGAGAAGGCATTTGACAGAATAGGTATACATATTGTTTTAAATAAAATAGGGAGCTGGAAAATTGGTCCAAAAATGTACAACTTTATAAAATCATTCCTATCTCATCGTAAATTCAGAGCCAAAGTAAATAATTTTTATTCAAACATATACAAACTTGATAACGGTATTCCCCAAGGCTCCCCACTTTCAGTGGTACTTTTCATAATAGCCTTCAATGAAATTAGCTCAATAATTTCACGATCAAAAAACATAAAACACACACTATATGCCGATGATGTTTACCTTCTTTCAAAATTCAACGATAACGAAAAAACAAAAAACGAATTTAATGCAATTCTCCAGCACCTCGATTCTTGGTGTTTTCAGTCAGGTGCTTCCATATCCCTAAGCAAAAGTAAAGTTTTGCATATCTGTAGAAAACATCACTGTGAATGTCCAACCATTACTTTTAATAATAATATTATTCCAAATGTTAACAATTTAAGTATACTTGGTGTCTTATTTGATAAGAAATATAACTTTAAGGAACATTGTCTAGCTTTAAGAAAAAAATTAGCTGCCAGGCTGAATGTCATAAGATACTTAGCTTCTAAACATAGTTTTGTGCATGTTAACACTCTAATCAATGTAACAAAATCAATTATTCTTTCTAAAATAGACTATGGCTTAGTTATATACGGAAAATCTGCTAAACACAACATCAAAATGGTACAAACACCCTACCACGCTGCAATCAGATCCAGTCTCAAAGCATTTACCACAACTCCAGTGAAAAACCTACTGGCAGAAGGTGGTTTCCCTTCAATTGAAGAAAGAAGAGAACTGCTCACTTCTCGACTCCTAAGCAAAATATTCGACTCCTTTTGCTCACCAATCCATTCCGACGTAGTCAAAATTGCTAACCGGCGCAAACTTCCAAAAATACCGTCCACTTTGTACAACGCTTTAGAATATGCCAAGGCGATGGGTCTCCCCACCAAATGCAAAGCAAGGACCTTTGAAAAAAATCCCCCTTGGGCACTTCTCCCAGACTCGATAAACATAGATCTCTCCAGACACAAAAAAAACTCAACATCGAATGAAGAATACCTTCAACTGTTTTACCACCTAATTGATCAACACAAAGAATGGGAAACGTTTTACACTGATGGTTCTAAAAGCGAAGAAGGAACAGGTTTTGCAATCGTCAACTCCAACAACCTTATTTTGGCTACCGAAAAACTACCCCCATACTTCTCCATATTCTCCGCCGAAGCTAATGCAATTTTAAAATCAACAGAGATTGCTCTAAAAACCAAAAAAAGACATTAATCTGTACAGATAGTCTCTCAACTTTAAAAGCGATATTGAATATAAATAACCGCTCAACAATCATAAGCAAAATTAGAGACATTGCTATAAAGCTAGGTCCAAACTTAAAAATTGTTTGGACTCCAGGACACATTGGAATAAGAGGTAATGAGCATGCCGATAGGGAGGCCAAACTGGTCTCCAATAACATAGATCAGGAAATCTCACATCACCCTCAACCAACTAAAAAAGACCTCCTAAACCTCGTTAACTCCAACTGGAGAAGAAAAATACTATCGGATTGGACTGAATACAATCATTTTTACACCACCATCAATCCCAGCCGAGAACCTATCACCTTCCCTTCATCCACATCTTCAACAATGAACAAATGCTTTCTAAGACTCCGAGTTGGACACACTAAATTAACACATAGCTTCCTGCTGAACAAAGATCCACCTCCCAATTGTCACCTTTGCAGTTCAAACCAACAACTCAACATACAACATCTTACAACAGAATGTACAAAAATTCAAGAAATATGCAACCTTATATCTAACCAAAATTTGAAAAATCTTCTCTTTGTTCCTTCCGAAAAAAACATAAAATGTGTGTTCAAAATTTTAACAAAACTTAATTTAGTTGAAAATATTTAATTTAAGAAACACAAACCCTCCCCCTCTCCACCTATTCCATTTCATATCAAATGTATTAGAAAAATAATTTCTTAAGTCCAGCTAAAAGCCCTGGCAGCTAAAGCTGATAAAATTATATATTATTTCTGACATTTATTGTCTAGTTGTAATAAATTTATAATAATATGATGTCAAAGAGGGTGCGAAGAAGGCAGTGAAGGGAGAAGTTGATATTGGGAGATTTTTAAAGTCTCCCAATACCAAGACGGTGGTTGCAGGAAGGAAGAAGAAGAAGAAGGCGAGAAAGGACAGGAACAGGGAGGGTTCTGCCTCTGCTTCCATGGCGGAAGACTCTGCCATGGAGACAGAGAACATTGTTGAGGCTGTGAAGGCTAGGAAGAGGAGGAACGAGAAGCAGAAGGCTTCGTCGTCTTCGGAGGCGAAGAAGATTGCTCCGTCAGCTTCTTGTGGGGAGACGCCGCCGGTGAGTATGGGCCCTCCTAAGGCGGTGCCTGTGGTTAAGGCTAAGGCCTTGACTGCTGGCTGTTCTGCTGAGAAGGGTGCATCTTCGGGGGCGTCAACCTCCGCGAAGGCTACCGCGGCTGCTGCTGCGAGGAAGGCTGCCACGCCGGTGGCTTCTTCCTCTACTGCGGGAGGGTCCAAGGGAAGTGCATTGACGAGAGCTGGTGATGGCTTGAACGAAAGTTTGAGTCTCGCTGGCGTCTTGAAGAGATGTAGCGATGTGAAGGGGGAGGTTCTGAAGCTGATTGCTTCATCCCCGGAGATAGCCGCCCGTGTATGCGGGATTACGGCCAAGTATGAGGCCCTCAGACTTGAGCTCTCTGGGGTGAACGGGAGGCTTAGGGGGCGATTGGAGGTGAATGGGGGTGATAGGGTAGTGGCAGCGGTAGGCAATGGGCCATCCAAGGAGGTTGAGTCCTTGGGTGTGCCCATTGGGATAGATGTGGCGGTTAGACCATATCGTGGTCCCAGGTGGCCCAAATGGCAACAGGGGATGGCGTTTCTGCCGGCTTGGGGGGTAATGCATGGGGTTGAAAACCCCTGATGTTGCGCCTGCCAACCCTGTGGAGACGTGGTCTCTGGTGCTAAAGGGCAAGAAGAATGAGCCCGCGGGGGAAATAAAGAAGAGGGTGGTGGAGGAACTGATGCCTGCTGTGGGTGTCAGGGTGCACACTGTGCATTCTGCCAAGCACGGTGCAGGTGTTATGGTTCGTACACCAACCGCTGCTGAAAGGGACGCCATAATTGGGCATAAAAAGCTTGAGGAGGTCGGTTTGTCGGCAGAAACAAGGAAGGGCGGTCGCATAGTTGTTCGAGGGGTGGACAGGAGGATATCCTCTGAGGAGTTCATAGGTGAGCTGCGCAGGTTGAACCTGCGCATGCTCACCGATGAGCAGTTCAGTAATGGTGTGCGACCGTTTGGCTGAATACAAACGGATGCTTGTCACCAGTAAACACGAAAACTGGAAATCTTTTTGCCGAAGCACATAGGGACGATCCTTGGGGTTAACTTTATCGTGTTTGTTGGGCAAAGGAGCCCCTAGAAATAATAACCATTCATGATAGGGGTCTTGTGCTCTCAACTTGGAAGGACTGTGTCACTGTTCTAATGCAAATCTTTTTCCCTAGGGGTGTGAATTCGGTAGGTCCTTCATTGGACTTGCCTAGTACACAACCCGTGGTGAATCAAGGTGAGACTGGGCTCGCGATGGCTAGGCTCAATATCGAGGAAGTCACCGGGTTTTGATGGACTGACTGGCGAGATGGTGAAAGCCATCTGGTCGGCTGTCCCCGAATATCTGGTTGATCTATACTCGAGCTGCTTCAGGGAGAATTATTTACCGCTGGAATGGAAGTGTGCAAGATTGATTGTGCTTCTGAAGTCTAACGATAAGGTTAGGACTAATCCCTGATCTTATCGTGGCATCAGTCTCCTACCTGTATTTGGAAAGGTACTGGAAAGGGTCTTGGTGGACAGACTGATGGAGTGCGTCCCTGTACAGTGTCCATTTCAGTTTGGTTTTAAACCAGGTTGCTGCGTCGATGATGCTTGGTTGTGCTTGCAGGATTTTGTTGACGGATCGACCAAAAAGTATGTCCTTGGCATTTTTATTGACTTCAAGGGCGCATTTGATTGTCTTGGGTGGGAAAGCGTGCTGCATAGGTTAGGATAGGTAGGTTGTATTGAGATTGCTCTCTGGAGAAGCTATTTTGCAGGCAGAACCGCTCGCGTTGTCAGCTCTGTTGGCGGTGTGACAGTTGATGTTGAGAGAGGATGTCCTCAGGGGTCTATTGCGGGTCCATATGGAATCTGATGATGGATCCTCTGCTGCAGCGTCCTTCAGCCTTTCACTTGCGCTGTAGGTGTGTTGCTTATGCTGATGATCTTCTTGTCATTGTTGAAGGCCAGTCTCGTGCTGAGCTGGAAAACATGGCAACGGAGGTCATGTGTGTGGTAAACACTTGGGGCTCTGGTGTTGGGGTGGAGGTTGCTGTGGAAAAGACGTCCATGATGCTGCTCAAGGGTAAGTTATCCTTGACACAGCAACCATTGGTAAGGTCTGGTGAGGTTAGTCTGAAATACGTGACGAAGGTCAAGTATCTTGGAATCACCATCGGAGAGAGAATGGCTTTTGCTCCTCATCTTGAACAGGTGAGGGCAAAGCTCACCTCTCTTGTGCCAGCAGTGACCAGAATGTTGAAGTGTAGCTGGGGCCTGTCTATGCGATTAGTACGTACCGTATATAATGGGCTATTTGATGCTTGTGCAACATTTGGCGCTACAATATGGTATGATGCTGTTAAGACCGTAACAGGAAAAAGCAAGATTCTCTGTTGTCAGAGGTCTACCGCACAACGGTCGTATATTTTAAGGCGACCTCAGTACTGAGTCAATCCTATTTATACAATTCGTGGGCTACAACATACAATATGCCCATATTTATTTATCTTAAATTCTATTTCAGGAGATGACTGTGTGCAGAAGGTCACGTACAGTTATCTCCTTTGTTTTATTTATCTTTTATTACACATTGTATAGTTATCTATAATTGTTGGGAATTTCATAGTTAACACATGGTTAACGTTCATGTGTTCATTATTTTAAAATGTGTTGAACATTCATGTGTTAACTCTAACCCCTCTTAAAATTAAACGTCCTCGTTTAAAATTCCTCTAGATTTAAGAGCTTCTTTATAGAGTCTATTATATTCTTTATTTGCTTGTAGTTTCTTATAATTCGTATAGATTTTACAAAATTTGTTTAAAATGTAACATATAAAAATTATTATTGATATAATTATTATTCAATAAATTATTGTTGCAAATGGTTTTTTTTCAATTGGAATAGTAAATTTCCTTAATGTTTTAATATTATCAAATTTGTAATCCGAATTAGACTCTAATATCTTTAATATTTCAAATTCTTCAGTTTTCCCGGAGAGTAGATATTTTCTAATTTCGTTCTTATAATTCACAAATGTTTCGTTTTTAATAATTATTTGTTCGTCAAATTGTACTAAATTTGTTCCACTTATATCTTTATTATTTATTATATGATTTCCTGATAATAAGATGTTACTTTCGTCAATTCTAAAAATTGGATTATTTTATTCTTGAACAATATTACAATGTGCTGATTTTCCTTCGATTAATGGAATAGTACAATTATCATTAGGTAGTTCCTTACATATTATAGAATCTACCAATCTTCCAAATCTAAATTCTAATGAGGTTAAAATGAAATGTTTACATTGTTTTTCAATTATTGGATATTTATAAATTGTTACTAATTTGTGTTTGACTTTACATAAATATAGGGTGTTATTTTGATATTCAAAGAAAAAAACAAATTTTCCATAACCAAATCCAAATCGCAAAGTGGCTGCCCTATGTCCTCGATAGCCTCACGACCTTATCTTTCACGTGGCCCCAAAGGAAGAAGTCGCAAGTCACAAGATCGAGATTCAAGACCTTGCCTTGCCTTGGTTTTTAGTAACTGAATGTATAGTTAAGTTATATTGTTTAACCGCGTTATAAATTTCAATTATTGGTTTTGTTTTATTTTATTTCCAATGCAAGAGCGTTTGTAAGTTCAATAAGTGTATTGTGAATTCTTTCGACCTGTCCGTTAGTCGTTGAATGACTGGCTGGCGTCTTACAGTGTTGGATTCCTAATTTATTCAGAATACTTTGTACAGAAGGGGAAATGAATACGTTTTCGTTGTCTGTAACTACATTCTGACAAAAAGGATATACTGTGCTAAGGATTTCTTCGATTTTTTTTATATAGAAGTTTCTTATCTTCAATTTTACTTATGTAGCAGTATTTTGAATACTTATTAACAGAAGTTATAAATAGCTCTTTGCTCATATAAAAAATATCAAAATGTACAGTTTCGCCAGCAAAGTTAGGGATAGGTGTATTTTTCATAATTTGTTTCATTGGATGGCGTTCGTATTTACTTGTATGACATATTTCACATGTCTTTGTAATTTCTTTACACGTTATCTTCATGTTAGGCCAGAAATATTCTGTCATGATTTCTTGAACATTATTTAAATGATTTCTATGTGCACGTTTATGTATTTGTTCTGATATATATATTTTTTTGTCGACATCTGTTATGTCCTCTAATAATTTTCTTGCTATCAAAATTTTATAATTTTCGAAATGTTTAAATATTTGTGCTTCTATATAAAATAAACTTTGTTCGTCTACTTTTATTGCGTTTACTTCTTTTGGATTTAATACCTTTCTTAACTCAATTATTACTTTATTGGTGTCTGAATATTTTATTTCGTGTCTTACGTGATCTTTAAAAATATTTTTTGTTGTTGTTAAGTCGACGTTATCGTTAAACAAAATTATTTGATTATGAAATGTATTTATTGGTTGTAAAACCACTTTTAATGATTTGGAGGGTGAGCTATCAAAAGAGTGAATTGAATCACCTTGTTCAATCGAATTCGTATTTATTTGCTGTCTAGACAAGGCATCGGCTACTACGTTTTGGTGTCCTGGCTTGTATAATAATTTAGCTCCATATTCTTCAATGAGATTTTTCCATCTCTTAAGTTTAATATTTGGGTTTTTTTCTGATATAGCGAATATTAATGATTGATGATCTGTATACATTGTCAAATCTGCTATTCCGTATAGGAAATTTCTTAATTTCTGTAATGACCATATAATTGCCAATAACTCTTTTTCGATAGTTGAATAATTTTGTTCGGTCTCATTTAAAGTTCTAGATATAAAAGTTATAGGGTGTCTGTTTTGTGATAGTATAGCACCAATTGCGAAATTGCTCGCATCAGTAGTCAAATCAAATGGCTTACTGATTTTTTTTTTTTACACTATCAGAATTGGTCGAAGAGAGCTTATAGCAAGCACAGTCTTACGACCAATGGTTTGCCAACATAGTAGACTATGTTATACCACCGGCTCATCACTTAGTGCAGTGTTAGTTGTTAGTAAGCAAACATAACATAACAAACACTCACATGGATGAAACAAAAACAAGACAGTAACAAAACAAGATTAATACATATAATAATTACAAACATTAAGTAAACAGAAAAACATTTAAAAGTGTAGAACACTGGTCTTGAGCAAAGACTTTAATTTATTTTTGTTTATATTTAAATCAAACAAGTCTGAGTTGCAGTTTGAAAGCCTACTCATACGTGTCAAGGGCTCATAGAATCCATAGTTGGTACCATGTTTTGGTTCTTGTACCAAGTCCTTCCTACGAAAATTATAACCACCACCCCGATGGTTGAAAGATATAGCGCCAAGTAGTTCCGGTGCATCTGTTACACCAGTAATAACTTGATGGAAGAATACTATGTCGTTGTTGTTTCGTCTACTTGACAATGCTTCCATTTGGAGAGTTAGTAAACGGTTTTCATAAGAGGGGACATTCAAAGGATCACTCCATAGAATACCTTTAAGGGCAAAACGAGTAAAATTTCTTTGAACAGATTCTAGCCTCTCAATATGAATATTGGAATGAGGTGACCAAACTTGGGAAGCGTATTCTAAGTGAGGACGAACATAGCAATAATATAGAGCGTGGGTTATATTTGGATCGCGAAACTCCTTTGACCAACGCTTTATAAATCCAAGCATTGAGTTTGCTTTATTCACGATGTTGTTAACGTGCACAGAAAAATCTAATTTAGGGGTAAAAAAAACTCCAAGATCTCTTACGGAAGTTACACGGGTTAGAATGTGCTGTGAGATGGTGTAGTCATATGAAGACGGTGCACGCTTCCTTGAAAAGGTCATTGTTTGACATTTTATTAGATTTAGATTTAAACTATTTTTCTCACACCACAATGCAAAACTATTAATGTCATCTTGTAGAAGAATGTGGTCATTACTAGAACAGATATTTTTGTAAATCTTCATATCATCTGTGAAGATGAGAATTTTGCTATTACGTACACATAAGGGGGCATCGTTTATAGCTAAATTAAAAAGTAGAGGTCCTAGATGGCTACCCTGAGGAACTCCCGAATTAGAAAAAAATGACTTAGAGATAAAATGCCTGAATTTTACTTGGTAAGACCTATTTTCGAGATATGAGGATATCCAAGTGATGAAAAATGGAGGGAAGCCATATGCATTTAGTTTGAATTTTATGATGACGTGAGAGAGTTGGTCGAAGGCTTTCGAAAAATCTGTATAGACGCCATCTATTTCCTGACCACATTCCAAACTACATACACATTGATTTATAAAGACAAGAAGATTTGTGACAGTGGAACGTTTCTGCATGAAACCATGCTGTTGGTGACAGATGATGTTCCTGCAATGAAATGCCAAACATTCACAAATAACTTGTTCGAACACCTTAGGAATGCAGGAAAGCTTAGATATTGGTCTATAATTGGCGATATTGGCCTTATCTCCCTTCTTATAGACTGGTATAATATAAGCGTTTTTCCAAATTGAAGGAAATTTTCCTAATTTTAAAGACAATTCGAAAATAGAACGGTGGGGAGGTGCTAACACAGACTTACACTTTTTTTAAACAACAGGTGGAATACCATCTGGGCCACTCGAAAAGTCTTCTTTCAGAAGAGAAAGAATGTTTATAATGTCATCAGTCTCTACTGAGACGTTGTTAAACAATACTTGTGGACAGCCACGTAAATACTGAAAAAAATCTTTATCCACAACAGCGGGGGAATCGATAAAAGATTTGCTGAAATTATTTGCAAATTCTTCACAAATTTCAGAAGTTGAGTTGAGGGCTACATTATTGCTTGTAAAGTTCATTGGATAAACATCACATTTCTTTTTCGAATTGATGTATTTCCAAAAACTTTTCGGGTCAGACGTCAGAGAGCTTCCTATAGTAAGTAAATACTCACTATAAAGTTCATAAGAAAGTTTTTTAAATTCTTCAAATAATGAGATATAAACTACTTGGTTTTCTAAGGTCATGGATTTAAGGTATTTTTTCCAGGCCTTATTTCTCTTATTACGAAGTGTTTTTAGCTCTTTAGTATACCAAGGATGACTAAAAGCGTTAGAGAGGGCAGATGTCTTCTTAAGAACTGCCTGCTAAATGCAACCCATAAGCAAAGAATAGAAATTTGCAATAATTGCGTCAATATCATTGCAGGACGGTAATTCATGGATACCGGAAAGTAAGCTATTTGAAAGCTGCAAAAAATCAGCTTTTCGGAAGTCAAATTCATATGAGCAATCATGGGGATTACTATTCTCAATTAAATGACCGCTCAAGTCAAGAAAAATATCTAAGGGAGGGTGGAAATTATCTATGGTTGATAAAGCAGATGTAGATTCTAAAAACTGCAGTATTTACTGCGTCAGATGAGAATACTAGGTCTAGTATTCGATTCATTTTATTTTTGATACAGCTTACTTGCTGTTAATTGGAAGAAAAAATGTTATCCAACAATTGAAGCTCCAGTTGAGAAGAAACTGTAGAAGCTTCAAAATAGGAATCGTCTTCAGAGGGAACCCAATCAATAAGAGGAAGATTGAAATCACCTAGCAAAAGAATACAGCTGTCAAGATCAGCAATACTGAAAATAAAGTCTAAGATTAAGGAAAGTTCAGTGAACACTGACATTGGACTTTTAGGAGGAATATATACATTTAATAAAAACATTGATTTTTGCCGTAAAGTTAACTTAACACAGATGAGTTCAATATGAACTGTAAATGGAAAAACAACAAGGGAAGATGAGAGACTATTTCTCACAGCGATGAGGACTCCCCCGCCAACTAAGTTTATATCATTCTCATGACGGTCTTTCCGAAAAACTGAGAACTCTTTATCAAAGAGCTCTGTGTCCAGTATTGTGGCGTTGAGCCAGGTTTCAGAGAGAACTAAAACATCATGGGGAAATGCCTTAGAATTCTTATAAATAGAAGTAGTTTTACTACGAAGTCCTCTTACGTTTTGATAGTAGAGGGAGAGTCTCTGCAGTTTTTTGAATTAAGGTTTGAAGTTGAGGGACGTGATTTTCTCAAGGGAGCAGTGAATTCCTTAACTAAAGTGTTAGGAGGCCAGGAGCAATTACAAATGGGATCAAAAAGAGAACTAGGGGCAATGATTTTAAATGATGCTACAAAACTATTCGGTTTACTTATTTTAGAACATTTAAGGCTTGAAGGTGATAACCTTTGAATCGACCAAATGAGCCAATATGTCTTCAGGCTTTGTTTCAGGTAGTAACCGAGAAATGAATATATATTATGGTTTTGGAACTGATGCCAGATTTGTTTGGGGTGTATTTAATGGAATCGGCTGTAAAGAAGGTTCTTTGGCAGTGGGGTCAGAAATATTTTGTAGGTTTTCCTGTACAATAAGGGGAGGGTGACTGTCTTGAGAAGTTGCAGGGCGGGATCTTGTAAATTGTCGCTATTAAGGGAGGACTTTTTTGGAGCCGGCTCTTTGTTGGCTGGTGAGGTAGCCATATCCCTACCTCTCTTTTTACTTCTTTTGGAAACAACTTGAAGGGGGGTATTTTCAGGTGGTGAAATATCATCCATTTCAGAGGATTATTCAACCATTAGTGTTGGGGTAGGGATGCTCTTAGCGGTAGTGGATAAATTTGTGAAATGAAGGTTCAAGTCTTTGAATCCCTTTGTAATATTTATGAGCTCATCTTTCAATGAAGACAATTTGAAAGAAAAGTGAGCCAAAGATATATTAATACATGTGGGACAATACCAAAACGCTATCTGAGATAAATTAATTTTGTCTAAAAGTGCGTTGTTTGAATCAACACATTTTGCATAGAATAGATTTCCACACGGACCGTAGCACGCGAAAAGAGGGGATGCACCGGTTCTGTCCAAACAATTTGTATTTTCGCAACTCATGTCGTTAACTTTATATTAAGAAGAAAGAAAGAAAAAAAAAGAACTTAAACGAAAAGAAGAAAAAAAAAGGAGATGCGCAACTCAGGATTCGAACTTGGGGCTAAAATTTATTATATGATAGAAATAGACGCTCAGACGCGCAGAACCAAGCCACTCACTAAGGTGATGCTGCCATGCTGGTATAAATTTAACAAGAGGTGGTGTGAAAGCTTAGCAAAAGCTTTAGGAGATGGCTAAGAGATTTTAGGGCCTACTTTTAGGGGTAAATATTAGAAAGAAAAAAGAGAATATTTTTAAGAGACTATCCAAAGAAGGGGAAAGAAGAACAAAAATAATAATAAAAAATAAAAAAAAAATAGTTGGATAGAGTTATAGAGAGCGAATCTTGATCTTGAACGTATGATTAGATTGAAAAACTAACAAAGAACAGACTTAATCTGAATGAAAGTATTTAATATTAAAATAAGTTGTTTAAAAAGCACAATAGCACAAAACGCGCGAGTTAGTAAGAAATTTATACACAATTATTTTAATAACGTCAAATACAAGAATTAAAACAGATAAGAACTCAAAGAGTAATTAATTTTAAACGGAGAGCTTAAAAAACACGACTGCTAATAACAAGACCAGTGTTGCCACAATTCGATTTGTTCTATTAATTTATTTTTCACTTTTTTAATTGATTCGAAAGCTAATTCATCATTCTGTAAATTTAATTTTATTTTTTGACTTTGGTTCTTTTTAACCATTCCATTTTCTCCTTTTAAGTGGACTGTTAGTGGTTTAACTATTTGGGCGAAATTTTCTAAAAATTTCCTATAATAACTGGCAAGGCCGAGAAAAGATCGTAACTCTTTGAGTGTAGTTGGTACTGGATACTCTTGTATTGTTTTTACTTTAGTGGGATCCACTACTACTCTATTACTTTTAATCACATGACCTAGGTATTCTACTGAATCTTTATAAAAGTGTGATTTCTCATGCGATATTTTCATATTTGCTTTGTGTAATGCATTTACTATTATTTGTATATGTTTCATTTGTTCTTCGGGCGTGGATGAATATATCAACACATCATCTATATAGATATATGCAAACTTGCCTATATACTCTCTGAGTATATCATCCACACATCGCTGAAATATCGACCGTGCATTTTTTAAACCAAAGGGCATACGTATAAATTCGTATTTTGCCCCATTCACTGAAAATGCTATCTTTTCTCTGTCAGACTCTTTTATCCTAATCTGGTGGAAGCCTGATTCTTAATCAATAGTCGAGAAAATCTTAGCTTTTCTTAAATTTTGTATAGTCATGTTCACGTCAGGAATTGGGTTTCTTTGTGAATTTAATTTCTGGAAATCAATTACCATCCGGCGTTTAGGCCTCCCGTTCTCAATATGGACAGTTCCCAAGAAAGGTGTCGCTTTCTTGGGAACTGTCCATATTGGAGAAAGCGACACCTTTCTTGGGAACTGTCCATATTGGAGAATTATAAGGTGATTTACTTTTTTGTATAATCCCTACTTCTAAAATTTTTTTCAATTTCTTTGTTGACAAACCCGTTGTCCGCGTATGGATATGGATACTGTTTTGTCCATATGGGTTCGTTATCTTTAGTTCGTATAGTCGCTTCTATAGTTGTAGTGAATGGAAGTGTCTCATTCAATTCATTATTTATTTTCATTAGCTTATCTATTTTTTCTTTATAGTTTGTTCTAACTTTTTTTTCATATTCTAATTTGTATTCAAAAAAATTAATTTTTGCTTTTATTAATCTAAGTCATTGTTAACCTTAAATAAAATCAAAATCTTCTTATTCTGAAATTTCAAAAAAAAAACATATTTTATAACCGAAAAGATTTATTATGTTTTTTTATCTAATTATTGATACACCATGTAATGTTTTTGTTTTTAAAGGTTCTATTGGGACCTTTTCTCCTATATCACATTTATTACTTATATAATTATTAGTAGCATCCGAATCTACTAAAATGTTTACAGATTTACCCGTTAACATACATTTTCTTGTTAGACATTGTAAACCGTTTATTCGCCTAAAAAAGTACTCTCCGTTTCAAAATTAATTTCTAAATGTTTATTACTTACAACATCCTCTTCTTTTTACTATTTCTAATTTACTATTGTCAATCTGGTTGACTCATTGGAACATAGATTTCGTCCAGAATCTTCTTGTTCTCGTTTAATCGCTGGAAATGTTGGATCCGGTGCTTGTTGTACATGTTGACGTTGATAGTTGTTCTGTTGTTGGAACTGCGGTTGGAAGCCTCGTTGTTGTTGTTGTCTAAATGGATTCCGATGATCGAAAGCTGAATTGTCCGTTTCCATTGCTCTTGGGTGGTTTGGAGTAACATACTTCTGCGGCTGGGCTTCGTAATTTGATCTGAATCGTCTTTGATCAATATGGACTTGATTTTGCATTGTATCTCGTCTTGGATTGTGATTTACCAGATTGTCATGTCTTATATGTGTATCTGTAGCATGAGTTGTATCGTTAATGCTATAGCATATGCTTTTTCCAGTTTACCGGGTTGATTTGAGTACAATGTTGCTTTTGTGAAACTTGAATTTAAATTTGCGGTGAATATTCGTACTGCTTCTTCCATAGCTAAGGTTTCTTGAATTTTCCTTCCTTCTTGTGATGATGTCATCGTTATTTTTGAAAGTATGAGATTTAATGCGTTATTAATTAAATGGTAATACTCTGACAATGTATTCTTTCCTTGATGAATACGTCTTAATTCTTCTTGTAGAACATAAAGAGGTCTACTGTCTGCGTATGTATAATCCTATTTATTATGGCTTTAAAATTCATTATCGTATTTTGATTCGTTAGTATGTGTGCAGCTTCTCCTTGAATTTTTGTTCTGATTATCGTTAATGCGTGATAGTATTGTGGTGTACCAGAGAATATTTGAATTTCATTCATAAGGTTACATGCCATAGATCTCCAAGGTCTGTATTCTTGTGAATTACCATTAAATGTAGGTATCGCTGAAAATACTGTGAGGTTTTTATCTTCTGGTTTTTAATAACTAGGCACTTCTGGGTTTAAAACTGGTGTAGTTGTAATTGCTTGGAATGCACCTTGTCCAGCTCTTAATGAATCAAATTCTGCTTGTAAAGAAGTGTTCGCTATTCCTTGTCTTTTCATTTCTTCATATAGTTGGGCCATTGAAGTTTTGATGTCTATGATTTCTTCCATAGTTGCCATTTTATTGATTGTTTGTAGCTCAATACTTTCTTGAGTTCGAATTTTTTATTAAACATTAATTAATTTCTCTGCCTTTTTGCTTTTAAGGATTTATAAATATACTTTTTACTTGCACTGCCTTTTTACTTTTAAAGGACTTTATAACAATATTTTTTGTTTATTAGTTACAGTTGTCCATCACTTTCGCAGATTGGTGTAACGATGCTTGAACTTCAAGTCTTGTTTTGGCTAGATCCTTATTTTTTGAAAAGAATCCCGGTTGAGCCCCCAGTTAATGAACTTACTATTTCATTGACCAAAAAAAATACAAACTATATCAGACCGGTCAGAGTCTGATGTCTTAGTCCTGTTGAATCTTCGAAGTAAAAAAAGACACAAAGTTCTAGTAGGTACAAAGTATTTATTTCACGATGTCTACCGCACAACGGTCGTATATTTTAATGCGACCTCAGTACTGAGTCAATCCTATTTATACAATTCGTGTGCTACAACATATTGTGCCCATATTTATTTATCTTAAATTCTATTTCAGGAGATGACTGTGTGCAGAAGGACACGTACAGTTATCTCCTTTGTTTTATTTATCTTTTATTACATACTAGCAGTTGCCCGCGACTTCGTCCGCCTCTCCCTCGTCCACCGGCCAGAGTATCGTCACGACTTGTGCATCATACGCGCGTGGGAATTTTTTTGCGAAGTTATTGTTAAATTGCATTGCAGTCAACTCTCGCTAGGTCGTAATTCTCTTAAACTTGAAAAATTTGAGCATTTTTTATGATTCCCTTCAGTTTTTCATACTTAAAGCATTCCCTTGGTCAAACTCTCCCTAATTCTAATATCTCTCTTACTTCTGCATCGGATTTTTTCCTGAAGTCAATTTTTTTTCCTGGGCTGGAATCACGTAACGCGATAAGCGATAGTTGATAATCAAAATCAGTGTTTTTGCTCTATGTAAGCTGATTTTCAAATATTTATGTCGTTTCAATAAAAAAATCAAACAAATATTGACTTTGTATTATGCTTATAGTATATATTTAAACAATATCTGACAAGTTTGAAGCAAAAACAAATCAAATAAAAAACAAAATCCGGTGCAACAAAAAGGTGTAAGATTGCAAAATTTTATTTTTGTCTGTAAATCGTGAACATATTTTCTAAAATCTATAGCAACAGCGGAGTAAAAATGTCAAACTCAAACATTTATGGCAGAGAATGACAGCTTCTGAATTATCAACTTCACCAGACACATTTTAAACCATAGAATTTTTCTGTTGCAATAGAGGTTGTGATGCTTGCTTTCTAAGGCTGAGGTATGCTCAGTCTGTCCAGGGTGTTCTCGACTAAGCACCAAACGTCGAGTTAAAGATCCAAACCAAATAACACAACCAACCTTCACTATTCGTTTAACGGCTTTTTATTTAGTAATATCTTAAGTCTAACAGGTTTCTTATACTAGTTTATTGTCTAGGCAATTTACTTATAATACCTATAATACCTAATAATACAACGACGATGAGTTACCCCTTGCCTCTCGGTTCTCGGATAGTCGCGGCTTCTCGTAGACAAATAGTCGGATTATATGGCTGTCAGTGTCCACTGAATAAACTGAGTCTAGTCAAAATCAGACTCCTGTTCACAACAAAATGTTATGAAATAAACGTTCGAGCCAATTGCCCCTGTTCGTTTACTTTCCAGAAGGGAAGAGTAAGCGAAATAAACTTCTGTCAGCGAGCGGCAAACCTCCACTGAATAAACGTTTGGCCGAAGCCCTGTCTTTGATACACTCAGAAGGAGTGGATCAAAGAATAAACTGAGTAAAACGGTTGAATAATAATTATTACTCTTGTTTGTATATTTTCCAGACGGGAAAATACACAAAATTATCGGTCGGCAAAATATCGGATCGGAGAGAAGCCCCGGTCGGTTGAGAATATATTTTGAAGAAATATATTCCCAATACAAAATACAGGTCGTCGCCTGAGAAAATTATTGTCGTATGTGAAAAAATGCGATTTTCAGGTTTTGATGCAGTTTTGACAAACAAAAAATAATCTTTCAAATGCAGTTATCCGCGTTTTAATATCTATCTTAGTTACAGAGATAATTAGTGTTAATTTTGTCGTATGTGCAAGGTCGAATGCGTTTGGGTATTTATTTTGTCGTAAGTGTTTAATTTTTGCACATACGACATTTTTTCTATTGTAAAACTCGGTTTTTGATCTTTCAGTAAATTATTGTCGTATGTGCTAAAAATCCTGCACATACGACAATTTCTTACTCAAGTTACGGTAAATCATTGTCGTATGTGCTATGAGGATATGCAGAGGACGCGTACATAACAGAGAAAATTCAGTCGACTTCAGGATGTCGTTCTGTTCGGGTGAGTCATCTCCGCCGGAGTTACCAGCAGAACTTATTGCGTAAGTATTGTGACTTAAAACTCAACTAAAATATCTAATTTAATTTTTTTTTTAACTTCAATAGAATGAGTGATGAAATTTTAAATGATACGATTTCAACCGCCGACTTTTCAAATGATGACGAAGATATTGATCCAACCTATTCTCCGAATAAAAATGAGCACTCTGCCCTCAGATCGTTCTATGAGAATGCAGGCAATATCATTGAAACTCCAACTTCTCATTCCAATCTAATGGCACAACGAAGTTTACCATCTGACTACAGTTCATCTTGTAATTATATTTAGAGTCTTAATCAAAGTTAACATACATTATTGAAACAATAACCTTTATTTAACAGCTTGCAGCGATTCACAAACACCGACAAGGAAACGCAAACGCAACCCGTCGCTCTGGAAACAAAATGTAAGAAAAAAACTCCGTGAACAAGGTCTGCCATTTACAAGCAACAAAGGTGTTCAAAAAGAAGGAAGAACTTTGAAACCAACATGTCCTGCCACGTGTTTTTATGGATGCACACAAAATATTTCACATGTACGCAGGTGCGACATTCATTCAAATTTTTGGAGTTTGACTTCGGATGAAAAAAAAATATTTTATGGTAACTTCATAAAAAAAACAGATGTCAAAAGAAGAAGGGCCAAGAACAAAGATGATATTCCTAGAAAAAAGGCAAGTTTTCATTTTTTTTTTCAAGTTGAAGGCAGAGTTTTACAAGTTTGCAAAAAATACTTTTTGAACACATTGGATATATCAGAACGAACTGTTTATTATTTCTTTGCTAAATATTATGATGTAAATAGCGCCGAATCTAAAACCCATATTTCCAAAAGAGGAAAAAAGGCAACTGAAGAAAGTCGCATTAATGCTGTGAAAGAGCATATATCCAGTTTTGCTGTTATTGATTCTCACTATTGTCGATCGACAACTTCTAGGCAATATCTAGAGGCACATTTAAGCTTGCAAAAAATGTATGACCTCTATAAAACAACTGTAAATGATCCAGTTACTATATATATTTATCGAAATGTATTTAATACATGCTTTAACTTGTCTTTCCATAGACCCAAAAAGGATCTATGTGATAAATGCTCACTTTTTAGTGCAAATAGAAATAATGCCACAGAAGAAGAAAAACAAAGTATGGAAAACCATTTGAATGAAAAAAGATTAACAAGGGCCGAGCGTGAAAAAGACCTGCAGAATATCGACCCTAACTCTGCTGTTTTATTCTACGATTTGGAGAATGTATTTACACTCCCAAAAATGTATACGTCTAACTTTTTTTATAAAAGAAAGTTGTGCGTATATAATCTGACGGGAACTCTTATTGTCCCTGGCTGCCAAAAAGTTACATATTGTGCTATTTGGAATGAAACATTAAGCGGGCGTTCTGGCAACGATATAGCCAGTGCGTTATTTAAAATTTTGTCAAAAGTAATGGCTGATCATCCTAGCCTCAAGATTTTAACGCTATGGAGCGATTCTTGCGTACCGCAAAATAGAAATAGCTTAAATTCGACGGCTATACTACAACTCCTGCATGACCACCCAGGAATTGAAGAAATTGTGCAAAAATATTGTGAGCCGGGTCATTCGTGCTTGCAAGATGTCGATTCCGTACATAGCGTGATCGAAAAGCATTTAAGAAATGTCGAGATTCCTGGTCAAATTTCATTCATAAGAATACTAAAAAATATGAATTATCCCAACGTCACATTGAAGTTGTTGCAAATGAACGGATCAGATTTTAAAAACTTTGCTTTAAAAGCAAGTAACTTATCATTCCAAACCATTAAATATTTTAAAGTAAAAAGTTTGTTTTATAGTAAAAATAATTTATTTAAGCTTGGGTGCAAATTTTCTTTTAATGAAACTTTTTATACTTTTAATAGTTTAATAAAAAGACCAAAAGGTAAAAAATCTGCTCAAAATATTGTAAATAATGACCTAATTTGGCGAAAAGAACTGCGAAGCGCTTCAGCGAAAGCAATTGATATAAAAAAGAAAGCAGACATACAAAGTATGATTCCATATCTTCCTGATGAAGACAAGGCTTATTATCGAGCAATTTTTAAGTTATAAGCACCGTCTTAAGTTTTTCTATGTATTTTATCCTAATTTTCATTAATATCATTTTAAGAGTAAGAATTTATTTATTTCCTAATTTTTTGTGAAGATTATTATTTTTTATTTTTTTTTAATGAATTTGTGATTTATTTAATAAGTTCATGTTTTGTTTTTGTTTTGTTAAGTTTATTCGTTTATAAGAAAATAAAAGTGGAGTTTATGTTTCATGTTCAAAAAATTTTTGGTTTTATTTTAGTTTTCTGTTTCAAACCCATTAAAATTGTTTTTTTTTGTTGGTTTTATTACGTGATGAAACTTTATTACTTGGGTAAATGTTTGTCGAATGTGCATATTTTTTGTCGTATGTGTATGAAAGGCAAACGTTTTTAGTAAAAATGTAACATACGACAAAATGATATTTTACTAAATTGGCTTCAATTGTCGTTATAGTGGATGCATACTTTTTATTTTGCTTTAAAAATAAAATATAATTCGTTCTGAACAAATGGTTCAAATTTCAAACAATTCTACCTAGCCGTTTCAAAGATATGATTTTTTAAACTTTGATTGCGATTTCCCAAACATTACGAAATGCTACATACGACAATAATTTTCTCGGGCGACGAGGTGGGTAGCTCTAAATTTATAGTGGTTCCCGGCAAAAATTTATAATAGGATGCTGGTGTAGCAAACTTCTCAAACGTTCACTCTACCGAAGCGGAGTCAGAACTGATTTGTGTTGACGACAACACTTCCCCTTATACATATTTCTGTTGATCTTGGGTGTGAATCGTATCACACCCAAGTCATTATCATGTGTTGTCGTCTGTCACATGTCGCTTAGGTAATTTCTTGTTGTTGCATCGCTTTTTTCCCTTTTCTTGTGTTCGGTGTTTGCGTGTTGTTGTGTTTAATTATTATGAGCAGTGATGTTGCTCCGATTCTCTCTCTGTTTTGGATTTCTCTTTTATTTTTCACAGGGACGGATCTCCGTAGGTGGTTTTTCAGGCGCGCGGTTGATATTTTATGCTGATTTTAGTTTTATCGAGGGTCCGCTCCTGGATTTTGTCGAACAAAATAAAATAATTGTAACGCTTCGTTACAGAGCCCCCTCTGTTTAATGAGACGAGATCCTTCTCGTCAGCTGCGGTTAAGTGGTTTATCAAACGTAAACATTTTTCTTTTTATATTTATTATATATATTTTTTTTTTATTTCTATTTTTTTTTCTTCTTCTTTTTATATTTTTTTTTCTCTATTTTCTTCTTTTTATTTTTTTTTCTCTATTTTCTTCTTTTTATATTTTTTTTTTGTTAACTTAAAATTTATTCTTTATTATAATAACAAAATTAAATTAATTCATTTGTTTACAAAACTCAAAAATCTTATTCAATTTAAAAAAAAAACAAACAAAAAAAACATTTCTCGGGTCGTCTTAATTCTGTATTTTTAGGATCTTACACCTGTCTTGTACCGGAGGCTGGCTTCTGTTCCGGCCCTATTCATCCTCACTGTGATGTATCCCCATGGTCGCTGGATGTTGAACAGCCGGTGGTGCATATTGCCTTTTAATTGTATCCCCTCAAAAGGGTCATCTGGGACCTGGACTTTGCTGGCTGTTATTTGCGTCACTACTTCCTGAATAGCAGCCTTGGCTTCCACCAAAACTGGTGTAATTGGAACCGTTTGTGTGGTTTGGGTCACCATAGGCTGCCGTGGTCGGTATTGGCGGAGAGCGTCGCGGCTGGTACATGGTCGAGAGTCATTGTTTTCTTCGACATTTTCACGGGGAATGGACGATCGGAATCTCTTGGTCTTCGGGCGGTGCGATGTCGATCTGGTGTTTGTGTTTGCTACTTGCGCTTCTTGGTGCGGAGTCTTTATCGTCCGATTTGATTTCACCTTCAAATACACCGGCTTGGCATCTCTGGTTGGCTCCTGTATTTTCGGTGGGATGGTTGGCTTGCGGGTTGTTGGGTCGGACATTGTCGGTTTTCTCTGCGGCGCGGGGGTTACTCGTGGATGGCTCGTCCGTTCCAACGGACCGAGGAGTCCATAACCTGGACTTGGCAGATTCTATTTTCTTTGTCGGTGGTCGGTTAATGGCTTCTTCCTTCGAAGGTTCTGCTCTACATGTAATGTTTTCGTGAATTATAAACGGTAAATGAGAACCTGGGTATGAGGAATCTTGTCTCATATTATTTTCGGTATGATCGGTATTTGAAACGGCGGCGGCGGACTGGTCGGTAATTTCCTGTGCGTGTTGAGAACATTGGCGGTCACGAACATGTGCTCGGGTAATCGTGTTAGTTACTCCCTTTCTCTGGCTATTTGGGACTACGGTGACTGGTGAACACATTTTTTCTTCATTGTAGTGACCTTCTACCACTTTGGTATCAATACTTATCTGAAGATCGGCTGGTGCCAAGATATCCATCCCGAGTAAAACATCGGCTTCCAACTCAGGCAAATAAGTCACGTTTTGCGTAGTTTCTCTACCGTTCAACGTGAGATTCACCATGTAACTCTCCCTTACGGTTGCGGAGACGCCGGCCGTTCGCCATACTAACTTTCTGGTATACTTGACGGCATGCAGTCTCGAGTCTGCGAAGTTGATCTCGGCATTTTTTATTGATGTATGTTTTCGTCGAGCCGGTGTCTAGCAAAGCGTGGTAGACGTCATTCTGTATTTTTATCGGAACATACGGTCGGGGGTATAGGTATGGAGTACTGTTGTCGCCTATAGCATTGGCGCGTCTGCACGAACAGTCTCTGGTTAGCGTTCCATCCTGACCACAGAATGAACAAAATAAACGGAATGGCCTTCGACAACTTTCCTTACGATGGCCTCGCTGTTTGCAATTCCAGCAATGAGTCTGGCGATCGTACGGTTCGGTGATGGTGGATGTTCGCGGTCGTGAAATAGCCGTTGTGGGGTTCGCATTCTGGCGGGTGGGTGCGTTCTGTGTGTACCTTTCATCTCTTTTGATGGCGTCGCATTCATCGACAAGAAGTATTAATTCGTCAACTGTTCGAAAATCTTGGCGACGCGCGTACAACCTGTATTCAGGTCTTAATCCGTCAAAAATCCGATCGAGGTTGTCTGGTACTGTCATACGAGGATGCTGGTGGATTAGGTACTGCGTTTTGAGTATGTACTCTTTCGCACTTTCTCGCGGCCCCTGACGTCGGCGGTATATCTCGTCTTCGAGTTTGGTCAGGTATCGCGGCGGCAAGAAGTATTGCAGAAATGCATGGTGGAAGTCTTCCCATGATCTCAAGCTTCCCATTTTCACGCGTAGCCACTCCAACGCGTTTCCTTTAAATAACTCCAGCAGAGTGCGGAGCATATAACGCCGTGGAATGTTATAACACTCCGTTAACTCGGTCACTCTTTCAATGAACTCTAGGGGATTGCCCGTTCAGTCAAATTTCAGATTCCACTTTCGGACGGTATTCATGACATCCGCTTCGTAGTTTAATGTATATCGGTCTGGCGGTCCTGAATACGACGGGGTGGCGTAAGATGTAGGTAAGTGGCTTGACTGTGTGGCGGCGGCGTTGTCTGATGCGGTCGGATCTCTATTTGCAGGGAGCACCGGGTTCGAAATTTGCTGGTAGTGTGGGGCTTTCTGTTCAGGCGGTTTTACCGGAGCGGGGTCTATCTTTCGAGAAACTCTCTCTGACTCGGTATTGTCGGTTGATTCGTCGTCGGTGTTGAGGCGTTGCTCGATTGCGTTCTCCCAGGTTTGACAGAGATTTTGGGTCGATCCATGATCCCTTAACTGCTTCAAATGTTTGTAGAGACGAGAACGCAAAACTTGCACAGTTCCGGTCGCGTCCAGCGTCTGTGACGTCAGAGTGTCGATCAGCTCTTGCTTCTTCATGAAGTAAACGAATCCCAGGTTCTTCACTGGGCTCAAAGGCTGACTTTCTTGATTTTCGGCCTCGGACATAGTGCTATGGTCGGTAGGTATTCTTGAAAAAGAATCAGGTAAATCGGTACAGGAAAAACGGAGGTGACGGTCGGTAGCAGTAGATGTGTCGGAGTCCAAAGATGCAGAAAAATCACGCTGGAACACTTCTGTTGAACAGCTTCGTCGCACAGTGTGACATTTCGCTCATCTAGCGGAATAAAATTAATAGCGCTTACAAATTTTTTTTTTTTTAGTGATTCCTTCGCAAGATTCAACAAATATATTCAGAGAATGATATTTAACTAGAACTATTTATTAAAATAGCCAAATTTTTAATTTGCAGAGATCGGAATGTACATGTTTTTTGCCTATGTTAGACCCATACCAAAGAGTGAATTAAGGTTGTAATTTTTTTGCTTCTTTTAAATTTTATGTATGAGATTCATAACAAATATGTACAAAAATAAGTTAAACTGCAATTTTTGTACATATCGACACACGTTTTTGACTTAAAGAGCTTTAAACTCACGTGTTTTTTGCACTTTGGCAGACCTTTACTAAAAATTAAATTTTTCTCCCCAAACAGTTTTTTTCTTTAGTTTTCATGATGAATATGTATTAAAATGTAACTGAATTACAAAGATTTGTATAGTTACCAAATTTTGGAATAAACGGCCCTGTGAAAGTGCCTGTTTAGTGCTCATACAAAGGCCCATTCTTTACAGATAAAAAATTCTGACCAAAAATCCTGCTGTTTCTTTTTGTTTAGATTTGTAAAAAATAATAACATATAAAAACATAATAATAGACAACACTTAATATTATTTTTAACAAAAATTTACTCCGAATTCCTCAAGCAGCTTAGATTTCTTACATTGTTACATTTAAAACTTCCAGGACAAGAATATAACTTTTACTTACTAAAAATGGATCTGATGCAATTGAAAATCTGCTATTGACTCTTAAAAGTTGTTGATTATTAGATAAATTAACCAAAAATTTTATAAAACTAGTTCAAATTCAATTTAATTCATATTTTGGCAAAATCATTTTTTTTTTGGTAAATTTTGAAAAACATTGCTTATTTACCCTATGAAAAAAATGTTATTTATATACCAAACAGTAAGTTTTTCATCTCTTTGTTGTTGCATTATATATATATATAAACTTATAACATAAAATTCCTTTTGAATCGATTTGAGTTTTGCTAGGACAGCAACGACACATTTATATTGAATAAAACACATAATTTCTCAAATTTTTATTTATATAGAAACATATATATTGTGTAAATATGCATTTACTTATATAATTAAATATGTTTATGCATTTATTTTATAGTTTTTCTTGTTTTGTGGTCTTGGTTTTATTTTTAAATATAATATCAATATCATTTTGTAAGAAATTATTTTGGAAGCAACTTCGAAAATTTAAAATAAATGTATGGGTGTCGCACCTTTGCGCAGCAACTTAAAACGTGGAATGAAAGCTTATATATTAAGCTTTAAAAAACATATAGTTTCCCATCGGAATAATGTGGAATAATACTAAATTTTCTCCACTCAATGTAAAAATTGACACAAAAAACTCAATTTTTCAACTTTTGAGCACAATAACAAAATATAAAGCATCATATGAAATAAGATTTTACTTGTTTTTACATTCTCTTATATTATATTTAAGAAAAATAAAACAAAATCCCCAATAACAAATCAAAAAACCCGTCTAAATTCATATTAACCAAAGCGCCTTTAAAACTCGATTTTATTTAAAATGATCACAAAATCTGACTTTAAGATCAATTTTTGTTTTTTTTGCTTAACCGTAACCCAAAAATTTATATATAATTATTTAGTAGAAGGTATTAGCTGCACATAAAACCGGTTTTTGCATTGATTCTTGAAAGTGATTTTTGTAATTAAATTCCGCTAGATTAGTGAATTGTCACACTGTGCGTCGGCGAGTGAAGTTGGTTGGTATTGCGTTTTGGTTAGCCAGTTTATTCGGTCGGTGAGACCTTTCGAAGAGTGTTATTGTTTGGTTTTTCGGAATCTTCTAGGGTCCCTGCTCGGGCGCCAATTTGTGATGCTTGCTTTCTAAGGCTGAGGTATGCTCAGTCTGTTCAGGGTGTTCTCGACTAAGCACCAAACGTCGAGTTAAAGATCCAAACCAAATAACACAACCAACCTTCACTATTCGTTTAACGGCTTTTTATTTAGTAATATCTTAAGTCTAACAGGTTTCTTATACTAGTTTATTGTCTAGGCAATTTACTTATTATACTTATAATACCTAATGATACAACGACGATGAGTTACTCCTTTCCTCTCGGTTCTCGGATAGTCGCGGCTTCTCGTAGACAAATAGTCGGATTATATGGCTGTCAGTGTCCACTGAATAAACTGAGTCGAGTCTAGTCAAAATCAGACTCCTGTTCACAACAAAATGTTATGAAATAAACGTTCGAGCCAATTGCCCCTGTTCGTTTACTTTCCAGAAGGGAAGAGTAAGCGAAATAAACTTCTGTCAGCGAGCGGCAAACCTCCACTGAATAAACGTTTGGCCGAAGCCCTGTCTTTGATACACTCAGAAGGAGTGGATCAAAGAATAAACTGAGTCTAGTCAAAATCAGACCCCTGTTCACAACAAAGTGTTATGAAATAAACGTTTGAGCTATCGCCCCTGTTCGTCTACTTTTCAGAAGGGAAGAGTAAGCGAAATAAACCTCTGTCAGCGAGCGGCAAATCTCCACTGAATAAACGTTAAGCCGAAGCCCTGTCTTTGATACACTCAGAAGGAGTGGATCAAAGAATAAACTGAGTTTAGTCAAAATCAGACCCCTGTTCACAACAAAGTGTTATGAAATAAACGTTTGAGCTATCGCCCCTGTTCGTTTACTTTCCAGAAGGGACGAGTAAGCGAAATAAACCTCTGTCAGCGAGCGGCAAATCTCCACTGAATAAACGTTTAGCCGAAGCCCTGTCTTTGATACACTCAGAAGGAGTGGATCAAAGAATAAACTGAGTCTAGTCAAAATCAGACCCCTGTTCACAACAAAGTGTTATGAAATAAACGTTTGAGCTATCGCCCCTGTTCGTTTACTTTCCAGAAGGGAAGAGTAAGCGAAATAAACCTCTGTCAGCGAGCGGCAAATCTCCACTGAATAAACTTTTGGCCGAAGCCCTGTCTTTGATACACTCAGAAGGAGTGGATCAAAGAATAAACTGAGAAAAACGGTCGAATAATAATTATTACTCTTGTTTGTATATTTTCCAGACGGGAAAATACACAAAATTATCGGTCGGCAAAATATCGGATCGGAGAGAAGCCCCGGTCAGTTGAGAATATATTTTGAAGAAATATATTCCCAATACAAAATACAGGTAGGTAGCTCTAAATTTATAGTGCTTCCCGGCAAAAATTTATAATAGGATGCTGGTGTAGCAAACTTCTCAAACGTTCACTCTACCGTAGCGGAGTCAGAACTGATTTGTGTTGACGACAACACTTCCCCTTATACATATTTCTGTTGATCTTGGGTGTGAATCGTATCATACCCAAGTCATTATCATGTGTTGTCGTCTGTCACATGTCGCTTCGGTAATTTCTTGTTGTTGCATCGGTTTTTGCTTTTTTCCCTTTTCTTGTGTTCGGTGTTTGCGTGTTGTTGTGTTTAATTATTATGAGCAGTGATGTTGCTCCGATTCTCTCTCTGTTTTGGATTTCTCTTTTATTTTTCACAGGGACGGATCTCCGTAGGTGGTATTTCAGGCGCGGTTGATATTTTATGCGGATTTTAGTTTTGTCGAGGGTCCGCTCCTGGATTTTGTCGAACAAAATAAAATAATTGTAACGCTTCGTTACAAGGTATATAAAATAGAGTGGCGCGACAGCTCTTGAAGAGCCAAGGCCTAAGTGGCTTACTCTCATCAACAATTCTCTGAGTGCGTGTGAAGAATTGAGGGGACCTACAATTTAACGCCGATTCCGAACGGCAGAGTTGAGAAGCACTATTTCATGACAGATTGATACTCTTGGGAGATTTGTCAGTTCTTCGCAAGAGGCAGTGCCCATGAAAGATGAAATAAAAATTTGGCCTGAATAGGACTCGAACCAACGAGGTTCTGCTTAGCAGCCAATGCACTTACCAACTACTAAGCTACGGGCAACTGCAATAGAGGTAGGGTGTAGCAAAAGTGCAAACTGTAACAAAATTGTAGTCTTTAATTTTGTTGTTTTAGTGCAAGAACATATTACACTTTTACAGTTTTGCAACGATACAAGACCATTTGAACCGAATCGTGAATACCCCTAATATTATTATTGGACTTTGTGTACTTTTATTAGTGGAAAGTGTGACCTGGACCTTAGAAAATATTTTATTCCCAGTCTGAATCGGGGTTAGGACAAATGTCAAAACGAACGAAATTTTTTTCTCCAAAGACAGTAATGCCAACTAGTCAAAGTTTTTTTTTGATCAGCTTACATAGACCAAAGAAAAGTTGATAATCAAAAACGATAAATAATAATTTTTGATAATCAACTACCGCGTTACATGATTCCGTCCCTGTTTCTTTAAACTGAGCATATTTTTTAGTTAAGAAATATGTAAAATGATATTGTTTAAACACAATAATCTGCACAAATAGTACAATCAATCACATTCACAAATCAATTGAACTCTCAAAATTCTAATTTGAGCAGTTATTAGGCCAGTTCCACCTAACAACATCTCACTGAGATCTCAATGTCACCTTGACTGAGGCAAAATCATTTGGTGGAACTTAATTCTCAGTATCATTGATATATAATGGTTACTTTACTAATTGTTGTTGCACATATGTCAGCCAAGTCAAAATAGCTGAGTGAGAAATCGAATCCAAAATAATTTCATCTCATAGATCTCAGAAAAAAATCTCAGTTCTCAGCTGAGATTTTTTGTTCCACTTAAAAAATCTCTGAGATCTCTGAGATCTCAGTGAGATGTTGTTAGGTGGAACTGGCATTTTTTATATCATTTGCTTGGCCAGCCTGCCTTAAGTTTGATACAGCCAACACAATATTTTTCGTTCTCATCTTTCTAACTTCTATGTTGTTATTGAACTGAAAACGGACGACAGCGCGCGGGGCGGCGCTATGACAGCCATTGCTACTGAATGGGAAAAATAGTAACACTATATCCACTTATACACGCTCGTATTTTTTTTTTTTTTTATTCTGGTACTTTAATTCTAAAATCAGTTGGTGCTGAGCAGTGCACACTGCACAGTGATTTTTTCAACACATACCAAGAAAAATTAATATTTTTTTGCCGTTTTTTCCACTTTTTCCACTGATTCTTCGCTTATATCGCCTAATGTTATATAGCCTAAGGCCTTCCATAATAAATAAACTATTCAACGCAAAAGAATTGTTCACTTTCAATTAGCAGTTCCTGAGATCAGCGGGTTCAAACAAACAACAGAAACATTCAAAAAAGAATATTTTTTGCCGTTTTTGCAATATTTTTAACTGACGCTTCGCTCCTATTGGTATCAGCGTAGTATGATATAGCTTCTAGCTTTCCTCGATAAATCCACCATTAGACACAAAAAGAATTGTTCAATTTGACTGAGCAGTTCCTGAGATAAGCGCGTTAAAACGCAGAAAAATAAATATTTTTTCCGTTTTTTCCACATTTTCCACAGATTCTTCGCTGCTATTGGTCGCAGCTTAATTTTAAGTAAAACAAAGCCTTCCTCGATTAATGGACACAAAAAGAATTTTACAATTCGTAGTTCTCAGTAGTTCCTGAGATTACCACGTTCAAACGAACAATCTCTTCAGCTTTATATTGTATTGTATTGTATTGTATTGTTTGTCGTTTTTTCCACATTTTCCACAAATTCTTCGGTCCTATTGGTCGCAGCTTAATGTTATATAGCTTCAAGCCTTCCTTGATAAATGGACCATTCAACATTAAAAAAATTGTTCAATTTCATTAAGCAGTTCCTGAGAAAAGCGCGTTAAAACGCAGAAAAATTAATATTTTTTGCCGTTTTTTCCACATTTTCCACAGACTCTTCGCTGCTATTGGTCACAGCTTAATGTTAAGTAGCCTAAAGCCTAAGTCGATTAATGGACCATTAAACACAAAAAGAATTATACAATTCGAACCAGTAGTTCCTGAGATTACTGCGTTCAAACGAACAAACTCTTCACCTTTATATATTAGTATAGAAGTATAGACTATAGATTGTATAGTTATCTATAATTGTTGGGAATTTCATAGTTAACACATGGTTAACATTCATGCGTTCAGTATCTTAAAATGTGTTGAACATTCATCTTTTAACTCGTGCGTTCTTGGTCTCGCTTTGGTCACTTACTTCTGATTCTGAATCCGAGTCAATTTTGACCACTGTTTGATTTGTGAACGCGTTCTTACCATAACCAGAACTAAGGCAAATTAAAAAATTCTGTTCGTATCCGGCTGCGCCATGTTAAATTATATTTTATATATTGAAAACACAACGTGTAGTTTGACTGAGATATTTAAGTATATTTATTTTTCTTGACGTTCTCTATTGACTCCTTGTACAGCGACTACTGTGTTGTCAATTATTATAAATATGAGTAACATACAATCTACAGACTGCTCGTCAAATTTATTTGTCAACGGATCGACGAACGCAAAAACTAGAAAGTAAACCAACTCTATCCGTCGTATCCGTCACATGCGTTGCTATGGAACTCGTCCCATAAGAACATTGTGTATTCTACTATCCTGTCAGTTGAAAACGTTAACGCTGACGGACTGACGTATTTTATGGGTCGGCCCCTTCAGTTCAGTTACAGTCAGGTGAGTGCTCAACAGCTGAGTAAACTGAATAACAGTTTTATCTGTATTAAAGTTATAACCGTTATACACGCATAACAGTTTGTAAATTTTTCAATTTTTATAACTTTTATACAGGTCCGTGACTTGGATACGTGGTTCTTGACTTGACTAAGTGGTTTGTGGCATTGCTAAGTGTCCCTGAAACTTTTGATGTTTTGCTCCAAATCGGAGTTTGAGGGTCTTTTCTCAGACCATGATGCGGCAGCGGCAGTGAGGGGGGGAGGAAATTGATATTGGGAGATTGAAAAAGTCTCCCAATGTCAATGAAAGTCCTGTTAACGACAGGAAGAAAAAGTTGAAAAGGGAAAGGAAGCGGGAAGGAAACGTGGATTCTGCTTCCATGGCGGGAGATTCTGCCATGGAAACAGAAAACGTAGTTGAGGCCGTGAAGGCAAGAAAAAGGAGGATGGAGAAGCAGAAGGCTTCGTCGTCTTCGGAGGCAACGGAGGCGAAGAAGGTTGCTCCGTCTGCTTTGGGAGTGTCCTCGGGAGTGGTTGGGGAGTCGGTGGAGGGGCAGCTGATTGCGGCTGTCGTAGTAGGGTCTGCTGCTGGGGAGACGCCAGCGAAGATGGGCCATCCTAAGGCGGCGCCTGTGGTTAAGGCTTAGGCCTTGACTGCTGGGTGTTCTGCTGGGAAGGGTGTATCGTCGGGGACGTCAACCTCTGCGACGGCTATCGCGGCTGCAGCTTCAAAGAAGACTGCCACGCTGGTGGCTTCTCCCTCTACTTCGGGAGGGCCAAAAGGTATTGCATTGACGAGATTTGGTGATGGCTCGAACGAAAGTTTGAGTCTCGCTGGTTCCTTGAAGAGATGAGGCCATGTAAAGGGGGAGGTTTTGAAGCTGATTGCTTCATCCCCGGAGGTAGCCGCCCGTGTATGCGGGATAATGGCAAAGTATGAGGCGCTCATACTTGAGCTCTCGGGGGTGAATAAGAAGCTTAGGGGGCGACTGGAGGTTAGTGGGGGTGGGTGTAAGGGACGTGGCAGTGGTAGGCAATGGGCCATCCAAGGAGGTTAACTCCTTGGATGTGCCGGTTGAGATAGATGTGGCGTTAGACCATTGTCTACCCAGATGGCCCAAATGGCAACTGGGGATGGCGTGTCTGCTGGCTTGGGGGGTGAAAACTCCTGATGTAGTGCCTGCCAGGCCTGTGGAGACGTGGTCTCTTCTCTGATGCTTAAGGGCAAGAAGAATGAGCCCGTGGGGGAAGTAAAGAAGAGGGTGGTGGAGGAACTCATGCCTGCTGTGGGTGTCAGGGTGCACACTGTGCAATGATGTTAGGTTTAGTCTAATATTATAGATTTTACTGCATATTTTCGTGTATTCTAATGAGTACTTGGGGTTGGTTTGTTTTCTGTAACCTGTTGTGTAATTCTCACTTTTCTATTGCTGTTATTTGCAATTTCGTTGTTATTTCTGTGCTGGTTATGTTATAATAATGTCTATTGTAACGGTTATTATAATTTCCGCGTCTACGTCCACGACTTTCAGCGCGTCCGCGAAAGTTATTATTTCGATTGTTATTATAATAATTTTATCTATCCCGATTATTTCTCAAATGCAGTATTGCATTTGGCTGGCCATAGGCTTCAGTACAACAGTTCACGAATTTTGCGACTGCTTCATTCATGTTGTTGAACTGACCGGACACCATAATAAGTTTAACCTTACCATTGTTGGAGTTCCTGATCATAGCTTTTATGGCAGCCTTGGTATAATAAGTCTCAGCTAATTGAAGCATTAGTCTGTCTGAAATACAAGCGTTATGTAATTTTTTTGTGAGGTCCTCAAACTCTTTTGCATATGCACTTGCCGGTTTGGAGCTTTAGCGGACGTTAATCAACTTGGCACTGATGACGTCTAAAAATTCACCTTTAACTGTGGTTTTTAGTTTTTGAACTACTTCTGGTACTGTTGTTTCTGAACCAGATATCAAATTTATAGCACTGCCCTTAAGCTTTTTTTTTATTAGATTAATAGCAACGATGTCGTTGCCATCGTTTATGCTATTAATTAATTCTAACGCAGCTAAGAAGCTTTGCAGGTTGTCTGCGTTTCCAAAGAAATCCGGAAGGATTTTTGATGCACGCTTGCTTTTTCTCTTCGGTTTTCTTTTGATTATTGTGATTATATTTCCCATTTATTGTATATTGCGTGTAGGTAGGTACACGCGATTTTTTTTTTTTTTGCAAAATGGGGGTGTGATGGAAGTAGCAGTGGTAAATTTGAATTCACGATATTGCGAACCTGGGAGAGAAAAAAATAAAGCTTGTTTTTTTATTTTGTACTTGTATGTATATACAATCGAAAAATAAGATCGAAATTGCTGAAAAAAGTATTTCACTTTTGTAGCTTTTTTCCACTTTAAAACCACTGTGCGGTGTCACTCTGCATGAGTGTCTGAATATTCAAAATCTGAGTATTCATGATCGAAAGGTTTGGCTAATGAATTGTATGTTCTCCAGGTGGCAATCTCACTGAGCTAATATTGAGGTAGGTAGGGTTGGTTTCGAGTTCCTTCCTGAGGTAGCTTCAGCGTGTGGGTGTGAGTTCCTGGACTTCTCACTTCATGCGGGCTTTTTGTTGACTGGTCATGGTTCCTTAAATGCATTCTTGCTGGTGATGGGCATAATCGAATGATTCCAATAATCGAGAAAATAGTATTCGAATGATTTGAATAATCGAATGATCATTCGAATAACGAAACCGAATGAAAATGGTGAAAAATCTAACCTTTACAGTGCACAATGTCCTATTTAACAACAAAAAATTAATAATAAAATAACTCCAAAAGTCCAAATACAAATTTCTGTTCGCCTTTAATAAATGTAGCCAAAAACCATAGACAAAATTCCATTCCAAAGATTTGCAAACTCAATCAGAAATAAAATCGTCATTTGCGTTATTTTATTCGAATAAAAAAAAACGTCATTCGATTTTTTTCATTCAATTCAAATACTACTAACGATCCGAAAATTTTTAATTCGATTATTAAAAATCGATTATTCATCCGACTGATTTTTCATTCGAATGATTTTTCACTCGGTTATTAATAATCGATTTTTCATTCGAATACTAACAAAATCAATTATTTGCATTTGAATGATAATAATCGTCATTCGATTTTTTTTTCATTTGAGATTTAAACTTTGACGAGTAGAAGTTGTAGCAGGAGTAGAAGGTTTGAGAAATCATTCGAATGATTTCAATAATCGAATGATCTCGAATGATTGCTTGAATCTATTATAATCGATTATATCATTCGAATGATCCCATCACTAATTCTTGCATCCAAGGACCTTGGCTGACTCGGCTGAATGTGCGTGTGGAGCTCTGAGAGAGGATTGGAGACATGTACTGGTTGAGTGCCCGAGAAATGCTTATATCATTAATCTCCCTGCTATGGGTGGGGTTCGGGTACATGGAGCTTGGGATTTCAGTCGCGTCCTTTTTTCAAGGGAAACGGCTGAGAGCTTTTCTGTCTTTGCCAATCGAGTGTTTGACGGCAATGATGGCATCTGTTTTGTCCTGTGTAATACACTGCTGTATAACAAGGGGTTCACCTGACGTTGGCTTAGATGAGTATCTTGTTTCATTGATACTTGTCTTTTGGCTCTTGTTTCATTGAAGCTTGGCTTTTCTTTGTTTGCGTAGGTCTTTTTGTGTCTAGCGGCTTTGTACTTCCTAGGCTCTTGTTGGACCCTGCTAGGTTGGATCCTTGTATCCCAATCCATAGGGAGATGCTTGTGAGTGATTGGGCGGGATGGGACTGTTTTTTTCAGATCTCATCGTGACTCTTTTGCTCATTGGCACTATCTCTGCTCTGCGTTGGGTTTTGCTGTAGCGATGGCGCCTTACATCTTGGGTTTTTAAGCTCGGGATGTTTGGGTCTGACCTATTGTAAAATTTCTGCGTGGAGAGCGGATGCCTGGCTTGTGTATCATCATGACGACCTGATCAAAGCACCCAAGGGTGCACGATCTGGGGGTGCATAGTGTCTTGCGGCTCATGTTGAACTAACCGGTTCTACTAGTAGTAGATGTGTCCTTTGTGGTAGTTAGGCCATTGTTACCGTTGTCTCTCTGGCTCTTCAGGTAGAGGCGGGCTCATGTTCCATGTGTCTGTGTCTGCCTTGGTATGGTCTTTCCTTGTTGCGGTATTGATCGACTCGGACAGTGCATGTCCTGGTCTGATTTCGGGAGAGGTTCAGGTTCTCGTTGTGTTGTTATATATTTTGTGTTGTGTTGTAGATGTGTAGATCAACCTATTGGTTTCTGCCTTGATTGATAGTTGGATTTGCATATCTGAGGTTGCTACGCCTCGAGTTTTAAGGAGCTCATCTAGAAGTGACCTCAACGGTTGCGAAGCTCCACCGGAAGCTTAATTCTGGTACCACGGAAGACAGAGCCCCCTGAACAGTTGGTGTTCCAGTATCTTTAGATGCCCAAAATCGCGGGAGCATATTTTTTCTGCTGGATAAATGATTTTAAACTTAAAAGATTGAAGTCGAAGAACGCATCTCTCAATTCTGGCTGGAGGTTTTGACGCTGGTTTGAAAATTGCCTCCAATGGTTTATGATCGGTGACGAGCTCAAATTCGATGCCAGCAAGGTAATAGTAAAATCTTTCGGCAGCCCAAACTAGCGCGAGACTCTCCTTTTCTGTTTGAGAATAGCGTCTCTCTACTGCGGAAAGACTTTTACTGGCGAAGGAGATAACTTGTGGTGTTTCATTTTCAAATTGCAGCAAGACAGCTCCTAGTGCTACGGGACTTGCATCGGCTACCAGCCGAGTACGGTTTCTGTGGTTGAAATAAGACAAAGAAGGGATTTGAACAAGTGCATTTTTAAGGCCTTCAAAAGCCGTTTGTTGTCTTTCACCCCATTCAAATCTTACGTCTTTCTTCATAGAGTTCCACAAAGTACTAGGCGGTCTAAACTCAAGTATTTTTATTTATTTATATAAATTTATATTTATTTATTTTCTCAGGGTCCGCTGAAATACCCTTGTTAGAGAGGACATGGCCGAGAAATTTACGCTCTTGCACTTTATAACTGCATTCTCCTGCATGACTCCTTGTCATGTTCCTCTTTCGATATCCCAAAAATAACTACATCATCAAGATAATTCAGCGTATTCCTGTACGGGGCTAAAATATTCTCTTTTATTCTTTGGAAAATCTCTGGACTCCGAATAACAGTTTTTTGTACCTGAATAGTCCCTTGTGAGTAATAAATGTTGTAATATATCGCATTTCCTCAGATAGTTCTAGCTGGAGATATGCGTTTTTTAGATCTAGCCTAGAAAAATAGAGAGCATCCTTAAGCTTCGTCAAGAACGACTCGAAAGTGGGAAGCGGTAATTTTTCTCTGAGGATTGCAGAATTTGCCCGCCTCATGCCAATACATAACCGAATATCCCCCGTTTCCTTAAAAACAATAACAATTGGGCAAATCCACATACTTGGCCCATTTACTGGTTCAACTTGATTTACTCCTATACCTAATTTTAAAACCCCCAACCTTATTGCTGTTTCGCGCCCTTATAGAGACTGTCTCCCATTTCTGATAACGTAGAATGCTGAAATGAATTCGCAACTTTGGTCAACACTTATGGGGGTAACAAATGTTTACTTAACTTCCAACGTTTGATTCCCTGCATATGCTCTTAAAGCATGATCTGATGCGGTACTTACATCTCCTAAGATCGCGGTGTTTTGCAGTTTTTCGTAGTCTTTTTCTCCGATTAAGTTAAAACGTGATCCTTAATTAATTATCATCTGTAATTTTATACCACCAATAAATCAGTCGATTATTTTACTCATGTTTGTATCAAGAGTCTTCTTGCTTGAATCTACGCCGCGCCGCGCCGGCCGTTTGAAATTATATTTGTCTGTGTACTCTATTTTTCTTTTATTTGTTTTTGTTTGACATTTCTTGGCAATGTGTCCTATTGCCCCACACCTGTTGCATTTTGTATTCTTCGCGACACAGTTTATCATCCCCTAAATGGCCAACACGCCCACACCTAAAACACCATTACGCGCATGGACAACCCTGTTAACACTATATGACGGAGATGTTGACGGAGTCATTGCTTCTGTTTGAAACTTGATTTCCTCGTGCACTTGACACATCTCGATAATATCCTCTAATAGTCTAAGATCCCACCGCTCGATTCTGCATGCATCTGATTTTTTGATGAAACCAATTTTAAATGAATTTTTAGAAAGTAAACAATGAATTTTCGTAGGGTTGCCTATAAACAATTGGCCGCTACTATTTTTAATAAATTTTTAAAATGTAAATTTTCGGACCCAAAATGCATGTAAATGATTTTTTAATAAATCCAACGCCATTTAAAAGATAATGATGTAAATAATAAAAAAAATCATGGTTGCCAGCTCTCAGTCTGCCGCAACTCTAGGGTTGCCACGTTTAAAGAGGTACATTTTCAAGAAAAAATGCACTCATCTGTTTTTTTAAAAATTTTAATGCAAAATTAAAGTTTTTTGTTTACTGATTACAAAAATCCATTAGTGCCAGTTTAAAAATGGCCGCAAATATAGGTTGCCATGACTTTAATAAGTGGAGTACATAAAAAGCAAAAAATTGCTTATTTAAAAAAAAAAATACTATAAATCACCAGCTACACAAATGTTATACATGTTATACCGTTTTGTAAAGCCAAAATGTACTTCTTTCATTTTGTATTTAAATAAAACTGTTTCAAGGAATAGTTTTTGAAAAATTAATGTTTAAACTCAAAATGTTGATAAACTATGTTTTTTTAATTTTAAACTATTTTTTTCAAATTTTTTTGTAATTGAGTACTAATTTTTTTTTCAAAATTCAATGCTCTTATCAATTTCCAATCGAATCCCGAAAACCAGATGCAAAAATGTCTTGTCGTTTTCGAGATATTAAGAAAAAACCACAACCACTTTTTGCCAAAAAATCACTTTTTTCCTCAATTTGACGTGAATTGACCCTCAGGTTAACTTATTTCATACATAATATTAAACTTTCGTTTTTTTGATTGTTTTTAAATCAGAAAAACAGGTTGTCATGATTTAACGGACAAAATTGTATAAACTGTACGCAATTAGCGGCAAAGTTAGGCCCAACTTTATGTCGTGCATTGCCATCATTCCATGCATCTACAGGCTGCGATTATTCAGCTGCGTTTTATAATAAAGGAAAGATCAGGCCTTTCAAACAGTTTTCGTGTCGTTGACACATGCAACTGACGTTCATAATGAAGAAAAAATATCTGTTATCCAGGAATTTACAGCACTTTTGTACGGCGTAAAAAATGCAATAGTGTTAATAAGGCTAGATATAGTATCTTCCAAAAACAATATGCCGCAACAAGAATTAAAGAAAAAATTTTGAAGAAAGTTTCTAGTTTTGACTCAAAATTGATTCCACCTTGTTGGAAATCGTTAAAGCAAATACTATTAAGGACAATTTTCATAAATTCCATGTGGAAAAATGCAACTGAGTCAAGTTGTATTACCTTAAATCCAGAAGATTACGGTTGGTCAGTAATTAATGGTAATTTAAAACCAACGTGGTTCATTGGTGATCCAACACCAATAACTGTTAAAGATATCTTAGCAGCATCAAACGAATTAAGTGTAGATGAACAAGAACAAGACAACGAAAACAAAGAAGTAGATGATGGCTCTGATGAGACAGATGATACTGACACCGATGACACAGAAAGTTAGTAAAATATGTGATTCACTTATTTATAAGAAAAATGTTAAATAATGGAATAATAGAAAAAAAATGATTTCTTACTTTTTTAATAAATACAAAAATAATCAAATCAAAACTGTTGTTTGGCGTCATCATTTTATGTTGATTTATGAAATAAGTTAACCTGAGGGTCAATTCACGTCAAAATGAGGAAAAAAGTGATTTTTTTGGCAAAAAGTGGTTGTGGTTTTTTCTTAATATCTCGAAAACGACATGACATTTTTGCATCTAGTTTTTGGGATTCGATTGGAAATTGATAAGAGCATTGAATTTTGAAAAAAAAAAATAGTACTCAATTACAAAAAATTTTGAAAAAAATAGTTTAAAATTAAAAAAACATAGTTTATCAACATTTTGAGTTTAGACATTAATTTTTCAAAAACTATTCCTTGAAACAGTTTTATTTAAATACAAAATGAAAGAAGTACATTTTGGCTTCACAAAACGGTATAACATGTATAACATTTTTGTAGCCGGTGATTTATAATATTTTTTTTTTTTAAATTAGCAATTTTTTGCTTTTTATGTACTCCACTTATTAAAGTCATGGCAACCTATATTTGCGGCCATTGTTAAACCGGCACCCATGGATTTTCGTATTCAGTAAACAAAAAACTTTAATTTTGCATTAAAATTAAAAAAAAAAAAAACAGATGAGTGCAATTTTTCTCGAAAATGTACCTCTTTAAACGTGGCAACCCTAGAGTTGCGGCAGACTGAGAGCTGGCAACCATGATTTTTTTTATTATTTACATCATTGTCTTTAAAATGGCGTTGGATTTATTAAAAAATCATATACATGCATTTTGGGTCCGAAAATTGACATTTTAAAAATTTATTAAAAATAATAGCGGCAACCCTACGAAAATTCATTGCTTAATTTCTAAAAATTCATTTAAAATTGGTTTCATCAAAAAATCAGATGCATGCAGAATCGAGCGGTGGGATCCTGTACTATAAGGAATATGCTTTTTCAATCAATCGTTTCAACTCTCCCACGCATCAATCACTTTGTCTTTTAAATTGATATTTTCTATTTCTTGTCGAGTTTCTCCAAAACAACATTTAGCTGCCTGGAGTCTAAGACGTATTAAAAATTTGTTGAAGCTTTCGCCATTATCTGGTTTTAATGATCTAAATAAATGTCTCTCATATGTAGAGTTACGTTTTGGAAAAAAATGTTCGTTTAATTTGTCGGCCAAAGTTGTGAACGCATCTGCCCTTGCCAAGTCTTCACCTATTGCTCCCGGTATTTTATAAATGACTTCTTGAAGTTGAGGACCGCCTATGTGAAGAAGTTTATTCCTCTTTTTCTAAACGTCAATGATCTCTTCGGCTTCTAGGTTAGGTTAGGTTAGATAATAAGGGGTGTGCACAGCATGAAGCTGTTGCGTACACGGGGGCCTACTGGTCCATTGTGATCCCCTATAAAAGAAATAAAAGTTAGCATCGATGCTCCTCAATTTTGCCGATTAACGTTGACTGGCTCGTTAACGAACCAGCCTGTGCGATCTATAAATTTCTTCATGTTTGCCATTGAGACCTGTGTTAGATCATCCAGTTCTCCAACAAACCTGTTTCCGAAATGACGGAGTCGGCTAGTTTGGAGGTTCGGACAGTCACAGAGCAGGTGTTTAATGGTTTCTATTTCCTCCTCATCCTGACAGCTCCTACAGAAATCGGGTACAAATGCCCCTATCTTGTTGGCCATTGTGCCAATGGCATAATGACCCGTTAGTACACATATCATGATTTTCATGTTCTTTTTACTCAGCGATAGAATATACCAAGTTTCCTTTTCATTTGTGTTAGCCCATAAACTTCTAGAGATTACGCAATCGTCCCTGGATTTCCAGGAGTTATTGTTTTTCTCTTTTGATTTAAGGTCTATCTTCCTCTTGAGTACCCCAATAGGGACGAGTAGTCCCCTAACTGAATGGTCGCTACTACTTGTGTCTGCTTTTGACCCTTTCCTGGCTAGTCATCTACTATTTCGTTCCCTTCTATATTGCTATGTCTAGGAACCCAGCAGAGCTTAACCTGGTTAGTGTGGAAGATTTTGTTTAATTCCTTCCTACAATTTAAAACTGCTTTTGATCTTATGGCCTCACTGGCTAAGGCTTTGATAGCAGCCTGGCTTTCAACGAAAAAAGTAATCTCCGAGGAGCTTAGCTTTTCATGATGTGCCAATTCAGCTGCTTTTTCAATGGCAAAAATCTCGGCCTGAAAGACACTACAGTCAGCTGGGAGTTTATCCGATGCTCTGATGTTGAGAGATTGGCAAAACACTCCAGCACCTGTTCCTGATTCCATTTTTGAACCGTCAGTGTAGAAAGTGATACCCTGTTTACTTATAAGTGTCTTTCTGGTATGAAAATAGAAAATTTTCTATCGAAATCTAGTAAAGGGGGGAATGTAATCGGTGGTCTCCATCAGTCCTGGAATCGTGTCATATCTTTGTAAGATTGACCCGTGTCCATAAGTGCTGTGCCTCTAAAAACTCAGTTCTTTTAAACGAATTGCAGTTTTGGCTGCCGTGCACCTTATGAATTCATCCAGAGTCGGGAGATCCAAGATCATTGTGGTGTGGATTTCTGAGCCCCTGTTATTCCTATACCTACAGGGTAGTCTCTGTACCTTATTCAAGTTATTGAGATAGCCTGATTTTTCCACCGCTTTCCATCATACAATAGAGCCATAGGTAAGAATGGGTCTGACAATCGCTGCGCTGTGTACATCCATTAGATGACTTGCGGTCGCATACCCCAACGTACACCGAAGGTCTTTTTGCATGTGTAGAATGCACATAGTGCTTTTTTCATTCTTTCCTCAGTATTACGCTTCCATGTAAGCTTGGAGTCAAGGATTACTCCTAGAAATTTAGCTTCCATAGAAAGTTTTAGAGGAATACCATTTAGTTTGGGAGGGTTGAAGCCCTCCAGTTTCCTTTTCTTCGTGAACAAAACTAGCTCTGTCTTGGTGGGGTTGACCCCGAGACCGTTCTTAGTTCGGCTTCTAAATACAAGTTGAATGACCGCAGCCATTTTTCCCACTCCAGGCGTATTAAGGATTTTTCAATTGTTTCACATAAAAATGGTTTAATAACTGTGTCACTCATCTTTCTTGTTGTTGCGTATAGCTCTGAAAATTTAACAAAATTTGTTTTTCTGGTTTTTGCTGTTTTTTTTTTCTTACTTACAACAAAATTATTCTGGAATTTAATCCGTTCATTGCATTAACTGTTTTGCAATGTACTTACTGTCTTTCTCTTATATGTTCTTTTATTTTCCGTGTCTTGCTCTTTTTGCTTTCTATTCTCCCTCCGCATCAACTGTTTTGCGGTACATACATATGTATTAATGTGTGAGTTTCTATGTGCATAAACTTTTTTGCATTTGTCTACCCGTTTTTGCCTCTTCTTCCTGGTTATTTTTTTTTTGCTTAAGCATAAGTACTAGAAAAACAATAATGATTTTCCCAAATTATTTGCAAAATATTAGATGAATTTAATCGTCCACATTTAGTTTTTTTTTTATAATTATACATATATACTTACCTCGTCGCCAATGTAATACTCCTTGTGATCCGCTCGGTTCGATGGTTGGAAGATAAGTGTCGTAAGAATGGACAGAAGAAAGAAGAATACTTACACGAGATAAAGATAGCCATTGAATAAGAAGTACAGGAAGGGGTCTTATGAAAAAGAAGTGAAGCATTTTTCTAAGTAGTGTGAGTTTCACAAACACAAACGCATTACAACAGGACTGGTCTGCAGTTGAATGGTTAATCTCAGGGGCGTCAAGTGAAATATGATTGATTGATCAAGATTATATCGATTGTGCATCAATTTTATTTTTCAGTTTCAATTCTTTTAGTCCAACATGGTGTTTTAACGTTCAAGGTGTACATGCACGATTTTTTTTTTTTCGTTACATTTTCTTAATTTTTCATCCTTAATTCATCACATTTATTGTCCTTTTTCGGGTCGTATTCGAAAGCGCATTCTATGAACACCTTGATCAAGTGTTATATAACACAAGAAAATGTGTAGCTCCTAACGATCACCAACAAAAATAAATGCGCCTCCAGAGACAAAAGGAGATCGGAAACTGACTTACGTTTCACTCCCTAGATCCCGCAATTTTCATTTTCTTTCATTTTATTTTCTTCCTTGTACATGAATAATACAAAAACAAAGAGATGAGGTGGGATTTTTATATTTTTACAGTTCTCTTTTGTTTGTTTTCGCATTTTCAAATTTAACGTAGACTACTAGATTGAATTTTCAAATTGTCAAACACGTTTTTCTTAAACTCACCACGAAAATACTAGAAGGTATCATTGTGGATGCGTTCCGAAGCTTTAGGCCGAAAACTTACTTGTGCCTTACAGTCTTACAGTAAGATAAGGCAGAAGCACACTCAAATATTTAAATATACTGGCCCAAAATTACAGTCCGATTTTAAGAAAATTTAGTGTGATACTAGCTTAAAATGACGTTTGAGTCATGACTGAAACGTCATTTTAAGCTAGTATCACACTAAAACTGTTCATTAGCGGACTATTATTTTGCGCCACTGAATTTAGGAAATATCAGGCAATCTTCATGGTAAATTTGATTCTTTTTCTCGTAAAATAGGAAAAACCGACAAAAAGGCAAACAGGCTGTTTTTGTTTTAAATTAAAATATTCGTCATTTTTATTGCATTCCATAAACAAATTCTTGTCTCACAACTCGAAAAGTGAAAAAAAATTACATTTGTAATTTGCAGCCAAAACAAACAAAAATGAATCGAAAAATCGTTCGGTGTTTTCATACTTCATTTTCCATCGTTCAATCTTTAGAACGTGTCATAAGTGGCCGAGAAACCGTTTCCAAGAACGAATACAACAAAATCATTTCTTGTTATTAGTTTTTTTGCGAGCATCTCTGTGTTAATATTAATATAATACTTAGGTTAGGTTAGGTTAGGTTTGAGTGGCTGTCAGATGTTGTTGACTCACTTAGACCTCAAGGGTCCGTTGTGATACCATAAAATACTCATGGGAGAGTAATGAGCTTAGACAAACCAATTCGTGCTTTTAATGAAGTTAGAGAGACATTTTGTGTCGATTGTTGCCAGTTCACTGGTATTATCGAAGAAGTGATTACCTAGAAAGCTGTTTCTTCTAATGGAGAGTGCTGGACATGTACATAGAAGGTGTTGGACTGTTTCCTCATCCTCCTCGTCCATGCAGCTTCTACAGAAGTCATTTGTGTAGACCCCCAGCCTCACAGCATGTCTGCCTATGAGGCAGTGTCCTGTTATTACTCCAATTGTAGAGCTTATATTTTGTCTGCTCAGGGATATCAAGCCTTTTGACCGTTTTAAGTCTATGCTTGGCCATATTTGCTTGGTTGCTAGGCAGGTGGTACCCTGTGACCATCTAGCATTGGTTGATTCTAGAGCATATTGTTTGAGAAGATATTTGCATGTAGCGAGTGGTATTCCTATGTTGTGTTTTTGTCTAACATTGGGCAGAAGTGTTCCGTTTTTGGCAAGCTCGTCGGCTTTGCAATTTCCCGGAATGTCTCTGTTGCCCGGCACCCAAATGAGGTGAATATTAAACTGTTCCGTCATCTCATTCAGAGATGATCGACAATCGTGGACTATTTGAGAGTTTATGGAGACAGACGCGAGAGATTTGAGAGCGGCTTGGCTGTCCGAGAAGATTCGTATATCCTTGCAAGATATAACGTTTTCTTTGAGCCAGGATAGTGTCTCTTTAATCGCCATTACTTCTGCCTTAATATAATACTTAGCTTCATACAAAAAGTGCAAAAAGGATATTTTAAAAACCCTTCATCTTCTTGGAAAATAAAACTACTAAAACATTTTAATTGTTTGTATGAATGAAAACAAGAAAAATATTTTTCTTACTTTACCAAAAAATAAAGAAATTTATTGTTCTGATTTAGCGTGTTTGTGTTTTGTGCACAATTTCTATTACCGTCACCCTTTGAAAAATGAAATTTCACGAACAATTTCTACGCCTGTTTATTTCATAGCGTTTTACGTACCCAATTTTACTCTATTTGTGAACATATCCATTAACCTTCATCATCATTTCATTTCACCTTTTTTTCAAAAAAATTTAAATTTAACTGCCAAAATTATTCCCCTTTGGTGAATAGACGGATTGAAAGAATGTATTAGTGAAAACACGCACACATCTTAGCAATCCGTAAATTTTAGCTTGTAGGCAACTGTCATTTTGACAGCTTTGTTTCCCATATCCTTACCTTATATCATCTCTGTGCGCCTCTTAACTCGAGTTTTTGTTTTTTTTTACAGATGAAACTACAAAACAACATTTGACCAATTACAGGTCAGCAAAATGACAGCACAGGCCCAGTTTTACAGCTGAGGTCTCAAAATTTGACAGCTGAGGTTCCAAAATTTGACATCATCAGAAATTTTTGTTGCTTTACTCACGTATACTGTACGTGTAGCTTACAACGCTTTCTGTCAGCGTTGCCAGACGTGCCGCTTTTGGCGGGACGTCCCGATTTTTAAATCAAAAATTCAGTGTCCCGCGCGGGACAGGCTCAGTCCCGCTTTTCGGGGAAAACTCGACCTGAATCTTCAGACCATGCTGAACACGCTCTGAACAAAATTAGCTTTGAAAATTTTCTGAACTCTAATTTAATTTTGAAATGCAATTGAGCACTTAGTATTCAGGAATTTGATATTTGTATATTTGTTTTAATTTACTTGACTATTTCTTACTAGAAATTAAAATTCTCTGCTATATCAACTTGCTTCTTTCGCTTTGAAGCTACTTTGATAAGCGCTAACCATCTGCGAAAGCCATTCAAAAATTTTTTTGATCTGAAGCAAAGGAAACTTAAACTTTAGCCTACTTGCATTTCGTTTATAATGTGGGGAGTGCTTTTGGTGCATTAAACAAAAAGTCTCAGGGAAACGATGGTGCAATAACAGACATGCATGAGCAATTCTGCCTTTTCCGCTCAAAGTTGACTCAAAGGCTTAACGATGGGTTTTCCGACTACCAGGACAAACAGATTTTAAATAAATTGGTTGAATCTGAGCGGACCAAAGTCATCAAAATTTTCTTACGAATTGACAACTATTTTTAGACAAACGTTATGATTTTTCACATGAAAATATTTCTTCTAGACTTAAATTTTTAAAACTGGAAAATGAAGCTAGTTTTGACATGATTGAATCTTTAGTAAAATTGAAGAGCGATATTTCGGTAGATACTAAATAACTTGTATGAAGAATTTAACTTGTTCAAATTATCTTTGGACTTACTAGTGAGAAACTGCAAAGACACCGCTACTACCGCACAGAAATGGCACTAGCTTTTTCAACAGTATCCAAAAAAAGATACCAGGCATAATGTTTAGACTATTGTCTTTCATATTAAGTATCCCAACATTGAACTGCTTTCCTAAACGCGTTTTTTCCCAGATGAATTTAAAATGGTCGGATGCCAGAAATAAATGCTCCGTAGATTTAATGAAGTCAGAATTACTCATCCAGTTTAATCTACAGCTATCCTGTGAAGGGTTCTTCATCTCTATTAAAAAGAAAAAGGAAATTTTAAAAGAAGTAAAATCTTCGCTGAAATATAACGAATAAGTTACTCTCTTGTAAATAAATTATTTGCAATTTGTAACATTCACTCTTATGAAAAAGACTTTTTTTGATTTTGATTTGTATTTTTTTTTTTCTGAAGACGAATAAGGCTCAACTATTTATATGATTTTAAATATTTTACTTTAATTAAAATACATTTTCTATGGCTATTTTTGCTATGTTTTTTCACGAAAACCTAATTTTAATTATGTACGTTGGTTTTAATATGTCCCGCTTTCGACGAAAGAATCCGGCCGTTTTCACTCAAAAAGATCCAAAATCCCGACTTGGTACAAAAAAAATCTGGCAACGCTGCTTCCTGTACTTCTTATTTAAGGGTAGGTGTACCAGAACAGCGAACTCAAATTTAATGTAAATAAATTTATATGTGTTAGTGGCCTCTACTCTTCACCGATTCCTTTTTTTCATATCAGACGAGAATTTGCAAGAACCAGATTCCACGATCACGATCAGGCACATGAAGGAGAAAAAAAGGCAATATACGCAGACGACACGTCTTCTAGGTAGAAAAGGAAGCAAACTCATATGCATACATGCAATGCAATAAAAAAGACCCAAAAAAATATGTGTCATGTGAAGAAATGTGCACATTTTTTCCTTTTTTTTTGAGCTATAGGAATATTATGAAAACAATGCATGTAAGTAAAGTAGGTACAAGGAAAGTGATATTATAGATATTGTTGTTGCAGCACGAGACATCGCGATGTGATAAACGGTTAGGCTTTTATTTCTTTTTGTGTTTGTCCAGTTGAAAAAATATAAAAAAGATGAACCTTTATGAGAAGATTATTTATGTTGCCTCTTGCTCTTAGCGAGGTGCAAATAAATATTTTTTTAAGAGGCAGGATTACTATTTTATATGAAATGGAAATTCTTTTATTGGGTGATGATTGCGTTTATAACAGAGGTACCTTTCATCTTTTAGAATGATGAACAGTTTATTCAAAAGCGTCATGAACCTATTATCACAAATAATAAATTTATACAGATGTCTCATCCCTGCAGAAAAAAATGAAACATATTTTGCTCGTAACAGACAACGCCTTAACAGACAAGGAGCTTTTTGAAGCTTTTTTCCTTGCCTAAGTATTCATTTATGGGCAATGAAGCGAGCGAAAATAGATTTTTAATGCATTAAGTGAATGCGTTAAAGCTTTTGGAAAAAGCTTTTTTTTGGTAGCTTTCAGTTTCATATATCATTTCTTGCCATAAGGGTGAGACATCTGTATAAATTTATTATCTGTGCTATTATTGAAATTTTTGACCTTACGCAATAAAACGATGCAAGTAGAGGGTGTCTCAGTAAGAGTGCTCTTTTTAAAATTGGAATATTTTTTTCATGCCAGTGGCAGCTCTGAAATTTGATAACTGCCACCTCTGTTTATTCTGATTATTAAAAATGGAGTGCTTTTCGAAAGAACAACGCGTTACTTAGCAAACTTCCCAAAATTTTCTGCCGAGAAGTTTGAAAAAACAGGATCTATTACGGATAGTAAGAATTCTTTGCGTCAACGTACCGGTCGGTGTATGAAAACGTTGCTGCTGTAAACGAAAGTATTGCCGAAAACCCGAAAACAAATGGCATGCGTTACAGGAATACCATAACGGAATTCTTGTGGCCTCAAACTGGACGGCATAAATCTGGACAACATGTGGTTTCAGCAAGACAGCGCAACCTTTCACACCGCGCATGAAACAATCGACTTATGGCAGCAACGATTTCCAGAACACATTTTCTCACGAAATTCTGATGTCAACTGGCCACCAATATCGTGCGATTTAACGCCGTGTGATTTTTTTCTTTGGGGTTTTGTGTAATCTCGGGTTTATGCAAATAAACCGGAAACGATTCCTGAGCTCAAGTCGGAAATTCAAAGTGTCATCGGTGAGATACAGCCTCACCTCTAAGCAAAAGTTATGGAAAATTTCATGAAAAGAGTAATGGCCTGTCATTGGAGCCGGAGGGTCATTTGAAGACAATAATCAATGAAAAAACGAGGAATTTTTTTTTGAAAAAAAGTAGTACATATTTATTGACAAGAATATTGAGACATAACTTAAAAGTATCATATTTTGGTTTAATGAAACAAATCAAATTAATTTTCTAAAACCTTACCATTTAGTCGATTTTCGCCCATGGTTGATCTTAGTAAGGTTTAACATGCCGCAAAGTGCTGAACGACCTTTCTACGGTGCAAGTCGTGCAAGGTAGTGCCAATAATATTTCCAATGCATGTGATACAGCAGGAAAAAAGGTGTCCGCTTCCGTGATTACGTCGCACACTTCCAAATTTTTCATCGCTTCTTCACTAAGCTGTTTGTCTTTCCAAGTGTTATACCATTATTCAATTTCTGCACTTAGATCCAATGAAAATGGCTTGATGTCTTCTTTCAAATCGCCAATACTTTTTTTCAACATAATGTATGGATGCAATGTGAGTAGTGAAAATGCGGGCGCGAATCGATTTGCAAGCGATGATATCAATGAATCCAAATACGGAATTAGCAACGATATTTTCCAATAATCATTGGGATTCAATGCAGGTTGATTTGAACGATGCTGCTGTCGTTGGGTTAGCCAGACTAACCATATCCAATTCAATATCAATCAAGTTCGCCATTTCTTTTGCCTCGTCTAGAATTTCATCAATCATGGTATCTACAGCGGTTCGATGGCTAGAGATAACAGTTGATATTCCATCAAGACGGTCTTTACTTTGAGCAGGTAAAGACTTTAAGATTGAAGACCATTCACGACAGGCTCAAGAATATCCGAATATTTGGCAATTATTGAAGTGCTAGTTTTTGTTTGATTTCAATTAGGTGCTGTGTTTACATTTTTGTTTATCGATATGAGGAATCAACGATAGCAGAATCAACAGTGCACATTAAATTCAGTGCTTACATTAAAATACGTTCGTCAAAAGAAATCAGATACAAACCTTGTGACAACTTGCTTGCATTATTTTGCGCTTGTGTATATATGTACAAGCATTTGTTAAAATCAATCGGGTTTGACTGGAGAATTTTTTGATTCGAAGAATTATAAATATAAATGCCCAAATATGCTCGTGTAATATTTCTAGATGTTAGAGAAATCTCACTGAAAAGTCCTCGTTTTTCGGCAATTTTGCGAATTGTCTTTATTTTTTATAAAACATTTCATTGATATTCCTTTTTTCCCGCTTTTTTCCCAAATTGTCCTCGTTTTTTATGAGAATACTCTTTGAAAAGTCCTCGTTGTTTCAGCATTTTCTCCAAATGTCCTCGAGGACAAAGATTCATATTTTCATAAAAAACGTAGAATTTTTCGAGGACATTTGGCTAAGGTAGGGGCATTTGACCCTACATGCCCCTACCTGGCTACGAAACTTGAAACACATCATTAGAATTTTTCTGATAGGTGGTTATAGCAATCATTGAAAATTTCTGTCAGGAATTTTTTTTCCTGACGTAATTCTATCATTGGAACTGTGAGAAGTTGAACATAGATCATTAAAATTGTACAAAATTGAAACGAAAATCATTGGAATGATTTGTTTAGTTTTTTGACATAATACAATCAGCTGTTCAGGAAAATGAATTTACAACCGGAAAATAGAAAAACACATTTTAATGAAAAAATAAGTGTGTTATTGAACTTTTTTATGCCAATGAAAATTCTTGGACTGATCTCCGATCGATTGGTATATAATTTCTTTTCAAAAGAAAACATAGTTAATATCCATTCAAAGGTTTTCCGGATCCATTTCAATGACAGCTAAAACTGGCCTCTTACAATACAATAAAAACTCTGTCATAAAATACTTGTTCTTATTTATAAATGAAAAAGTGCACTCTTAGGCTAGGCGCATATTGATACGCGTTCGACACGAGTGACGCTACACAGCACAGCACTTGTTTTTGTAAACAATATAAATAAACAGGACAACGCATATTGATAGAACGACACGACATGACTTGACGAGCGTTTTCCGGAAATCGCGTGACACAGTGATCGAAACACAGTTTTCCTTGCGAGACTGCCGTGAGTTTGTTTTTTTATGTCAAAAATAAAATAATAAATTGTCGTTAGATTTGAAAATAAAAAACAGTTTCCTTTTTGTTGTTTGTGTTCAAAGTTTATTAACAATATTACTATCATGGCTGAAGAAAAAATAATTGAGCTTGTGAGAGTGCAAAGAGTCCTCTACGACACAAGTCATGCAGACTATATGAAATCTACCTATACAATAATATAATGTTAATCATATTAAATTTTTAACCTTAGATTTAAGATATGCTTGTACTAAGTATTCAATAAAATTAAAATTAAAATTAAATTAAATTAAGCTAAAGAACAGGATTTGGAGCGATATAGCGAAGGAGTTAAAATTCCAAAGCGGTGAGAATCTTTTTATTAAGTTCAATAATTTCCTTGCATTACCGTCTGATGCTGCCATGGAACAGCTCCCCAATTATTGAAGTAGTCTTTGAAGTTTTCTCTGACTTCAAAGGCTCCTGATGAATTCCTCATTTGTAGCTCACATCGAAAGCAATTGACGTTGGGGCAAGTTTTCAATGTCCTCCTTATCCATATTTTTGATTGGTGCCCTAGACCTCAAATAGTTATGTAATATGCAAGCTGTCTTTACAACCTCTCTCACTGTGTCAACTTTACTTTCGAAAGGTTTTCGAAAGCGCGAGGCTAATATACCGAAGGTACATTCTACAGTTTGTCGAGCTCGAGAAAGTCGAGCGTTAAAAACCTGATTTTCATAAATTTCAGTAACATATCTTCTTGGATATGGTCTCATCAGATTTTCTGATAATGGGAAAGCCTCATCTCCTACAAAAACATACGGCAGTGGAGAGGCAATCGTTGGAATACATGCTGCTGCAGGAAGTTGTAAGGCATTCTGCATCATTTTCTTCCCGAGTGCACTACTAGAAAATAAACTTCCATCGCTAAATCTTCCCATAGCTCCAATATCAACAGTAGTGAATTTGTAATCTGCGTCTACAGTTGCCATCAAAACAACAGAGAATGTGTGCTTATAGTTAAAGTAAGAAGATCCGCTTTTTCCAGGCTTCTTTATAACTATGTGCTTCCCATCGATTGCTCCAACACAATGTGGGAACTGCCATCTTTGCTCAAATCTACTAGCATTTAATTGCCATGTTTGAGTTGTGGGTTCAGGAAGATATTTTGGTTGCATATGATTATATATTGCAATTGCTACATCTCTTACAATGTTTGAAACTGTTCGGTCTCCCATTCTGAAATTGTAACCAATACTTTTGTAGCTGTCTCCAGATGCTAGATATCTGAAAGAAAACAAATTATGTATGACTATGTTTAAGTCGATAGTAATCTATGAATACAATAACATACATACATAAATATAATCACAAGACATTATTTTAATAAGAAGAACAACATTTTGCATCTGTTGCAGGAGACGAGGTAAAATCTTTATGGATGAAATTGAGGGGCAGCTATCGGGACGCGAAACGCCGTCAGCAAAAAACAATGAAAAGTGGATCCGGAGCTGTATATATAAAACCGTGGAGGTACCAACACCAAATGTCGTTTCTTGACCAATATATGTCAACAGGACAGCGTGAAGGAAATCTTTGCAATGACATTGAAACCAATTCGCAGTTAACACCTAGTGATACACCAGTAATTGAATCGATTGAGACCGTGGGTAATGCTAATGATGAACTTAGCCTTGAAAATTCTATCGGCCAACTGCTCTCCGATGAAAACGATACTTCAATTCATCAAATAAGTAATGAACAGCCAATTACCTCTGACAAAACAGACAATGATCGGCCTAATTTAAAACGCACATATATGCAACCACCAAATGTTGCTAAGAAACCAAAACCCAATAACGATGTATATGATATAATAAAACGATCCATGGAACAAAGAGACGAAAGAACACGAAAAAGAGAAGAGGATCGAAGAATTTTTTTAGAAGAAAACAGAAGAACAGATGACCCTCTTTATAACTTTTTTATGTCAATGTACCAAACCACTAAAAAAATGACACAAAATCACCAGCACATGATCAAAGCCCAACTTTTTCGGGCAGTATCTGAAGCTGAAGCAGATCTTATGGACATTCAATGTGGTTCATTCAAAAGTAGAACCAGTGAATCGTTTGACCTTTCATTTCCAACATCAACAAAGTCTCGTCCACCGATACCAACTCCAACTTATCTCAAACCGGATGAGGATGGAGTAAATGGACCAAGTGAACTGGACTCTAATTAAAAATACTGGCGTTTATTTTAACTAATTAATCAATTTAGATTTTACATATGCAAATATGTATGTATGTGTTTATATTTACGTAGGTATGCGTTCTGTTATGTTCTTAAAACTTACCTTAACAATACTGCTAGTTTTTCTTCTGTGCCAATAGGCTTTTGAGCATTACATCCATCTGAGTAAATAGATTCTTTAATAATCTCATGGATTTTCTTAAACTGCTCTCGAGTCATTCTATAGAAGTTGATGAATGTCTCATCTGGTAACTCCAATGTCATTTTGAACTGTCCATGGCTTTTTCTTTTTGAAAGATATTTTGCATTCTGGGATTTGAATTTTTTGGTCTTCAAGGAAATCAGCAAAAGTTGTTCCTCCTCGTATTCTTCCTCAGACTCAGAACTCAAAAAATTCAAAAAATAGTTCACCTTTGACAAATTCATAGCGATGTTCTTGCCCTGCTTTACAATTTGTGATTTAATTAATATAGATATGTATTTTGACACGAGACACGTGAATCAATTTGCGGAGAACGGCATGACATGTTTCTATAATCATGTCGTGCGACAGTTGTCAGGTCACGTCACACACCTTAGACGCGTCCCAATATGCGCCTAGCCTTACTGAGGCACCCTATACTTATTTTATTTGTCCCAAACGAATAAAAAAATAAATTGGGTTCTCCCATAAAATTTGTAAATTTTCATCCCAACTATTTTCTATTTTCTTTTAATATTGTTGTATTATCTTCTATGATTTAAAATATTCAATATAACACTTTTACATGTAAGAACTTGGCGTTCTTTTAGATCTCATTACTTTTGGTGGCTAACTTTTTACACAGTGCTGTTCGCACATAAGAGAACTTGGCTCTTTTTTTACATTTTATGTTTTTGTTCTGATCTCACATCTTTTTGCAAATTTTTTTTTTCTTTATGAAAGCATGAACTTCGAAATAACTTAATAAGCTAGCAATTTGCAAACTAACAATATAATTTCTCTGCCAATTTATAAATAAATAATAGGTAGGTTAGGTTAGAGTGGCTGTCTAGATGTCACATTTAGATATCAAGTGTCCATTGTGAAACCACTAAGGAAAGTTACTCATGGAGTTTTATGAAGTTAAACAAACCAGAATTCTATATTTCAACCTATGACCATTTAAAGAAAGTGGGTGGCAGCCACGCCCCTGTAATGAAACTCCAATTTTGTACATATACCTATTTTCTCTTTTACTCAACCGAAAACCTATCAGAATTTCGAATTTAAACGTTTTCGAACATTTTAACAAAGTGGGCGGATATTACGCCCCTAAATAGAAATAGATTTTTTTTCTCATTTTTTTCATGTTATTGAACTAAAACCTTACAAGAATTCTAAATTTCAACATCCTACGACCGTTTTAAGATAGTGTGCGGAAACCACGCCCCTAAATGAAACTAAAATATTTTACTTATATTTTTCCTTATATTCAACCAAAACCCTATTAGACTTCCGAATTTCAAGATCCTACGACCAGTTTTAGAAAGTGGGCGGATACCACGCCCCCTGAATGAGAAAATTGAAATTTTCGATTTTTTCCTTTGTATACAGCTGAAAACCTACCATTGTACCAAATTTCAAGATTCTGCTATTGTTAGAAGTGCTTCATAATTTTGATGATCAGTCAGTGAGTCAGTCAGTCAATTACGGTTTTTGAAATTTTTACTGGCCAATATCTCAGGAAGTAGTGGTTCTACAAAATTATTTTTTTTACAGGGCCTTTGTGCCCATGAAGTTAATACGTAATTCGTAACAACGGCGCTCATAAATGTTGTTGAAAATATAAGGCAGTCTGTTGACTCCGATAATGTTGTTTTTCTCGTTCTCTTAGACTTTTCTAAGGCATTTGACACGGTCAACCATAATGTCCTTTGTCGTAAGCTAATAAGTCAATTTAATTTTTCTTTTCCTTCGGCAAAGTTGATCCAGTCATATCTAGATTGCAGATGTCAAGCAGTTGTGGCAAATGGTGACGCTTCTGAACTTCTCATGTTGGACAGAGGAGTCCCACAGGGTTCAATACTGGGACCACTATTGTTTTCGATGTATATAAATGACTTGCCTGCTAGCTTACAAAATAGTCAAGTAGATATGTATGCTGACGATGTGCAGATACAAAAAAGCTTTCCGTCGGGTATGGTGGAAAATGCAGCTGTTGAGGTTAATGAGGATTTAACTAAGGTTCATAGTTGGTGCCAGGATAATGGGCTCTTCGTAAACCCACTTAAGTCCAAATGCTTGGTTATTTCAAGAAAGTTAATCGACACTCATGACTTTCCCAAAATATATTTAAATAATAAGCAAATTGAATTTGTCGATTCAGCTAAAAACTTAGGAATTACGTTTACGAAAACACTTTCCTGGAATCACCATATCAGAATTACAATTGGTAGGATTTACGGAGGGCTGCGTATGCTATGGGCTAGTCAAAAAATAACACCCTTAAAAACGAGAATGATATTAGCGAAAACGCTATTGATTCCTATTATGCTCTATGGCTGTGAAATATTTAATAAGTGTGATTATGAGCACAAGCGTAAGCTTAACGTTGCATATAATAGCATAGCTAGGTACATTTTCGGCTTAAGAAAATATGATCACGTTTCTCAATTCTCCAAATCGATATATGGCGTTACTCTTGAAAATCTTTTTAAGCTTAGAACGTTAACACTACTAAACAATATTTTGCAAACTCATCAACCTCTTTACCTTTACAATAAGATATGTCATTCGCGTTCTCTTAGAACATTCGGCCTATACGTTACGTTTTCTTAATATCTGAGCGCCAGTTTTTCATAAATGCAATACGTCTGTGGAACTCTCTTCCCCGATCAATAAGGATGATATGCTGTACTAAGTTATTCGGAATCAAGCTCAAGGAGTACTTGGAGACATTAACATAGTAATCTTTGTCTTTTCCTTTCCTTTTTTTTTCTTTTTTCTTTCTATGACCTATTTTCCTTTTATTTTTATTTTTACATTATTTCAATATTAAATCTTCTATAGTTATTTTATTATAAATAGATAACTTATACAATAATATTTCTTAAATTGTTTTTTTTTTATTGAAATTCTTTTTGTAAGCCATACTTTTGTTTTTGTAACTTACAACACATCATATAAATTAAATATAAATTAAATAATGAAGTTTATACTGCCTAAGAAGATATTGTATCTTATTGTATAAATCTATGCGAATAAATATATGAATATGAATAATTTAAAGCTTCTAACTCCATGGGTTCAAAAGTTATGGAGGGTTAAAAATGTGTTTGAGTTCGATCCTGTAAAAAGGGAGTAGTGCTAGAACTTGGCTGGGCACTTCCGTGCCCTTTGATCGAGTTTTCTTCTTACTTCTATGTTTTGAAGAACAATAAGTACATTTTCTATTGAAGAAAAAGAAACATCTTTTGTAAGAAAGGGAAAACAAAGCAAAACAAATTGCAGCACCACCTAGTGGCATTCCTTTGAACCCAGCTTGTTTGTGTGTGTGATTGACCATTCTTTTTTGACAAAAAACGCAAAATATACGATTTTTCAAAAATTAAAATAAAAAAAGACCATTACTTACTTACTTACTTAAGGTGGCGCTACAGTCCGTTATGGACTTGGGCCTCAATCAACAGTCTCCGCCAGTCAGCTCGGTCCCTAGCTAGCTGTCTCCAGTTTTGCACTCCAAGTTGATTGAGGTCCTCTTCCACTTGTGTGTGCCACCTGAGTCGCGGTCTTCCTCTCCTTCTGCGTCCCTCGGGAATAGTGTCGAAGACTTTCCGGGCCGGAGCATTTGTGTCCATGCGCTCTAAATGACCGAGCCATCTGAGTCTCTGGACCTTGACCCTTCTGGCTGAGTTCACGTCGTTGTACAACCCGTAAAGTTCGCTGTTGTATCTCCTTCTCCATTCCCCATCAATGCACACGGGGCCAAAGATGACCCGAAGAATTTTCCTCTCGAAACAGCCTAAGGCACATTCATCCGATTTTGTTAGGGTCCATGCTTCTGCACCATACAGCACGACAGGGATGATGAGGGTGTTGTACAGTTTAACCTTAGTTGCTCGAGAGAGGGCTTTTCCACTCAGTTGCTTTCTTAGCCCAAAGAAACAGCGATTAGCAAGAGTAATTCTTCGTCTTATCTCAGCGCTGGTGTTATTGTCCGTGTTGATAGCGGAGCCTAGGTAAACAAACTCCTTAACTACCTCGAAGTTGTATGCGTCTATGTTCTGTCCGAGCCGTCGATGTTGGGTGTCCTTACTCGAAGACAGCATGTACTTCGTTTTTCCCTCATTTACCGCTAAACCCTTTTTTGCCGCTTCTGTCTCAATCCTCACAAAGGCGCCATTGACATCACGCTGTGTTCTTCCCATTATATCAATATCGTCGGCGTACGCGAGAAGTTGAACAGATTTATAGAAGATAGTGCCTCTGGTGTTGACGGTGGAGTTTTGGACTATCATCTCAAGAACGATGTTAAAGAAATCGCACGACAGTGCATCGACAAGGCGATCCTTTTTTGACGTCGAATGATTCCGTAAGCTCATTGCCAACCTTGATAGAGCAGCGTGAGTTCTCCATCGTCATTTTGCACAAGCGAACGAGCTTGGCAGGGATGCCAAAGCTAGACATAGCTTTATACAGTTCGTCTCTGTAGATGCTGTCATACGCGGCCTTAAAATCAATGAAGAGGTGGTGGGTATCGATTTGCATTTCATAGGTTTTTTTCCAGGATCTGCCGCAACGTGAAAATTTGGTCGATGGTAGACTTTCCTGGCCTGAAGCCACATTGATAAGGACCAATCAGATTGTTGACGAAAGGCTTCAGACGTTCACATATTATGGCAGAGAGGATCTTGTAGGCGATGATGTTAAGCAGACTTATTCCTCTGTAGTTGGTGCAGTTTAGAGGATCTCCCTTTTTCAGGATCGGGCAAACAATGCTGAGGTTCCATTCATCGGGCATGCATTCCTCCGACCATATCTTACAGATGATTTGGTGCATGCTCCTATCTAGCTCGTCGCCTGCGGCTTTGAACAGCTCGGCAGCTAGACCATCTGCTCCTGCGGCTTTGTTGGATTTCAGCCGTGATATTGCTGTTTTCACTTCTTCTAGGTCGGGTTCACGGAATTGTTGGCTGTCATCGTGTATGATAAAAGGCTCCTGTCTGACGGCGGGGTTTTGTTCGTCGTCGCCGTTATACAGTCTACAGAAGTGGTCTTTCCAAATCCCCAGCACTGACTGCGGTTCTACTATGATGTTCCCTTGTTGATCTTTGCAGGCTTCGGTTCTTGCTCGATGACCTTGAGCCAGCTGTTTTACCTTCCGATAAAACCTCCGAACTTCATTCCTGCTGTTAGCTCTCTCAACATCTTCGATCTGACGCTTCTCATGCTCTCTCTTTTTTCTCCTGAGAAGCCGGCGTTCTTCTCTCCTCTTTTGCTCGTAGAGCTCACGAGCAGCTCTTGTCCTTCTTTGCAGCGCCGCTTTGTATGCCTCCTGCTTGGCTGCATGGGCCTGCCTGCATTCTTCGTCAAACCAGGAGTTTCGTTTTGGTGGCTGTGTGAAACCCAGCACATTAGAGGCGGCATCTCTAACTGCATTCTGGCAATGTTGCCACTGGTCTTCGATACTTGATGTTGGCGGCATAGGACTCCTTAAGAGGTTACTTGTCACTCGATCAGAGAAGGATCTGGCGATCTCTTGCGATTGTAGCCGTCCGACGTCGAATTTTCTTGCAGCATTTCTTTGTTTTGGCCGTTGTCGGGATATTCGTAGCACTGCCTTGGCTACGACGAGGTAGTGGTCCGAGTCGATGTTGGCTCCTCGGAAAGTTCGAACATCTTGAATGCTGGAAAAGTGCCATTAGCAAACAAATTATTTTGTTATTTGAATTGAATAAAAAAAATAACAAAAATATTTGCTAGCTTTATTGCCCATATTTCACTTACAATGACCCTACAAATATTGACCTTTTGAAATTTATTTTAAATTTGTTACAGGTGAAAAACTAAAAAAAAAGTGGACAAGTGCGAGATAAACTCGCTCGAGGAGGGTTCCGTACTCGATTATCCGACCCTACTTTTTTCAGTTTTGAAGGATATTTAATACAAGGATTAAGATATGAAACCAAACTTTTTCTTGGAAAATAATTTGAATAGTGTTTCTGCCTATTTCCTTCAATGACTTCGAAACTGTGTATCTTAAAAATCTGGTAGCGACATTTTCGGATCACTTCTATCTACTCTAGAAAATGTGAACCAAATTTAATTGCAATCAGCTTAGCAGATTCTAAGAAATCGCTTGTGAAAGACGAATAAAAGGAAAACGAACTGATGTTATAAGGGTTTCGTTTACACTCTGTGTACGGAACCCTAATACATATTCGGATTTATGCTTATTTACATCATCACTGTAATGTTTTTTGTATTTTCTGTAACCTACACGTTTTAACTAGATTTTTAAATTATTTTGGAAATGCCTGGCCAAGCCCTTTCGGATTACTCCAAATATTGAGTCATATCTGTGTTATATGTAACAGTACAGACTTCTTATTTGCTTTTTTGTAATCTACAGGTTGAGACTTATTCTCAGTATCTTTTTCATAATTTTAGGCCCAGTAATTTCGGAGATCAGGGGGGAGAATGGTCATTTTTGTATTTTTTTATCTTTTCTCTTTAATAACTTCGAAACTATTTATTTTAAAAACATGAAAATAACATTTTTAGATTACTACTGAATACTTAATTATGTGTACCAAATTTCATTGCAATCGGCCTACCAGATTCGAAGAAATCGCTTGTGAAAGACGAATGAACAGAAAACGAAGTGATGTTATAAGGGTTTCGTTTACACTCTGTGTACGGAACCCTAATACATATTCGGATTTATGCTTATTTACATCATCACTGTAATGTTTTTTGTATTTTCTGTAACCTACACGTTTTAACTACATTTTGAAATTATTTTGGAAATGACTGGCCAAGCCCTTTCGGATATGAGGAGGGGGTGATATTGAGTGTTTTTCATAGTCCTTTTTTGTTTTTTTTTTTTTTTTTTTTAATAACTTCAAAACCATTTGCCTTGAAAATATATCGTTATTTAGATTATTACTGCATTTTTTTTTGTTGTTCTGTAATCTATACGTATGGAACTATTTTTTGAAATTTTTTTGGAAATTCCAAGCCCACCCTTTTTGGTGATGAGGAGGGGGTAAAGTTTAGTTATTTGCATTTTCGGCCTTTTTTGTTGTGTTTTCTTGAATAATTTCAAAACTATTTGCCTTAAAAATACAAAAAAAATATGTTTGTCATCGCAGGCAATTAATGAATGTTTGTACTTAATTTGAAGTCAATAGGGTTACCACCTGTTCAAAAAAATGGTTTTAAAATTTAATGAAATTGGAAATTAGTATATTGAAAAATTTTGCATGTTACATAAATAACTGTGACTTCTTATCACTTTTCCGGTAATATTCATTTTTTCGTATTTTTTCCTCTTTCTTTAATAACTTCGAAACTATTTATCTTAAAAACATGAAAACAACATTTTTAGGTTACTACTGAATACTTAATTATGTGTACCAAATTTCATTGCAATCGGCCTACCAGATTCGAAGAAATCGCTTGTGAAAGACGAATGAACAGAAAACGAAGTGATGTTATAAGGGTTTCGTTTACACTCTGTGTACGGAACCCTAATACATATTCGGATTTATGCTTATTTACATCATCACTGTAATGTTTTTTTGTATTTTCTGTAACCTACACGTTTTAACTACATTTTGAAATTATTTTGGAAATGCCTGGCCAAGCCCTTTCGGATATGAGGAGGGGGTGAAATTGAGTGTTTTTCATAGTCCTCTTTTGTTGTTTTTTTTTTTTTTTTTGAATAACTTCAAAACCATTTGCCTTGAAAATATATCGTTATTTACATTATTACTGCAATTTTTTTTGTTTTTCTGTAATCTATACGTATGGAACTATTTTTTGAAATTTTTTTGGAAATTCCAGGCCCACCCTTTTTGGTGATGAGGAGGGGGTAAAGTTTAGTTATTTGCATTTTCGGCCTTTTTTGTTGTGTTTTCTTGAATAATTTCAAAACTATTTGCCTTAAAAATACAAAAAAATATGTTTGTCATCGCAGGCAATTAATGAATGTTTGTACTTAATTTGAAGTCAATAGGGTTACCACCTGTTCAAAAAAATGGTTTTAAAATTTAATGAAATTGGAAATTAGTATATTGAAAAATTTTGCATTTTACATAAATAACTGTGACTTCTTATCACTTTTCCGGTAATATTAATTTTTTCGTATTTTTTCCTCTTTCTTTAATAACTTCGAAACTATTTATCTTAAAAACATGAAAACAACATTTTTAGGTTACTACTGAATACTTAATTATGTGTACCAAATTTCATTGCAATCGGCCTACCAGATTCGAAGAAATCGCTTGTGAAAGACGAATGAACAGAAAACGAAGTGATGTTATAAGGGTTTCGTTTACACTCTGTGTACGGAACCCTAATACATATTCGGATTTATGCTTATTTACATCATCACTGTAATGTTTTTTGTATTTTCTGTAACCTACACGTTTTAACTAGATTTTGAAATTATTTTGGAAATGCCTGGCCAAGCCCTTTCGGATTACTCCAAATATTGAGTCATATCTGTGTTATATGTAACAGTACGGACTTCTTATTTGCTTTTTTGTAATCTACTGGTTGAGACCTATTCTCAGTATCTTTTTCATAATTTTAGGCCCAGTAGTTTCGGAGATCAGGGGGGAGAATGGTCATTTTTGTATTTTTTTATTTTTTCTCTTTAATAACTTCGAAACTATTTATCTTAAAAACATGAAAACAACATTTTTAGATTACTACTGAATACTTTATTATGTGTACCAAATTTCATTGCAATCGGCCTACCAGATTCGAAGAAATCGCTTGTGAAAGACGAATGAACAGAAAACGAAGTGATGTTATAAGGGTTTCGTTTACACTCTGTGTACGGAACCCTAATACATATTCGGATTTATGCTTATTTACATCATCACTGTAATGTTTTTTGTATTTTCTGTAACCTACACGTTTTAACTACATTTTGAAATTATTTTGGAAATGCCTGGCCAAGCCCTTTCGGTTATGAGGAGGGGGTGAAATTGAGTGTTTTTCATAGTCCTTTTTTGTTGTTTTTTTTTTTTTTTTGAATAACTTCAAAACCATTTGCCTTGAAAATATATCGTTATTTACATTATTACTGCAATTTTTTTTTGTTGTTCTGTAATCTATACGTATGGAACTATTTTTTGAAATTTTTTTGGTAATTCCAGGCCCACCCTTTTTGGTGATGAGGAGGGGGTAAAGTTTAGTTATTTGCATTTTCGGCCTTTTTTGTTGTGTTTTCTTGAATAATTTCAAAACTATTTGCCTTAAAAATACAAAAAAAAATATGTTTGTCATCGCAGGCAATTAATGAATGTTTGTACTTAATTTGAAGTCAATAGGGTTACCACCTGTTCAAAAAAATGGTTTTAAAATTTAATGAAATTGGAAATTAGTATATTGAAAAATTTTGCATGTTGCATAAATAACTGTGACTTCTTATCACTTTTCCGGTAATATTCATTTTTTCGTATTTTTTCCTCTTTCTTTAATAACTTCGAAACTATTTATATTAAAAACATGAAAAACATCATTTTTAGGTTACTACTGAATACTAAATTATGTGTACCAAATTTCATTGCAATCGGCCTACCAGATTCGAAGAAATCGCTTGTGAAAGACGAATGAACAGAAAACGAAGTGATGTTATAAGGGTTTCGTTTACACTCTGTGTACGGAACCCTAATACATATTCGGATTTATGTTTATTTACATCATCACTGTAATGGTTTTTGTATTTTCTGTAACCTACACGTTTTAACTAGATTTTGAAATTATTTTGGAAATGCCGGGCCAAGCCCTTTCGGATTACTCCAAATATTGAGTCATATCTGTGTTATATGTAACAGTACAGACTTCTTATTTGCTTTTTTGTAATCTACAGGTTGAGACCTATTCTCAGTATCTTTTTCATAATTTTAGGCCCAGTAGTTTCGGAGATCAGGGGGGAGAATGGTCATTTTTGTATTTTTTTATCTTTTCTCTTTAATAACTTCGAAACTATTTATCTCAAAAACATGAAAACAACATTTTTAGATTACTACTGAATACTTAATTATGTGTACCAAATTTCATTGCAATCGGCCTACCAGATTCGAAGAAATCGCTTGTGAAAGACGAATGAACAGAAAACGAAGTGATGTTATAAGGGTTTCGTTTACACTCTGTGTACGGAACCCTAATACATATTCGGATTTATGCTTATTTACATCATCACTGTAATGTTTTTTGTATTTTCTGTAACCTACACGTTTTAACTAGATTTTGAAATTATTTTGGAAATGCCTGGCCAAGCCCTTTCGGATTACTCCAAATATTGAGTCATATCTGTGTTATATGTAACAGTACGGACTTCTTATTTGCTTTTTTGTAATCTACTGGTTGAGACCTATTCTCAGTATCTTTTTCATAATTTTAGGCCCAGTAGTTTCGGAGATCAGGGGGGAGAATGGTCATTTTTGTATTTTTTTATTTTTTCTCTTTAATAACTTCGAAACTATTTATCTTAAAAACATGAAAACAACATTTTTAGATTACTACTGAATACTTTATTATGTGTACCAAATTTCATTGCAATCGGCCTACCAGATTCGAAGAAATCGCTTGGGAAAGACGAATGAACAGAAAACGAAGTGATGTTATAAGGGTTTCGTTTACACTCTGTGTACGGAACCCTAATACATATTCGGATTTATGCTTATTTACATCATCACTGTAATGTTTTTTGTATTTTCTGTAACCTACACGTTTTAACTACATTTTGAAATTATTTTGGAAATGCCTGGCCAAGCCCTTTCGGTTATGAGGAGGGGGTGAAATTGAGTGTTTTTCATAGTCCTTTTTTGTTGTTTTTTTTTTTTTTTGAATAACTTCAAAACCATTTGCCTTGAAAATATATCGTTATTTACATTATTACTGCAATTTTTTTTTGTTGTTCTGTAATCTATACGTATGGAACTATTTTTTGAAATTTTTTTGGTAATTCCAGGCCCACCCTTTTTGGTGATGAGGAGGGGGTAAAGTTTAGTTATTTGCATTTTCGGCCTTTTTTGTTGTGTTTTCTTGAATAATTTCAAAACTATTTGCCTTAAAAATACAAAAAAAAATATGTTTGTCATCGCAGGCAATTAATGAATGTTTGTACTTAATTTGAAGTCAATAGGGTTACCACCTGTTCAAAAAAATGGTTTTAAAATTTAATGAAATTGGAAATTAGTATATTGAAAAATTTTGCATGTTGCATAAATAACTGTGACTTCTTATCACTTTTCCGGTAATATTCATTTTTTCGTATTTTTTCCTCTTTCTTTAATAACTTCGAAACTATTTATCTTAAAAACATGAAAAACATCATTTTTAGGTTACTACTGAATACTAAATTATGTGTACCAAATTTCATTGCAATCGGCCTACCAGATTCGAAGAAATCGCTTGTGAAAGACGAATGAACAGAAAACGAAGTGATGTTATAAGGGTTTCGTTTACACTCTGTGTACGGAACCCTAATACATATTCGGATTTATGTTTATTTACATCATCACTGTAATGGTTTTTGTATTTTCTGTAACCTACACGTTTTAACTAGATTTTGAAATTATTTTGGAAATGCCGGGCCAAGCCCTTTCGGATTACTCCAAATATTGAGTCATATCTGTGTTATATGTAACAGTACAGACTTCTTATTTGCTTTTTTGTAATCTACAGGTTGAGACCTATTCTCAGTATCTTTTTCATAATTTTAGGCCCAGTAGTTTCGGAGATCAGGGGGGAGAATGGTCATTTTTGTATTTTTTTATCTTTTCTCTTTAATAACTTCGAAACTATTTATCTCAAAAACATGAAAACAACATTTTTAGATTACTACTGAATACTTAATTATGTGTACCAAATTTCATTGCAATCGGCCTACCAGATTCGAAGAAATCGCTTGTGAAAGACGAATGAACAGAAAACGAAGTGATGTTATAAGGGTTTCGTTTACACTCTGTGTACGGAACCCTAATACATATTCGGATTTATGCTTATTTACATCATCACTGTAATGTTTTTTGTATTTTCTGTAACCTACACGTTTTAACTACATTTTGAAATTATTTTGGAAATGCCTGGCCAAGCCCTTTCGGTTATGAGGAGGGGGTGAAATTGAGTGTTTTTCATAGTCCTTTTTTGTTGTTTTTTTTTTTAATAACTTCAAAACCATTTGCCTTGAAAATATATCGTTATTTACATTATTACTGCAATTTTTTGTTGTTGTTCTGTAATCTATACGTATGGAACTATTTTTTGAAATTTTTTTGGAAATTCCAGGCCCACCCTTTTTGGTGATGAGGAGGGGGTAAAGTTTAGTTATTTGCATTTTTGGCCTCTTTTGTTGTGTTTTCTTGAATAATTTCAAAACTATTTGCCTTAAAAATACAAAAAAAATATGTTTGTCATCGCAGGCAATTAATGAATGTTTGTACTTAATTTGAAGACAATAGGGTTACCACCTGTTCAAAAAAATGGTTTTAAAATTTAATGAAATTGGAAATTTGTATATTGAAAAATTTTGCATGTTATATAAATAACTGTGACTTCTTATCACTTTTCCGGTAATATTCATGTTATAGACCTATCTCAATTTTTTTTTTAATTTTAGGTCTAGTAGTTTCGGAGATTAGGGGGGGGGGGGAATGGCCTGTTTTTGACATTTTTGCCTATTTTTCCATATGTTCTTATATAACTACAAAACTATTTCTCTTAAAAATATAAAAAAATATGATTGTATTTCTACTTAACACGTTGATATATTGGCCAACTTTTGACTCAATCGGTATAACGGTTTTGGAGGAAATAAATTGTAAAGTTGATTCAAAAATTAAAAAGTTACTCCAAATATTGAGTCATATCTGTGTTATATGTAACAGTACAGACTTCTTATTTGCTTTTTTGTAATCTACAGGTTGAGACCTATTCTCAGTATCTTTTTCATAATTTTAGGCCCAGTAGTTTCGGAGATCAGGGGGGAGAATGGTCATTTTTGTATTTTTTTATCTTTTCTCTTTAATAACTTCGAAACTATTTATCTTAAAAACATGAAAACAACATTTTTAGATTACTACTGAATACTTAATTTTGTGTACCAAATTTCATTGCAATCGGCCTACCAGATTCGAAGAAATCGCTTGTGAAAGACGAATGAACAGAAAACGAAGTGATGTTATAAGGGTTTCGTTTACAGTCTGTGTACGGAACCCTAAAAACAGCGACGTTAACTGAAACATATATTAATCTTTCATTAAAAAAATATTTCAAAAAATTTAAAAATATATTAATCAATTTCCCGGGCAAACGCGCAAAATGTTAGGCAAAAAATAAGTATTTTTTATGTTGGTGTCAACAAAAATTTTTTACAAAAATAAAATAAAAATAAAAAAAAATTGCTCCGTTGAAAACACATATTCAAAGCTTTGAAAGAAGTTAATTTGACTTCACTACCTTTTATATTTTAGAAGTTATACTAAAAAATGCATTCATACTTTTTACGTAATTTGCTGTATTTTTCATTGTTTTTGGAATTTTGTTTGGAAAAAATTATAACGATAATCGAGAAAAAAACAGCGACGTTAGCTGACAGGATATATTTTCATTATAAGAAAAATATAAAATAAATAAAAATATAATATTTAACCCATTTCCCATTAGTTAGCGAAAGCGTCTTTCAAAATTTTATAGTTTTTCCGTTTGCTTGTCGGTTTTGAGGTACATCGAATTTTTATTTACGTTTTTTTAATACACAAACATTTGACCCTATATAATATCAATCGAAAACCGTTTGTTTTATTAAAATATTCGAAAAATTGCGAACGCTACACAGTTTCACAGTTTTTACATGGGAAACCTCCCCTTAATGAAGATAGCGTATACGTATTACGTACGCGTTGTGGGTTGTTGGTAGGTCATTGCCAGCAGTCAAGTTTTAAGAACTTAAATGTTTTATTTCATTAACAGTACAATAATAATATGATATAAATATACCTAATTAATGGTTCCCCACAATTCGTTTTGCAAAGTAAGGCTGTAGTAGTGTAGTGTCCAGGAGCGTCATTCCGTAACTTTCCAAACGACTATCGTCCAAACGATCATCGTCACCGTTATCGACACAAATTTGCTTCATTTAAGTTGATTGTCATCGTCTCGTTAATCGTTTTTTTTTGCCTATGTAATTTGAGAGCTACAGAAACTTTCAAACTCTAAACAAAGGGTCGTATGCAAAAAGATGAGATCAAACTCTTTACTCACGTTTTTGAGAACTTTCTTAAGGTGGTATGCGAAAAAAATTACTAACCGAGTTAGATCTCAATTTGTGAGTTCAATCTCAGAGAGATGAGATGGATCATGGATCTCATAATGAAAGCTCGCCATGAGATTGAGCTCGTTTTCATATGCAAAAAGATGAGAAAACACTTGGTTACATGAGATCGTTCTCACAAATTGTTAAGCATGGCCTTTCTCGGACTCAGTTTACACAAAACCGTAAGAGCGACCGCATTTATTGTGATAATTATGTCGAACAAAGAATTTATAAAGAAAGAAGGTGTACTATTTGTGAAAATTTTCGTCCGTTGTATAGGTTCAGTGAAGAAGGTGTGCGATTGTTGATGGAAGAATTTTTAGGGCCACGCTCCGAAATACGTGATGGTGCCCTCACAAACCAAAAAAAAATAAGGATCTTTCTGCGATAGGAGACCCCAGGTTCCAAATCGGAGTTGGTGAAGACGTTGGAGTTCATCAATCAACAAGTTTCTGCAGAAATAGGAAACCATGAACAGAATTGGATTATATTCCCACATACTATGGAAGAAATACAAGAAGCGCAAAGGTTATGGAGCAGGAAGTATGCAATTGGTGCTCTAGATTGCACTCATGTCCATATTAGGAAACCTTTGACATATCATGATGAGTACATCAATCGTAAAGGATGCTACTCCGTTAATGTTCTTCTGCGGAAGAAAAGTTTAACAGTGTTGAAGTTTGCTGGTCAGGATCCGTACAAGCCTCCCGTATTTTGAAAAACTCTTTCCTATATAGTCACCTTTCTTGTTATTTGTTTGTCGTTGATTTCAATTCCAAATTGGCTTTTGTAGGTTCTAATTATTTTGAGCACAGCATCACTCTTCTTCGCCTTATGAATAGGCAACTTTGATTTTTCTAACAAAATTTTATTGGTTTTAAGTTCCTTTACTAAGAACTTATTAAAATTTTCCGATTCAATATTTATATGTATATGCAACATTTTCACTCGCAGACGACATTTTTTTTCACACGCTTCACATAAATTATAATTATGCATAACTGTAAAAAGAGCTTTGAGAACGATCTCAATTTCAACGAGTAAGAGCTGTTGACATTGATCTTGTTTTTTTTTTGCATACAAAACTAAGTCTGAGTTCCACCCTGCTCGATCGATCTCACAGGTTAGTTGAAGATCGTCAGCTCAGACTCTTAGCTCTTGCTCATCTTTTAGAATATGACCCAATATCTCATCGTACTGCAAACGTATTACTATCAGCTCATTTTTTTTGTGTTTGTGTAGTTCACCGGTATGAAGCATTATTTATAATAAACAGTGCCTTACATAAGTATAACCGCACCTGAAAAAATGCGTTTTATAGAAAACCTACAATAGGAGTGACTTCTTACTATTTTTTTTTATTGAGTTGCATCACTGATCAAGCAAATTGAGAAGAAAATAAAGTACCGTTATTTCCTCTCCTGGTATTTAAAAATTATAACCGCACAATGCTAATCTCTTTGAAGCTGCATTCAGTCAAGTGCTTTAAAATAAAAAGCAACAATGCCACGTGGTACGCATAGCGAAATTGAAAAAAGGCAAAATCTTGGTTTTCGGTCAAGCGGCCTTAGTCTTAGCGTCTTAGGGCTATTGGAAGACGAATTTCACGATCGGATCGTGTCGTTCGAAATTTCTTAAAAGGTCCGGAATCTTATGGGACAAAAATAAGACCCGGGCGTCCGCAGAAGCTGACATGTCAGGACGAGAGGCTTTTAATGGATTTTCTCGGAAAAAGATAAATGTTTAAAACCTTTTATTGTCTCAAATGAACTTGAGTCGACCCTTGCTGATAATATTTCGTTTTTTTAACTTAAACCAAATAAACTTTGTAGTTAACTCCTTAGGTAAAATCAGAAGTTCCAATTTTTAAAAATAGTATTTATCATAATGCTTTGCAATTTGATAGATCTTAAATTTTGACAAGTTAGATTTTGAGAATCATGATTTGAGCTCAGTATAGGATTTTAGTAAACCTAATTATACTGAATTGAACAATTTTTTAATCTCAATCAATAAAAGGTTATGCAATATGAAAAATAAACTTTCTAAGTTAAGAAAAAAATACGTTAAAAATCCAAGCTTACGCTATCGTTATAAACGATACCTGAAAAGATATGAGTCCGTTTCCATTGAGAAAAAATATTAAAAGTGATTCTCGGTCATTTAGGAAATTTGTTAATTCTAAACGCAAGTCATATGGTATTCCTACTACCATGAACTACCTCGATCATTCATCGAGTGATGAGAATTGTATATGTGATATGTTTGCGTCTTTTTTTCAATCAACTTTTGTTCTTGATTCTTAGTTTCTCTGTGAACCAAGTTTTACAACAACTTTCATCTCTGAAGTCTGATTATAAACTGTCTCCTGATAACTTTGCTCAGCTCTACTAAAAAAGTGTTCGCTTGGTCTTGCAATTCCACTGACTAGATTTTTCAACTTATCGCTTTCAACTGGAGAGTTTTTGGATGTATGGAAGCTTTCGACTATAAGTCCAATATTTAAATCAGGCTCAAAACCAGAGGTCAGTAAATGCAGACCAATTTCGAAATAAAAACTGATTCCCAAAGCTTTTGAAGTGATTGTGAAAAAACGCCTTTATGACGAGGTTAGCTCGTGTATATCTGAGAATCAACATGGTTTCGTCAGTGGTAGATCGACGGTAACAAATCTAGCCTTGTTTGCAAATTTTTGCATTAAAGGTATTGAACGTGGAAACCAGGTTGATGCCATATATACGGACTTCTCTAAGACGTTCGATAGAGTTCAACAACACATTTTACTAAAAAAAAATGAAATGTTTAGGTTTTCACTCTAGTCTCCTTAAGTGGTTTGAAAACTCATTGACAAATCGTAATCAAAATGTAAAAATTGCTTCGTTGGTATCAAAGGAGATAAATAATTTTTCCGGTGTTCCCCAAGAAAGTCACTTAGGCCCTTTACTTTTTGTACTATTTATAAACGATCTTCCACCACGGATCCGAAGTTCTCAGTTTTTGCTATTTGCAGATGACCTTAAGCTCTTTCGGTCAATCAAAAGTGAAATGGATTGCTATATACTCCAAAACGATTTAAACGTATAGAGAATCATTTTTTAGCCGTACTACGCGAATGTGGAACTCTCTTCCACACTCTGTCTTCCCCGGTCATTGCAATGTTCAAGAATTCAAGACCAATGTACACCGACACCTCCTTTCCAACCCCTTCCCTTCTTCCTTTTGCACTCACTGTGTCTCTGACATAAAAAGGGTATACAAAAATCCCTTGAGTGGGTTTCAAATTATAAAAAAAAAACGAAATTGCTGCTTGGTGTTGTGAAAACCGCTTGTTCTTGAATATTGCTAAATACAAATGCATTTCATTTACAAGGTCACTCAATGCTTTTAATCACTTTTACGTTGTTTCTGGGATTTCGCTTGAGTCAGTGCCTAGTTAAAAAGATCTTGGCGTGATTTTTGATTCTAAATTATCCTTAAATTTGCACTTAGTCTATATTATTTCAAAAGCTAATAAGTTACTTGGATTTGTAATCAGGAACTCGAAACAGTTTTCGGATCCTTACACGATTAAATCCTTGTTTATTTCACTCATAAGATCCGTCCAAACTTTATTGGGACAATAGCATGCCTAGTTACAATTCTAGATGCCTGTTAATCGACTTAAAGCCTCTTGAAGCTAAAAGGAAGTTTTATTTTATAATGTTAGCTAGAGATATTCTCTGTAATCGTTTTGACTATCCGAAATTTCTGTCTCTTTTTTATTTGTATGCTCCCTCAAGGCAGTTGAGAATAAGGCAAGCATTCTTTTTCGTTCCACGATCGTAACCTAACTACGGTTGATCCGATCCCATTGTAAGATCTAGTTCTGAGTTCAATTCTATTGTCAAGATATTGACTTGTGTCTCAACAGACAAATTTTTAAAACTACTGTATTGAAGTTAGTTTCTTAATACATATTTCAGTATTTGTTTAATGTTAGGGGAGAGTGGGTATGTTTGGGACACTTTTCGAATACATTAAATTTGCCGAGATCTTATAGATCGTATCTGAGCAAAATTGATTTCTAAAGATAAAATAACATTTTGGCAACCTATTTTTAGTTAAAAAGAAGGCAAAACTCCGACAGAAGAAAAGCAAAAAATTAATTTCATGAACCAACTCACTTTGTCCCATTCCTCCTACGAGCAGGAGGATTGGGACAGCTATGGGGTGGAATGGGACACTTTTCGAATACATTACATTTGCCGAGATCTTATAGATCGTATCTGAGCAAAATTAATTTCTAAAGATAAAATAACATTTTGGCAACCTATTTTCAGCTATAAAGAAGGCGAAAGTCCGACAGAAGAAAAGCAAAAAATCATTTCATGAACCAACTCACTTTGTCCCATTCCTCCTGCGAGGAGGAGGATTGGGTTTGTCCCATTCCTCCTGCGATCAATAGGATTGGGACAACTATAGGGTGGAAAAGTGATGTCCCAATCATCCTGCGTGGCACTTTATATAAATAATTTATAATATCACTTTTCGTGTGGCAATAATTAAACAAAACAACGAAACAACAACTTAAAAAATGGTGTTGCTACCTAATTATTGCACTCTTTTGCGCAGTAAGTTTACACATTAAAAAAAAAACTCACTCAAAGTTTACACAGATGTTTTACTTTTTATGCACAAATTACCTTTTTTTAATCTCCACTCCGTAATTTTTTTCCTAGACACAACTTGTTTTGTTGAGGGATGGGGACAGACTGAAGACAGAATCTGTCATACAAGGCAAGAGAAAACAAAAGGTAGGAATTGAGAAAATGCCTAAGTCCCATTCCTCCTGTGTCCCAAACATACCCACTCTCCCCTATATATTTTGTATGATAAGTTATAAGATTTGTAAAATTAAATTGTTAAATTGTTTAGTCTAAGAGAGATTATGTACTCGATAGATGCTTAATAATAAATAAATAAATAAATAATCAATGCTGCATCCAATTTTCGTGCTTTAAAAAGCAGTGGTGTGATTGTTCGGGGCAAAATGGTGCCAGCTCCAAATCTAACAGCAGCCCACAAACAAAAAAGATTGGAATTTGCCCGCCAAAACATGAATCGGGATTGGAAAACCGTAAGTGACTTTCTATTAATCAACACTAAAACTCGTTTTTCCATATGGCATACTCGAATAACGGATATAATAACGGTTATAAAGGTACTTTATTTTCATCTCAATTTGCTTGATCAGTGATGCAACTCAATAAAAAAATAGTAAGGAGCCACTCCTATTGTAGGTTTTCTATAAAACGCATTTTTTTCAGGTGTGGTTATACTTATGTAAGGCACTGTACATGTCGCTTCTCTCTTTTCAGCTGATTGTATTACTCATTATTCATTAATTAAAATACTATCCATTGTATTTCTATCTAGCTAGTACCCGCGAGATGACAATCTATTGTAGTGCCATCTTGAGATCTGGCGCATTGCTATTTTTTTTTACATAAGTTTGGTATTGGGAAGAAAAAGCTTTGCGCCAGATCTCAAGATGGCACTACAATCGATTGTCATCTCGCGGGTACTAGCTAGATAGAAATACAATGATACTATCGTCAACGATGTCGATTTTAATTAGGCCTTCTACACATTTATTTTTGTTTGCCTCGGAGATTTTTTTACTTAAACTACAAAAGAAAATGCCTTAAAATGTATGTTCTAGATCTAGACGATAGGTACCTATTTAGCTATCGTTCAAATCCAATCATTTTGTCGATATCGTTTTGGTGATTATCGAGTTACGGAAAGCAAATATTGATCTGAAAAAAAGAATTTCGTCCATTCGATATCGATTTTCAGAGTGACAATCGAGTTACGGAATGACCCTCCAGGGGCTATACGATGTTTCATATAACATTTTATTTTTTTTGTTATATCTCAACAAGCAACAAATAAAAAAAATATCTAACCATTCTCGATTTCAGGTTATCTATGTCACACTATGGCAACTTTATTTAAACCCGACAGAGAAGAAGAACATGATATTTTAAGTCTCATTAAATTTAATCCTTCGAATCCGTCTCAGTCTACAAATAACAAATCAAACTACAACAATATAAAAGTTAACGATATTTTCACCACACGAACTTACTCATCTTCCTCATTAATATTTAAACATTCGCAAACACCTCAACAGCACGAGCAGCGGCTTAAACTTGGTAAATTAATAAATCCATTGAAAAATATAAAACGGTATCGTTTCATACCAATCGTTCTATTCGCTATTGCTCCATTGGGTAAAGAAAAATCAATAAGTGGTTGTTTTAAGCCATATGGTTTGGTAGGACACATATTAGCAGCGACTATACTATTTATTTATTGGTTGTCAGATTTTTTTATAAAAATTCGAAAACGAAAATAACAAGCACGTTCACTCTAATAGGCTTTTCGCACTGAATCAAAAACTCGGTTTTTGCGAAAAAAGCCAAAACCTACATCAAAACCACGAGGTTTCCCATACATTTTCTTCTCTTCATAACCTAGTAGTTTTTGATAAAACTCGTCAAAACCTCTTACGAATTGCAAAGCTATCAAAACAAACACACCTAAAAAACATTCAGCTCTCAGCTGAATAAAAAAATAGACAGCTGTGAAGACAAATTTTTTTTCAATAATAAAAAAAAACTTTAAAACGAACGATAGATAGACTAATTGCGGTAAGTTAAGGTAAGAAAAGAAAAAAAAAAACAAGCTGAAGCCCTTGAAACTTTAAAGGACATCAACAAGCCCAGATCAACACAGACACAGCCCCAAGAAAAAACTTTTGCTGCTCTTTCGCGCGTGGGCTTATCTGTAAGGACATGGAGACTATTCCAGATTTGGAGCAGAGGACCTTGTGAACTGAGCTTTTTTGGTAGTCAAAGACTCAACAAAGGTCCTTTTCAGGACCGCAAAAACTCACTAAGAGATACACGAACATTTCAATAATTTTTCACTTCTTAAAATGTTAATCAATGGGACTTTTTTATTGAACTTAGGAAGAGTTTGTATATGATGTGGCACGATTGACTTGGTTTTTCTCTTTTTTCATCATTTTCAGCGGCAACATCAGCAGTCTATTGATCGAGTTTCTTTAGTGTAGTAAATACATATGTAGTTCCTCTTCCAGCTATAGGAGTAGTCTTGTGCAACATGATTTTTCGAATTTTGAGAGCCTGATTTAATTGTCATGGCCTCATGGGTGATGGGTGATATGAATTATAGTTATGTACATACCTATAGCAAATACATAAATGTGTTTTGTAAATAATTGTGAATTCTTATTAAAAGATTACTTAGGTTCAAATACGTTTTTGTTTTTTTCTTTTTTCTATTGCCTCTACGGTAGCTCTTTTCACCTGCAAGAAAGCCATTGGTAGCAAATGGGGTTTGCAACCCAGAATCACTCATTGGCTATACACATCGGTAATCAGACCGATTCTTCTTTATGGTTAGTATGGTGGACTGCCTTGGACGTTAAAATGAACTGCGATAAGCTTAGTAAAGTACAACGCTCAGCATGCCTAAGTATAAGCGGATCACTTCGTACGACTCCACCTGCGGCACTAGACACCCTACTCTATCTAACACCTCTGGACATAATCGGCAAACAAATAGCTGCTAGTTCTGCTATTCGACTGAATGCCTCTTCACAGTGGACTAACAACAACATTGACCACTCTGTTATTCTTAATTATTTAGAATCAATTCCAAAGCAAACAGACTACACCATTCCTCAACTACAGTTCGATAGGAACTTTCAAACTTCTATACCTTCCCGATCCTTCTGGGAAAACAAAACTTTCCTGGAAGACGAGGCAATCCACTTCTATACAGATGGATCGAAAACTAGTGATGGGGTTGGTGGAGGTGTGTACTCCAAACGACTAAAACTAAGTCTCTCATTCAGCCTTCCAAATCATTGTAGCGTGTTTCAGGCAGAACTTTTGGCGATTAAGGAGGTCCTGTCCTGGTTCAGAGAAAACGTGGTATCCACATCTGATATCCGGATCTTCTCAGATAGTCAGGCAGCTATAAAATCCCTGGACTCTGTCTCTACAAACTCAATTACGGTCCATAACTGTCGATCGTCTCTAATGGAGATGGCACAACAGTTTAACATTCACCTTCACTGGGTGCCGGGCCATAGAGACATTCCAGGAAACTGCAAAGCCGACGAACTCGCCAAACATGGTACAACATTACCCATTAAGCCACAAATGGCTAATGTTTGTATACCAATCGCTACATGTAAACTTTTGCTACAACAAGATGCTATTAAGAGAACTAACATCAGGTGGAATAACATAACCACCTGTCAGGCAACGAAAAACATTTGGCCAAATTTGGACTTAAAGAGGTCCAGATGCCTGATATCTCTAAGCAGATTGCATATAAGCTCCTTAATTGGTGTCATTACCGGACACTGTCTAATTGGAAGACACGCTGCGCGACTGGGCGTATTTTCTAATGACTTCTGCAGAAGCTGTATGGACGAGGAGGAGGAAGAAACAGTTCTTCACTTCCTCTGCATTTGTCCTGCTCTTGCTCATAAACGTAGGATTCACTTAGGGGAATACTTCTACAATGATCTAAACGATCTCGAACACATTAATATAATTAATCTTCTACGTTTCGTAAGGAACTCTAATTGGTTTCAATGAGTTTTCGAAGAAAAGCCTTCTTAGATTCATGTGGTATCACAATGGGCCTTTGATTGGCCTAAGTGTGTCTCTTAACATCCATGACAGCCACTTTAACCTAACCTAACCTATTTCCTCCAAAAGGTCTTTTCTATCCTGGCGCAGCATTTGTAAAATTATCACACTTTTTTTCTCTCATTGGAGACTTCAAAAATAATTAAAGTGTCAAACAAAACCTTGTAAAATAGCAGTGTGAATGCTCCAATGAGGTTTTGTAAACTTTTTTCCAAAAACTCAGTTTATGACCCAGTGTGAAAAGCCTATAACTCTTAATAAGAGCGTACCACTTATTCGATCGATAGCCTTTACTCCTTTAGGAAAATTCGATGAGAACCGAAGTCAATTTGAATATCCTTTACCGTGCGTCGCCTAGCAAAACATTTAGTTCAGGTGAGGAGGAATAACAACCAAATTTGATTGAAATAGAATCTGTGAAGGATCCGAATATTGACCTACCAAAACCAGCCGCCGTTATAAGGAACGTTGTCATGAACACAAAAATATGTTTATGTTCTCCAACATAGTCAACACATATGGTTCAAGTGCTCGCCAACGATCAGGTTTCTCGTAAACCACAATCTGAAACATATGATAACTTCTATGTCGTTAGTTCATCACCAAAGTTATCACCAGGCATGTCAGCTACCTTTTTATCTAATACAGAATCAGAAACACCAGGAAGATCATCATCCTTAGACACAAGTTCAACTCCAGTTTCTTTGTTAAAAAGACAAAACAGTCATAATCTGAATCTATACAAAAGTAGAGAAGATGGCAAAGAAAATGAAAAACCCACCGAAATAGCAAATGAAAAAAAGGAACAAGTATCAATAGATGAATGAACATTTTCTTTCTCATCCAAAGGTGTTGATAAATCAACATCATCGACATCATCTGAAGACAGATATCTGCCGACGAGATCAAGTCCGGCAAACTATTCCAAAAATGGGGAATACTTCAGACTTCCAGAGGTTGATTTGTTTTCCCCCAATATTAGTCAGAAACAGCATCAAAAGACATAATAATGATTTTTATAAAAACATTAAAAGCGAGGTTACTGAAAATAGCAATCTTAAAATGCAGGAAGAAAGTCAAGTTACACGAAGGGCACGACTTAAATCGATTTCTCTCGATTCGGAAGGTGCAAAATTGGTAGAAGACAATTTGGGAGTTCCTGTTGAAGAACTCTTCGAATTACGCACAAATGAAAAAAACATATCAATTTCGAAATTATACAATAGCGAAAGCAAACAACAGCAGAGAGATAGTATCTAGGAGTTGCTCATGTTTTGAAGAACGTGAGCAATATTCGAGAAGTAAAAATAATTTATTGATAGAAGAAAATGACAGCAATCGGAAAAATAACTTGCACGGAGAAACTATAAATCGTAACAGAACCCAATCGCCAAAATTGTGTGCAACCGCGCAAAAAGCAATTTCGTTTGATTTATTTGATTCTTAACTTTCTTCATTTTTTATGGCGAGATGATTAAGCGATCAAAGTGATTTTGTCGACGACTTTAATGAAATTACTAGAGTACAGAAAGCATTCTCATTGATGCACATATCAACACGGTCAATATCAATGCCCAGTACACCGAACCAAATTTTGTCTCCAAATAAGAAATGCAATAACTTTAATGTTGTAAAAATACACCAAACGAAACATAAACAATGAATAATGAAGGTCACTATGGTACTAGTAATGTCACATCAACAATCACAAGTACAACATCAGATATGACAAAACTGAGAACTGATTATTAAGTTAAAAAAAAAATCTGCAAACCCAAAAAAGCGCTGCCAATCTAAGCTTGTCCAATACCAATTTGAAAACATTACCTGAAGTAATGACATTAAATGATTTTTCTGCATCCCAACGACAAATCGATGAAGCATGTGAAGATGTATTAAGCAGTATTGCAGTTTCGAGTAGTGCTGGTTTCGCTTTAAAGCAGAATAATCCTTCTATAACAAGAACTTCACTTCTACAACGCCGTGGATCGAATCATAACTTGGCATTGAATTTAAATGGATCTTTTGGCACTCTCAATAAAGGATTGAATGCTTCCAATTATAGTTTATGCAGAATCTTACCAAATTCAATTTATAACCTGCCTAATTCAAAGCAACAAATTCAAACTGGAATGTACAAGAATAATATGTTTGGAAAAACAAAATATTTTGTTAATAATGACAACGGTTTGATACCTTATCAGGCATTAAATCGAAGTTGCGTTGATAATACAACAAATAACTCTGAAAAGAAAAACCTTCTACAACGCCGTGGCTCAAATACAAGCTTAACATTAAATACTAATGGATCATCGTCTGCCTTCGTTCATTTGAATCGATTCAATAGCCACAGCTCACAATTACCAGGACCATCAATACGCAAGGTTTATTAAAAATTCAACCACAACCTGCAATCAAAGACTGTATTCTTAATGAAACTCAATCCTTGAGAACTAAAACCTATAACAATAGTAAAAAAAGTCTGCTCGAAAGAAGAGGCTCAAATGCGAGCCTTACATTAAATTTTCAATCTAACTCTCTGACATTATCCAATTTACGAAGTTTAGCATGTAGTCTAAGTAGCGTCAATACTAAGCAATTAGAAGAAGAATGTGAAATAAGTGTTGGGAAAAAAGAAAATGAAGAATTTATAGACCCGAACACACTTTTGCACCTAGAAGCTGTTGATAAATCGGTGGGGGTCGGTAAACAGCGGAAATTTTTTAGCTCGGAAAATTTGAACAATCTCAATAATTCTTCTCAATATTCCAAATTAAATACAATTCATACGCGTAATTCAACGAAAACATGCTTTGGATCTGTATCCGATTTGAAAACACATTACAGAATTCAAAATCAATCGCCGGTCAAAGGGATGTAAATCAAATTCCAACAACCATGGCTGTGCATTTTGACGAAAAAACATCTTCACTTCCAACTGCAACTGTTTTAAAAACAAGTAAACAAAAACAATCGAGTTCCGATAGTTTTGTTTCAAATTTTCAACAGGGTCATATTTGCTCTTGTACTGGTCTCCGAAATATTACCACGCGGCCACTCTCACCTCAAACAACGTCCGAAGATTTCAAAATGTACCTTGCAAATGTTCAATTCCTTCAAAACGCATCTAATGTTTTGGATGGCTATGATTTAATGAAATTGAATTATGTTTTTGAAAAAAGCTATAAAGATATTTTCATGGATCGAAATCAGCACACATTCGAGGAGAGCCAATGGATGTTGTCGTCATTTTTTGATAGGTATTGATATACCGGATGAGCATGAACAGAAACGAGTAATGAGTAATTTGCATCAAAATTTTTGGAATTTTCCAACTAATCATCAGGAAAAACCAATGGTTTTTGGATCACAAGCGAAAAACAGTTACAAAAGTATTTTACCAAATAATGAACATTCTAGAGTACCTACAGCTGATAGCCGAAGAGGGTTCCATTGATGTTCCCTATATCAATGCAAATTGAATAAAGGTATATTTTATTATTTTTAAATAAACTTTAAGATATCTTTTACTAGAAAGATAGTGGGAATAGTTCCAGAGTTTATTCCTTAAAGTTTCATTTCTATATACACTAGTCAAAACAATTAAAGAAACACTTGAAAAAACTCAAAAATTGAGTGGTTTTTTATAAGGCTGTATCTCAGTAGAAAAAAGTCGGATTTAAGTGAAATAAAAAGTTTTTCAAAGGTTATAATTTTTTTTTTCAAATTATTTTGAGTTAAGAAAGTATCGTTAGTCGTTTTCGCTTGAGCGTAAAAAATGTTCACTCAATTTCAAAATCGAAACAAAAAATAAAAAAAAAATAAAAAATCAAGGAAATTCGTCCGAATTGCATGTAAACCCATTTTTTGATTAGAAAAAAAATCGTAGCGATTTAAACCAAACAGTGAAGTTGCTGAGAAATAGACCAACTACATTTGTCGAAATTGTAACCCTTCACGGGTGGGACCACCCCTAACCCTGTAAATACGAGATAGAGTGTATCTCGTAAACCAGATCACACCAAAAACATAAATGTAAAAAAAGAGCCAAGTTCTCCCGTACAAAAATTCTGCCTAACAAATCAGCCACGAAAAGTAATGAGATCTAAAAGAACGCCAAGTTCTAAGATTCAGCAAGTACTCGTAGGTGCATTGCAAATGTTTTAAGTGGACTTACACCGAATCAACTATTAGTTTTGAAAGTAACTTGTAAACTAATGTAAATTAGTTAATTTTTTTACTTAGCAAGTTTTCCAAACTTTTTTAATAGTAGGTTACTAAGAGAAAACCCGCCAAGTAAAAAAAATTAACTAATTTACATTAGTTTACAAGTTACTTTCAAAACTAATAGTTGATTCGATGTAAGTCCACTTAAAACATTTGCAATGCACCTACGAGTACTTGCTGAATCTTAGAACTTGGCGTTCTTTTAGATCTCATTACTTTTCGTGGCTGATTTGTTAGGCAGAATTTTTGTACGGGAGAACTTGGCTCTTTTTTTACATTTATGTTTTTGGTGTGATATCATTACTTTTTGCAAAGATTTTTTTTTTGATAAGCAGAAAAATCTAAAAATTAATTTTATTTCTTTATATTGACTGGCAGAATTGCTAGTTTGCCAAATTACAATATTCTACGATGATCAGAGGTGCCCCATATATTTTATAAAATTTATTTTTATATGGGTGGGTACCACGCCCCCTCAGTTGAAAATCATAAATTTCATATTTTATTTGTTTTATTGCACGATGTACTTGTATGCCAAATTTCTTGATTCTACTGCACTCCAAAGTGCTCCATATAATTTAAATTAATAATGTAAAAGTAGGCGGCTACCACGCCCCCTGACTGAAAAATTTCAAATTTTCGATTTTTCCCTTTGTATGTACTTCATGACCTATCACTGTGCAAAATTTCTTGATTCTACTGCACTCCAAAGTGCTCCATATAATTTAAATTAATAATGTAAAAGTAGGCGGTTACCACGCCCCCTGATTGAAAATTTTCAAATTTTCGATTATTTCCTTTGTATGTACCACATGACCTACCACTGTGCCAAATTTCAAGTTTCTAGGGCGACGGGAAGTGCTTCATATAATTTAAATTAATAATGTAAAAGTAGGCGGCTACCACGCCCCCTGACTAAAAAATTTCAAATTTTCGATTTTTTTCTTTGTATGTACTTCATTACCTATCATTGTGCTAAATTTCTTGATTCTACTGCACTCCAAAGTGTTCCATATAATTTAAATTAATAATTTAAAAGTAGGCGGCTACCACGCCCCCTGACTGAAAAATTTCAAATTTTCGATTTTTCCCTTTGTATGTACTTCATGACCTATCACTGTGCAAAATTTCTTGATTCTACTGCACTCCAAAGTGCTCCATATAATTTAAATTAATAATGTAAAAGTAGGCGGCTACCACGCCCCCTGATTGAAAATTTTCAAATTTTCGATTTTTTCCTTTGTATGTACCACATGACCTACCACTGTGCCAAATTTCAAGTTTCTAGGGCAACGGAAAGTGCTTCATATAATTTAAATTAATAATGTAAAAGTAGGCGGCTACCACGCCCCCTGATTGAAAATTTTCAAATTTTCGATTTTTTCCTTTGTATGCACCTTATCTACGGCCCAACAAATTTGGAGGTTAGTGCGAGGGGCTAACAACCCCTCCACAGTGAAAAACTTGACAGTTATGAGAGAGATACCAGCCTCGGATAATGAACCCCCTCTTATGGTAACCAGACCCGGAACGACAACGGACTACGCATTGAGAGTTTGTACCTGGAATGTAAGAACCCTCTACACTCCAGGTGCAACTCAGAAACTTGAATCTGTCCTCTCGCAGTATAAGGCAGATATTACTGCGATCCAGGAAATACGATGGATAGGATCAGGGACAATAAAGAGAAAAAATTGCGACATTTATTATAGCTGTCATCAAAGATTGCATATATTTGGATGCGGATTCGTCGTAGGAAATCGGCTTAGATCGAAAGTCATGGATTTCAAGCCAATAAGTGATCGCCTGGCTGTGATCCGCATCAAGGCCACATTACAGAACATCAGTATAATATGTGCACACGCCCCTACCGATGATGCTGAGGAGTCTAGCAAGGAGGATTTCTACGACCTCCTGGATAGAGCCTACGGAGCCTGTCCAGAGTACGACGTCAAAATCGTACTCGGAGACTTCAATGCAAAAATCGGGAAGGAAGACATCTTTGGCGGATTAGTTGGAAAGCACAGCCTCCACGAAGAAACAACAGATAACGGCTTCCGACTCATCGACTTTGCTGCAGCTTGTAATACGGTGATAAGTAGCACTAGGTTTCCAAGAAAGAAGATCTACACAGCAACCTGGCGATCTCCTGATGGTCGAACCACCAACCAAATCGACCATGTGCTAATCGGCGCAAGGCACGCATCCAACATCCTGAACGTGCGCACTTTCCGAGGAGCAAATGTCGACTCTGACCACTTTCTGGTAGTGGCTAAGTTTAGAGCTCGAATATCAAACGACAAAAAACACGTGCAGCCCAAAGAAAGAAGTTCAACATCGGTTGCCTTAGCACATCAGAGAATGCCAGAGACTACAGCGAGCGCCTGAGCGAGCGACTCTCCGCCGTCCTCCCAAATACTACAGACGTCAACACACTGTGGAACCAATATCGAGAAGTAATAAAAAATGTAGCCGAGACCACCATAGGTTACCAGCCACCCCCGAAAAAGAACCCGTGGTATGATGATGAGTGCGTGACATTGAAAAGAGAGACGGAAAATGCACGCCTGCAGATGCTGCAACGGAAAACAAGAGCAGCAAGGGAAGAGTACCGCACGAAAAGGAGAAATGAGAAAAAGACCCTGCGAAGAAAGAAAAGAGCATCCGCAGTTTCTCAGCTCAAAGATCTAGAAGAGTATCGGGCCAAGAACAACACCCGGCGTTTCTTTAAAAGGTCGAAGCAATTAGCTTCTGGTTTCAGAACCGGGACACAAGCTCTTCGAAACAGTGAAGGAAACCTAGTCACCGAAGCACAGGGAATTGTAGATGTTTTCAAGCAGCATTTCCAGCAGCTGCTGAATGCGCAAAATGTCGAGCAAGATAATGACGAAAGAGAAGCAAGACCAGTCAATGAAGACCCAGTCCCAGCCCCCAGCAGAGAAGAGGTAGAAAGAGCCATCCAAAAGCTAAAAAATAACAAGGCCGCAGGGTCGGATGGCATACCCGCGGAACTCTTTAAACATGGAGGAGATGTTTTGATGAACCGCATGCACCAGGTCATCACCAAAGTGTGGGAGGAAGAATGCATGCCCACTGACTGGTCGATAAGCTCCATATGCCCCATCTACAAAAAAGGCGATCCGATGTTATGCAAAAACTACCGTGGCATATCCCTGCTTAATGTTGCATACAAAATCCTATCCAACGTACTGTGTGAGCGTCTTAAACCTTTCTGCAACACAATAATCGGCACGTACCAGTGTGGCTTTAGGCCAGGCAGAACAACGATAGACCAAATTTTCACACTGAGGCAGATCCTGGAAAAGACCAACGAATTTCAAGTCGAAACCCACCATCTTTTCATCGACTTTAAAGCTGCTTATGATAGCATCCACCGCCAAGAGCTTATGATTGCGATGTCTGAATTCGGGATCCCGAACAAACTGATCCAGCTGTGCCGCATGACGCTAAACAATACGCAGTGCAGTGTGCAAATGGGTAACAGCTCATCCGAGTTATTCCAAACTTGCGCAGGGTTTAGACAAGGAGATGCGTTGTCATGTGATTTCTTCAACATAGTCCTGGAGCAGATAGTGCGCAAGGCAGGTGTGAGCACGGAGGGCACTATCTTCAACAAATCCACCCAGCTCCTAGGCTATGCGGACGACATAGACATCATCGGTCGATCCAAGAGAGCTGTGCTTGAGGCCTTCACAGCGATTGAAGAACAGGCGAAACTAGTTGGTCTTGAAGTGAATGAGGACAAAACAAAGTACATGTTATAAACAAACAAAGCAACATCTGTCCACCGCCTAGGACAAAACGTCACTGTTGGTAGCAGCAATTTCGAGGTAGTTAAGGAGTTCACCTACCTTGGAACAAACATCAATCCCACGAACGACACCTTAGTGGAGATCCGAAGAAGAATCACCCTAGCGAACCGCTGCTGCTTCGGTTTGGCCAAACAACTGGGTTCAAAACTCCTCACTCGAAAGACAAAGTGTCTGCTATACAAAACTTTGATTTTACCAGTCCTACTCTACGGCGCCGAGTGCTGGACGATAAGTAAAAAAGGGGAATTGATACTGGGCACGTTCGAAAGAAAAATTCTTCGACGGATTTTTGGTCCCGTATGCGACGATGGCGAATGGAGAAGAAGATACAACCGAGAACTGTATGAGCTGTACCAAGATGTGGATGTAGTCCAGAAGGCCAAGAAAAGACGACTACATTGGCTCGGCCACATCGAGCGAATGGACGACAACGCTCCAGCCAAGAAAGTCTTCTCATCCCAGCCCCCAGGTTCAAGACGACAAGGAAGACCGAACCTACGGTACAAGGACCAAGTGACTGCGGATGCCAGAGCGCTTGGTCTCGGTGACTGGAGAGTGCATGCGAGGGATCGTTCACGATGGAAGACTGCAGTATCTAGGCTGTGACCCTTCATGGATCGTGAGCCGGTAAAGTAAGTAAGTAAGTAAGTAAGTATGTACCACATGACCTACCACTGTGCCAAATTTCAAGTTTCTAGGGCAACGGGAAGTGCTTCATAATTTTGATGATCTGTCAGTGAGTGAGTGAGTGAGTCAGTGAGTCAGTCAGTTACGGTTTTCGTGATTTTTGGAACATTGTATCTTAGAAACTACTTATGCTAAATATCTGAAATTTACTGAGGTGCTTCTTCTTGACTAGCTTAACAAATGATGTGAGTTTGAAACTTTTGGCTTCTTTGGTATAGAAGTTAGAGGGGTGTGGAAAATGCCCTGAGTTGTTTCCTGTAAATAAGGGTGTAGTGCCAAAGTTGCTAGAGAACTTGGCTGGGCACTACCGTGCCCCTTGATCAGCTAGCAACACGAGACAAGCGGCATATTTTGTTGCTGAGAAATAGATCAACTACATTTGTCGGAATCGTAAACCTTCACGGGGGTGTACCACCCCTAACCCTGTAAATACGAGATGGAGCGTATCTCGTAAACCAGAGCAGGTAGCAACACGAGACGTATATTTCAAAATATCCAATGCTTTGATTTGATCAACATCTAAGTAGGAATCTTTGTCTTAGATTTCATAGCATGTATGATATATATAGTACATACATTTTATTTTAATGTATATTACAAAAAATGTACCTCCAGAAATAATGTTTTTTGAATTGTGTTTCTTAGGTGACATCGTACTCTTGCGAACTGAGGCAGAAGAAAACCTCAAAATATGTTAAAAAGACATCGGAAGAACTACGAAAGATCCTCGAAATTCCAGTCAGGGGCTTGCGCCTCGGACTAGAGCTCGAGATCTAATGATCAAACAGCTGTTGGTCACTACATCGCAGGGGTAGTAGGGGAAGGGGACACAAAAGTAGTTAGTCTATTTCTCAGCAACAAAATATGCCGCTGGTCTCGTGTTGCTAGCTGCTTTGGTTTACGAGATACGCTCTATCTCGTATTTACAGGGTTAGGGGTGGTCCCCCCCGTGATGTGTTACGATTTCGACAAATGTAGTTAGTCTATTTCTCAGACACAAAATTACGATTCCGATAAATGTAGCTGACCTATTTCTCAGCAACAAATTAGCAACAAAATAAAATAATTCAGGGTAATTATTGGCAATAGGATGGTAAGGTGAGAATTTGTTTCAGGTCAATTTTAGAGAGTTGCAGACATTCTTGTGATTGGTTCGTTTCGGCCATAGTCAGTTCGGTGGTAGGGGATTCTTAATAAGGGATTAGATCTAAGTCGTCGTGGGTTGGTATAAAAAGATATTTTAGACATTATATCTGGACAGTCAATAAGGCCATTGATAAGCTGATGGATAAACATAATGTCAGCATTGTTCCTACGCGTTGATAAAGATTGCATCCAAAGTAATTTCAAGCGGTCTTCGTAAGCAGGAAGGTTTAAAGGGTCATCCCAGCCTAACCCACGTAGGGCGAAGAAAATGAATCTACGCTGTACTGCTTCTATGCGTTTAATGTGAATCTGGTAATATGAGCACCAAACTTGAGAAGAATATTTTAGAATTGGTCGAACAAACGTTGTGTACAAGGATTTAGTAACGTACGGATCCGAAAATTCCTTAAAAAATTTTGCTTACACCAAGTGAAGAACTTATTCAAGTCAGTTTGAGCAATTCAGCATCCTTGGGGCACGTTATCTGTTTGTAGATTTTCATATCGTCTGCGTAAATAAGAAGTTTTGAGTGGGAAAAAATTTGGTCGACGTCGTTTGTAGCTAGAACAAAAATAATTGGGCCAAGGTGGCTACCCTGAGGTACGCCAGAAATAGCTTTGATTGAGTGAGATATACACGATCGGAAAATGACTTTATAGTTACGATTGGTTAGATAAGATCGGATCCAGGAGATAAAGTAAAGTGGAAAATTTAATTTCTCAAGCATAAACAGGATTAAGTTATGTGATATTTTGTCGAAAGCTTTACTAAAATCAGTGGCGATCGCGTCAATTTCTTTACCTTCTTCAAATGCGCAAACGGAAAAGGATGTGAAGTCAACAAGGTTCGTGGTGGTGGACCTAGCTTTAAGAAAGCCATGTTGCCTAGGGGAAAAGATTTGTTTGGAGTGAAAAAACATGAATTCATAAATAATGCTTTCGAAGAGTTTGGGAATACAAGAAAGCTTTGCAATAGGCCTATAGTTCTTAATATCGTTTTTAGGGCCTTTTTTGTGAACAGGAATTATAAATGACTCCTTCCAAAACTGTTGAAAAACGCTAGTGGAAATCGATAGTTGAAAAAGTTTGGTTAAAGGGAGTGCCAGGCTGTCAATGCATTTTTTTAAAACAATTGGTGGCGCGCCATCAGGTCCTGTAGAGGAATCGTCTTTTAAAAGATTAATCTTATTAGTCACTGAGGACACGTCAATGTTGATTGAAGTAAGAGATGACTCAGTACAGCCATTCATGTAATGAAAAAAGATTGGATCAATTACTTGATTATGAGAGGTAAAGGCTTATTTTGCTCAAGCCTTCAGCAAAAAGGTTAGAAATTGTTAAAGAATCATCAGATGATTTATCATTCAACTTTAACACTGAAAGATAACCATCAAATTTTCTTTTCCTATTAATAAACTGGTAAAATAATTTCGGATTAGAGATAATATCTGATTGCATTTTGAGGATGTACTCTGTGTATAGCGCGTCACATAAAGTTGAGGATTGATTAGAGGCTGAGATGTAGTTGCAAAGGTCGGTGTTGGAGTTAGACTTAAGATATTTTTGCCAAAGTTTATTACGTCTATTGCGAAGAGCCTTCAATTCTTTGCTGTACCAAGGAGGGGAAGATGTCATGTTTTTAATTGGAAAAAGTGGAACTGATTGAGAAAAGCTGAAAAACTGAAAAGAAAAGAGAAGATGATATTATAGAACTTAAAAATACTTACGTCAATGTGTATATTGTGTTCAAAAAGGAAGTCAAAGTTGGCGTTGCTAATAAGATCATTAAGTTTTTCAAAAGTAGATTTTCGAAAATTAAGTTTTTTAGCATTAGAAATCTCTAGATTTGCATTCATGCTGATATAAGCAAAGATAATGGTGATGGGGGGATGGTAGACATCGAGTTGCGATAAGAGGATATTACTTTCTGATACATTTGTATTTTCGGTATCAGAGCTAAAAACAAGATCGAGCTGTCGTCCTAGATTGTTTTTGATACAACTCATCTGATATAAGCCAGCGGCCTGCAAGCGGTCAGAAAATAAAATTTCTTTCTCGGATGTTGCATTATTGGTGACAAGGAATATCTCATCTTCCGAATCATTCCAAACCAGGTGAGGAAGGTTAAAATCACCCACAATTAAAATATCGTCTTCAGGATCAAAGGGCACGGTAGTGCCCAGCCAAGTTCTAGCACTACTCCCTTTTTACAGGATCGAACTCAAGCACATTTTTAACCCCCCATAACTTTTGAACCCATAGAGTTAGAAGCTTTAAATTTGAATTACGTATTAACTTCATAGGCACAAAGGTTTTGTGAAAAACATAATTTTGTAGAACCACTACTTCCTGAGATATTGAACATTAAAAATTTCAAAAACCGTAATTGACTCACTGACTGACTCACTGACTGACTCACTGACTCACTGACTCACTGATCATCAAAATTATGAAGCACTTCTAACAATAGCAGAATCTTGAAATTTGGTACAATGGTAGGTTTCCGGGTGTATACAAAGGAAAAAATCGAAAATTTCAATTTGCTCATTCAGGGGGCGTGGTATCCGCCCATTTTCTAAAATTGGCCGTAGGATCTTGAAATTCGGAATTCTAATACGGTTTTGGTTGAATATAAGGAAAAATATAAATAAATTATTTTGGTTTCATTTAGGGGCGTGGTTTCCGCCTACTATCTTAAATCGGTCGTAGGATGTTGAAATTTGGAATTCTAGTAAAATTTTGGTTGAATAACATGAAAAAAATGAGAAAAAATTCTGTTTCCATTTAGGGGCTTGGTATCCGCCCACTTTGTTAAAATGGTCGAAAACGTTTAAATTCGAAATTCTGATAGGGTTTCGGTTGAGTATAAGAGAATATAAAAGTACAAAATAGCAGTTTCATTCAAAGGGCGTAGCTAGCACCCACTTCCTTAAAATGTTCATACGATGTTGAAATTTAGAATTCTGGTTTGTTAAACTTCATAAAACTCCATGAGTAACTTTCTTTAGTGGTTTCACAATCACAATGGACCCTTGATGTCTAAATGTGACATCAAAACAGCCACTCTAACCTAACCTACCTATTATTTATTTATAAATTGGCAGAGCAATTACATTGTTAAGGTTTGCAAATGGCTAGCTTATAAAGTTAATTCGAGGTTCATGCTTCCATAAAAAAAAACTTTGCAAAAAGGTGTGAAATCAGAACAAAAACATAAAATGTAAAAAAGAGCCAAGTTCTCTTATGTGCAAACAACACTGTGTAAAAAGTTAGCCACCAAAAGTAATGAGATCTAAAAGAACGCCAAGTTCTTACATCTAAAAGTGTTATATTGAATATTTTAAATCATAGGAGATAATACAACAATATTAAAAGAAAATAGAAAATAGTTTGGATGAAAATTTACAAGTTCACTTGGCAAGTTTTCGTTTGAAGCGTGATTAATAACATTTTAAAACTTGAACAGTGAACTTGTAAAAATTTTCATCCAAACTATTTTCTATTTTCTTTTAATATTGTTGTATTATCTCCTATGATTTAAAATATTCAATATAACACTTTTAGATGTAAGAACTTGGCGTTCTTTTAGATCTCATTACTTTTGGTGGCTAACTTTTTACACAGTGTTGTTTGCACATAAGAGAACTTGGCTCTTTTTTACATTTTATGTTTTTGTTCTGATTAGATATATCAACAATGTAGTCAATCGCATTTAAAAATGTAATATACATGTCAAGGGGTTGGACTGGGGGAATATAACAGCACAACAAAAATACACAACGTTTTATTAGATTGATTTTGATACCAATAAGTTCGAGGTTTGCAGTATTAGGAATATTAACTAATGAGACATCAAAGCTTGAATCTATTGCTATGAGAACGCCGCCGCGGCCAACAGATAAAGTACTATTGGATGAAACAGATGTCAGGATGTCTTTACGGAAAACGCTGAAGTTAGATGAGAAGAGTTCACTGTTCGCAATATCGGGAGAGAGATTAGTTCAGTAAGGGCAAAAATGTCATGTGAAAATTTTTGTGAGTTTATATAAACATCTGAGGTCTTAGTGCGAAGTCCCCTCACATTTTGATAGTAAATCGAAAGACGTTTAATACTATGATTATTTTTAATGCATTGATTCGAGGAGGTGTTACAATTGTCAAAGACATGGTTTGGAGTTATGTTTGGAGTTGAGATAAGCACCATACGAGGAAAGGTCATTAGCAACTTGCAAGGGTGAAAAATTAAAATATTCATGATATAAGATAAAAATCTGTTTGAGTCTTAAGAAATCCGTTGGGAGGCCTTCTTTTAAGATTAAAAGCTCTGTACTCATTCTAGTTTTACCGTCAACACATTTGTCATTAGATTTGTCATGTAGGAAAGCTAAGTATAGTCTAACGTTTGCGTATGTATTTGGATTGTGTAGACGCGATATAACAAAACGATTGTCGTCATTACAGTCAGAAAACTTGGATGTTATTTTAGACATAGGAGGTAAAATTGGTTGCAGGTAAGACGGTGCAAATGCAAAGGTAGTATTCATATTAGGGAAAGCTATTTCAGGATTATTATTGGGGGAGACGGAGCTAACAGAGGGATTTATTACATGGGAATGCAGAAATTTAGGATATTTTTTAACATAATTTTTAGTACAATATTGATTCAGCCCGATTCTAAAAACCAATTCCCCGAGAGTTTGTTCCCTTCTCCCTACTCTCTTATTACAAACAAAAAGTCTGCGGAAAATTATTTCCTTTTTAAATTTCCCAATCTTCGAAAAAGGGAAAACATTGACTTACTAAGTCAAAAAATTCTCCGGAAACAAAGGAGGCATTCTAAATGTAAGAAATAGGGAAAATTTTTACTCGTCTCCCGTCGAATCATTCCCCAGAAATTTGTTGGAGAATTATAAATGAAAGTGGAAGGTTTTGTTTTTTGCATCGAAAATTAATTTAAATTTTAATAATTTTATAGGTCTAAAACACCTAATAAGTCACAGCTGCAAATGTTGCAGAATTTAATGGAGATGTCGCCTGCGGATTCCAGAGCATATAGGAGGTATTACCTAGAGTCGCAACTCGTTCTCTTTTTTTAAAAAGCACCGTCCAAAAAATTTTGTGTTCACTCTCTTTTCTTGTGCCCGTGAATCTTTGTTATTCTATATCAATGCAAATGTATTGGTGCCTTCCCATTTGAAATGCATTGAGAAACCTACAAATTGTCATTGATATGGACATTTTATCAAATTTAATTTTTAGGTCGAAAGAGAGCAAAATGCAAGAAAATGCCTTGAGTTACGACTCAGGTATACCTCCTCTGTGTTCCAGAGCAGGCCAAAGGAAGAAGCCTTACAGTTTTGTGGGGGAAAGTTGTGTTAAATGTAAAACGCCAAAGCAACAATTCTTTTATCTGCGGCTGTTTGACATATTTGTATCCATTGTTGACAAAGCTGCTCTTCCAGGACTTCACTAAGCACCTTACTGAAACAAGGATGGGATGAGCAAACATTAAAGTCTTTTCCAAAGCCTGCCGTTTGGTATGATCCCTCAGCGAAAAAACGCAAACAAGCGTTCAATTGAAAGAACTGAAAAACACTTTTCAACTGGTTTATTGTCTCTAATGACAATGAGAACCTAATGAAATGAGTAATAACACACCCAACAAGAACTTTTTCATAATCTCTAACATTTTCGAAATATTAAAAACACGACATTTATTAAAATGTAAAAAAAAAAACAAATGTACACACAGCCATTCTGGCAACTCCAAATTATTGAATACACTCCTTTGATAGCTTCTGGCAGCTCTTTCCTCTCGTTTCATATGACAAATATTGCCAAAAAGCTGTTTCGAACATTCAGAATTTTTTTTCCCGCTTTCGAAGGGAAAAATAATCTCCCGATGAATTCAGAATAAGGGAGAGAACTCCCCGAGAGAACACATCTCCCAGGGAGTACTATTCCCGGGGAATATTTAGAATTGGGCTGATTAATTAGAGTTTTTTGTTGAGAGTCTAGTTTTATACTATTAATTAAAGAATATCTTTGTGTCCATGGAGCGATTTTCATGGAACTGTTTCTTAAAAAGTAGAATTAAATTCAAATAACCAACCATAAGTTTGAGGAAAAGATATTTTAAACATTCCTATGCCAATTCGACTATATCTGATTGGTTTGAAGCTATAGTTGTCAATGAAAAAGTTCAGTATCCAGGTATTTGAAGCGTGGCGTGGTGCTCCGATAACAATGTAGTTAGATGTTCTGGACGCAGATGGTGGCGTTTTAGTAGTCTGAGATGTGGTATCCTTGGAAAAAGATTCATGGTTGGTGTTCTTGTTAACGGAGGTATGAGCTTTAGTTGATATTGATACTGGTTGTAGAGATGGAGATAAAGGAGCGGATGGATTGTCGATAATTTCCGAAGATGAAGATTCGATGTCCAGTAGTTCACAGCGAAGAGTGAACAGTCATTATAGGTCCGAGAGTCATTATTATTGTTATTCAATGCTCGTCTAATTTCATCCGACATATCTGTGATTGCGTTCCGAGTAGCCAGAGATTCCTTAACTAGTATATCACCAATGGAGCGTATCGCAGTAAGATCATTGCTGATTCCTATGAGTTGAGGTGCCAGATCAATAAGTAAAGGCGCGGGTAGATTAAGAGGGGATCAGTTTTTAGAGTTATTTTGGAAATGCACATCCAAATCGGATCGAATTTATTTTAGCTGGTTTGTTAGATCGTCAAGCGGGTTAGATTTAAGCAAAGAAGCAAAGGATGAATTAATCGCTTTTTTAAGTCTTCAATAATAAACATTAGGTCATCGCGGGGGTTTTTATGCGCAAGGGAAGTTAGATTTTTCTCAATATTCGAATGCTTTGCGTGACACTGTTTACAATAGTTTTCAAGAGTTAAATTAAGGATTTCCAAGTTCTTAGAAAAGTCATCAAAAAGTTTGAACTGTTTTAAAACGTTTTTATGAAAATGGGTATTGTCGGTTAAAATTTTATTGGTAGAGTCGCTGAGAAGTTTCACCGCGAGTAAAACATGGGACAAAGATATCTCTTTGCATTCATCACAGTAGAAAACGAAATATTTCAGATATTCTTTTAAATGAGAACAAGCTTTTTTGGTTAAACCGATGCGATGCATGAAATATGAAAAAACTTTCCGCAAACACCGTGACATTTCACTCGATCATAAATTTTTCCATCATTAAGAGAGCAATCGGAGAAACAACAACTATTTTCCATAGTTAAGATTGTTAATTTGAGTTCAATTAAAATATTATAGAAAAAATAATTGACTGACTGTACACTGAAGACACGAACCAAATTAAAAGTAATTGTATACGCTTTAAAATGTAGATGGCGTAAGGGACGATAGAGGTATGAATGAATGCAAGCATATGTTGATGATGATTTCAGATATGAAGTTAAAGATGAATGATGAATAAAGATGACGATCTAGATGACGTACAGGATGGTTAGAAGATGATGTGTAGTAGTGTAGTGTAGAGATGAAGGTAGAGATGGCGTTACAGATTGTGGGAAACCTTAAGCAAATTAACGTAACAAAAAAAAAACCAACAATCAGTACCTACAGTTTGAAAAATATAGCAAAATTTAAGTTTGACAAGTATGTGGAAGATATGTGGAATATGGAGATGGTGGGTGGGTTCTCTCGATCGAAAATTTGAAATATAAGAGATCTTGGTTCTCATTTACCTAACGCTCATTGATCATCATTCATCACATTCGAAAACAAGAAACAAACAAAATTCGAGAGAAGGTATTCGAAAATCAATTCCAATACATACAACATGAAGCGTAGGTGGCCAATATGGAAGTGCTTCCGGTTCGTAAAATTGGTCTGATTTTAGACAGAAACTTTAATATTTTGTCACATGTATATGTGAAAAATTCTGAAATAATTTTTGAATCAAAAATTGTAGTTCATAGGTCTAAAGATTCGGTCAGAAATTCCTTCAGAAGGTACACTTCCTCCCACCATGTTGAAACCGCGCTCTTCGAAAATTCGAACTGGACCAAGCTTGATGGTGGGCTATAAAAAGCCCTCTTGGACGTAAAACGGGGGCAGTCTTTAATCTTTTGGTACGTCGACAACATTTTTCCGTCCGAGTGCGAAAGAACCATTTTGTTCAGATGGTACATGGATCCAAAATTAAAACGTTATTTAAATTAAGTATAAGAAAAGTGGACAAGTGCGAGATAAACTCGCTCGAGGAGGGTTCCGTACTTGATTATCCGACCCTACTTTCTTTCAGTTTTGAAGGATTTTTTATACAAGGATTAAGATTTGAAACCAAACATTTTCTTGGAAAATAATTTGAATAGTCTTTCTGCCTATTTCCTTCAATGACTTCGAAACTGTGTATCTTAAAAATCTGGTAGCAGCATTTTCGGATCACTTCTATCTACTCTAGAAAATGTGAACCAAATTTAATTGCAATCAGCTTAGCAGATTCTAAGAAATCGCTTGTGAAAGACAAATAAAAAGAAAACGAACTGATCTTATAGGTTTTCGTTTTCACCTGTGTAAGAACCCTAAAAAGAAACAAAAATTTTGGCCATCGGCAAACAAAACGAAACACCACAGTAAGAAAGGAATAAGGAACTTTATTTTTTCTTCAGCAAATAAACAATTGATTTTGTTGCAATATTCAACAATAAAAAAAACTAATTATAACTCGAATAGGTTGTATCTTCTTATATACCAAAAGAGTTTAACTTATAATAAAAATTAAGTCTCATTGTAATACGAATACAAAAAAAAAATCGTATTTTTTCTCTTTTCTCTTTAATAACTTCGAAACTATTTATCTTAAAAACATGGAAACAACATTTTTAGATTACTACTGAATACTAAATTATGTGTACCAAATTTCATTGCAATCGGCTTACCAGATTCGAAGAAATCGCTTGTGAAAGACGAATGAACAGAAAACGAAGTGATGTTATAAGGGTTTCGTTTACACTCTGTGTACGGAACCCTAAAAAAAAGTAAAATAAACTAAAATAAAACAAAATCATAAAAAAAATACTTTAAATATCGTTTGTATTACAAAATTGCGCGCATGCTCGGTCGTTGAAACACTCGAAAGTTCGAGAAGAAGCAAATCCACGTGTTTGACTTACTTCCATGTTCCAACCATGCAAAGTTGCTTCATGCAATAAGTATAAAAAAATCGACATGAAAAACAAAAGACAAAGGAGACTGTGAAAGACAAAAAAGTGAAAGAAAAAGTTAAGAAAATATATAAAAAAAGACTTAGTTTAATACCCCCCACCACCCCCGCAAAAAAAATAAAGAAAACCCTGGGAAAAAAATACTTACCTTACAAAAACCAAAAAAAAAAAAACAAATACTTACCTTAAAGAGAAAAAAAAACAAAAAAATACATTGAAAGAAAAACTCTGAAGAAAAAAAACCCATTATCAACAAGCCAAGAATATAATATAAAACCAGTTCATCGTTATCCCCGTCATCTTACAAATCAACCACAAGATAACTCTGACGTCACCATCTCCATCCACAACCATCTTCTCCCGATCTATACTTTTCATCACATCAAAATTTATTTTAAAATTCATATTGCATTTAATGTTAGTTTACCAATATAATTTCTATCCATGTAACTCAAATTTCTAATTATACATATTACTCTTTTCTCAATTCCCATAGTACTTCTCTTATCACATTTTCCCCTTACAGCAATAGTAACTTGTTTTTTCTCCGCGCTTTTGATATTTTTATTTACTCCTAGATTTTAACAAAATAAAAATATCTTATCATGCTACAGTGCCTTGTTTAAATTATTAAAGAAAAAAAATAACGATAATAGCTTTTACTTCACAAGGATTTTGGAGCGGTGCACCCCATCAAAATACTTCGTCAAAGATTTGAATTGTTGGTAAGTTTTGTGGATATTATCAAATATAACAATTTATTAAATTTAATAAAATTTTGGATTTAACATAATTAAGAAAAATTAAATTCATATAAAAGCCATGGAATATGTAAACAAACATGCAAGAGAGTATCATGGTATGACAGTTACGATATTAAGTCAAGAGTACATTCCGTTTCCATCCTGTTCCGTCAATGCTCTAATGGTGTAAATGAGAGAAAAAAAAATAATTTGCCAAGGATGAGGAAACAGGTTAACATTTAACAGAAAAAACAATTGCTCATTGAAAAATTTGATAAGATACAGTGAGGAGGAAAAGAAAAGTACTTAATTTTTACGTGTACGTTTAAATTTCCTCTTACTTGTAATTTTTGTAATTGAAGTATAATTTTTGTAGCTAATGGTTACTGATTGTTGGTCACACATTTAAATATTTAACAAAAGAACAATAAATTATATCGTTAATCTTTAAGTTGAAGCAAACACATGTATGGTAGGTATTTTTTTGGATCTGTTGTTAGGATATAAGTTCAAACTTAATAAAATTGTAATCATGAATTATGAATGAAGAAAAATCGGCTTTTGTGTTTCCGAAATCTGCTCATGGGAGAATTATATTATGGGAAGTTTTGATTCAATCAATTTCCGCATTCGGGTTTAAGTTTTACAAAATGAATTCGGACTAAGAGCAAGTCATATGTGGATGTGATAGGTGAAGGTAAGCCATGAAAACCGGACGAGGTTAATGATGATGATGTTTTCTTGATTGCGATTTCTTTTGCTATTCAGATCGTAATCTGAATGCATGTATGTAGATATTAGTTCTTGGAGGATGATTTGATATCATTTGGTTGCCAACATTTTTGGGGCTATTGTAAATATGAGGACACAGTAGCCAAGGTTGTATCCTTCGGGATACGTGGGTGGGCAGAACCTCAGAGAGACACTTCCATCTCGCACTCTCCTCACTAGAAGAGTTTGAAATTAGTGTGACCAGTCAAGACGAATACGGGCTCCAACCATATGAACCCGTTTATTTTTGTTTCTTATAACTTCTTAAGGCATGTAAATACGTGACGAACGTCCAGAGCTACCACAGCAAGGACCCCCCCCCCCCCCCCCCCCCCCCCGACGAGCTAGGATGTGCTATAGGCTAGCATGCCGCGCAGTGGTGGTCTGGACACCCTTTCCTACCTGGTGCCAGGATCAGCCCATAGATCCTGTAAACTTTGGGTTGTAATGGTGGTAAAGGGGAGGTAAGGTATGAGGGTTATTGATAGTGGCATTCCAACAATGTGCTTCGGGTTTCGGTTCTAGGTTAAAGCACCTCTCGTAAGTAGAGGAAATGGAGCTCGGCAAAAATCCTTGATCGAACCCTCCTAGTGGGTGCCGGGTGGACAATGTCACCACAGTTTTGGTCTGTAGGTGTCAGACGGTGATAGCTAAGGTTAGATTGGATCGCTGTGTGGTTCTGACTTCTTTTATAGCACAACTCACAGAAATCCTCTCTCACCATAGATCCAAGGTTCCTAGTTTCAGTGGTGGTGTGAGCTAGTAAATCCGTGCCCAAGAATTAAAGGTTGAGGGATAAATCAACCATGAACGGGCTCAGCCGGAGGCCTGTGGTGGGTAACGGTTTTTGTTGTTTATACCTTCCCTCGGTATGCGGCTCTGCCGAGGGTGACCTTCTTTTCCGTCTTACTCGTGGGAATCAAATCGAATTTCACAATCATGTCTTCGTCCAATTTATGTGTCAAAATCTCATCCATCGAGTCCGAGGATGAACTCCTGGCTTCCAGTCAGGATACTATTGTAGGTAGCTCAGGGGAAGCTAGAGACGCTAGCACCTCAGAGCAGGCTACACTTAGAGGTAACACGGGAGGTACTAGTACCCCTGTGCTTCAGCATCCCTCTCAAAAAACGCCCGTAACTTCAAGTAGCAAGGCTCGCCAGAGCAACGCTACCAAGCCCAACAAGCACTCTCCTGCGGATCAGCTCAAGATCAAGTACAGGAAGGCTACTTTCATTCTTGGCAAGATTGCCGAAAACGAAAAAGCCGGAAAGGTACATGAGCGTGATGCTGCCGACAAAATTAAATACCAAAAAGTTGTTGAAGAATTCAACAGTCGGGAGAAGAGTGCCCCACCCAGCAAAAAAGAAAAGTCCACCAAGAGGAACAGGTCTCTGGAGGAGGAGAAGCCACCTCAAAAGAGAACCAAACTTGGTGGCAGTGTCAGAAAAGAGACTCCGAGGGCGACAGCGCAACCGCGCGCCTTGAGTGAGGTCGTCAGAGACAACCTCCAGGTGGCGATTGTAGATGAGCTCTCCGCAGACAACAGAGCTCTGATGTCAGCGTGGAACTCAATCGAGGCTAAGCTCTCGGAATTGGTCTTCCAGTATACAATCTCGGCAAAAGAAGGTCCCTATCCCAGCTTTGACTCCGGCGAAATGCTCAGGGGTTACAAAGTGATAAGGTGCGCAGACGACTTTTCAAGGGATTTCCTTGGCAAAGGAGTTGCTAAGATTAGCAACGACTGGAAGGGCTTGAAGCTCAAGCTCATTCCCGCCAGGGAGGTTCCTAGAAAACCATTGGCTCGCATCTTGTTGCCACTGATGAGCATTAAGCCAACTGGAGCGGAGCTGATTAGGAGCCTTCAACGGCTGAACCCGCGGATTCCTATGAATGACTGGGTAGTCATCAAGACAGAGGAACCGCGCAAGAATAGCGCGGTCTATCTTCTGAGGATCTGCGAGGCTAGTCGCAAAGCCCTAGAAGAGGCACAGTACAAGCTGAGGTTCGGCATCAAAAGTGTCTCTATTAAGATTCTGCAGAGTCAGGAAGTAGGCCCCACCCTGGGTGATGATATTGTCGAGGTAGACGATGTCACCATGCAGGTTGGAGCCCCCGGCGAGGCGCTGGATCCTGGCCCTGCAGTTCCACCTGCCAATTAAAAACGACAAGCTACGCGCCATCCAGGCTAATCTGAAGCACTCTAAATGTGCCTCGGATAACCTGAGGATCTTCCTGAGTGAGGAAGATATAGATGTCGCCCTTGTACAAGAGCCATGGGTTAATGGCCTCGCGATTAGAGTCCTTAATGACAGCCAATACGATTTATTCTACAAGCCCGACAATCAGAATCAAGGTAAGCCTAGAACTTGTATTTTAGCTAAAAAAACACTTAAAAGCTTTTCTGTGTCCAAACTTTAGCACTTCTGACTTAACAGTTGTTAGGTTAGAGGGGAAACAAGCGGAGGGCTTGATTCTTGCATCCTCATACATGGCGCACGACATAGAGTCACCGCCTGAGGAGGTGCGTACTCTTGTGGCAGAGGCAAAAGCCAGACAAACAAGTCTGCTTGTAGGGAGTGATGCGAACGCGAGGCACTCAATCTGGAGCAGCAGTGAAATTAATGAACGAGGTGAGTCTCTTTTTAATTATATAATCGAAAATAACTTGACTATATGTAACAGGGGCAATACTCCCACTTTTGTTTTTCCGAGTACGGACAACTCAGAAGGGTGGGAAGATGTGTTAGACGTTACATTTGTCAATATTTATGGCAACCTCTCCATCGAAAATTGGAGAGTATCTCTTCTTAACTCCTTTTCTGATCATAGACGGATTCTATTTGATCTTAAATTTGAAATAAAATCTCCTTCCCCCTATAGAAATCCAAGAAGAATTGACTGGAAGAAATTTAGTCAGATCTTTGGCTCAAAGTTGCGCAGTATACCGAACGCGAGTTACGACTCGGTAACAGATCTTGAGTTAGAGATTTCAAACTTCGAGGACTCTATGAACACCGCATTCAAGGTCTCTTGTCCGATAAGATACAGTAAGAAAACCTTTCCACCTTGGTGGAATGACGACTTATCTAATCTGAGGAAAATAACAAGAACCATTTTTAATATATGCTATAAGCATAAATTTTATCAGCCTTATAAGGACTGCTTGAGAATATACAAGCGTTCTATAGCTCAAGCCAAAAAGCAAGGATGGCAAGAGTACTGTCAGTCCATCGAAAACATCAAAGATTCGGCCAGGCTTAGTAGGGTTCTATCGAAAGAACATTCGAACCCCTCATTTCTTAAAAAACCAGATGGAAGCTGGACAGCATCTCCAATGGAGACTTTAGAGCTACTAATGAACGTACACTTCCCAGGTTGTGCAGAAGAACCAACCGAATCCAACCTGACTCTCAACATGCCAACCCCCATAGAGCAGGTAAACGCCCTTATAACTAGAGAAAATATAGTCTGGGCTATTAAGACCTTCTCGCCATACAAATCTCCAGGCCCTGATGGAATACTACCTATAATGCTGCAAAATCAGCTTGAATTAGTAGTACCACGGCTCGAGAGTATCTTTAAAGGTTGCCTCTTACTAAACCATGTCCCCAAGTCTTGGAGGCAGGTAAGAGTGGTTTTCTTACCAAAAATTGGTAAAAGAGGGCATGAATCTGCCAAAGATTACCGACCTATAAGTCTTACTTCCTTTCTTCTTAAAACCCTGGAGAGAATCGTAGAATCCCACATAAGGAGCATTCTGAGTAGTTGTCCCCTATCTAACTCGCAACATGCCTACATGAGGGGCAGATCTACAGAGACTGCCCTTCACGAGGTAGTGAGAACGATAGAAAACACGATTCATTTCAAGGAATATACCCTAGCCACCTTCTTAGACGTAGAAGGAGCTTTCAACAATGTCCTAACTGAATCCATCGCTGAATCACTTGCAGACTTCGGTGTTGAGAACTACATTAGAAGGTGGATAATATCCATGCTAAGCAATAGGAGGATTCAATCAAAGTTAGGATATTCAACGTGTACCAAATATGCCAGCAGAGGAACACCTCAAGGAGGTGTATTGTCTCCTCTCTTATGGCTTTTGGTCATGAACAGCATTCTGGTGAAATTCGAGAGTAGTGGAGTGAAAGCGGTTGCGTACGCCGATGATTTGGTCATTCTAGTTTCAGGAAAATTTCCAAGCGTGATCAGTGAAATCACTAATATGGCTTTGAAGAAAGTAAGCACCTGGGCTGCGAGCTGCGGACTAGGTGTTAACAGCAACAAAACCGAGTTGATGCTTTTCACCACCAAAACCAAGGTACCACCCTTCACTCTACCTCGGTTAAACGGACAAGCACTATCATTGTCTTCCAGTGCTAAATATCTGGGCGTAATACTAGATACCAAATTAAACTGGAAGCTTAACATCGAAGAGCGGGTAAGAAAGTCGTGTGTCGCCTTCTACGCCTGCAATAAAACATTCGGCAAAAAGTGGGGCCTCCAGTCAAAAATGATAAAATGGACATACACAGCGGTTGTAAGACCGATACTGGTCTATGGTTCCATTGTGTGGTGGCCCGCTCTCAGCAAAGCCTACATAGTAAACAAGCTTACAAAGGTGCAGAGAAATGCTTGCGTAGGGATATCAGGGGCAATCAGGTCCTGTCCAACGGATGCACTCAACGTCATCCTGGACCTTCTTCCGATTGACCTCTTTATCAAATATCAGGTGTCCTGCAGTATCTTGAGACTCAAAGAAATAGGCTGCTGGAAACCTAGATCTTACGGGCACTGCAACCAAACAAGCCTGATACCATCAGACATCCTATCCACAACCACCGATTACTGCATCCCTACCCTAGACACCTCAAAGAAGTTTAGAGTCTTGCTCCCGTCAAGAACCGACTGGGAGGAAGGCGTTGTGACGGAAGACTTCGACACAACTATCTTCACGGATGGTTCGAAGATGGAATGCGGTGTTGGTGCAGGTGTCTTCTGTGAATCTCTTGAGATTTCAAAATCCTATAGACTACCCGATTTTGCCAGCGTATTCCAAGCAGAATTGTTGGCGATAAGGGAAGCTTGTACAGCTCTTATAAATATTCGACAGAACCAAAATGTAGCTATACTAACAGACAGTCAGGCAGCTATTAAAGCCATTGATTCAGCTTTATCTTCCTCTAAACTGGTCCAGCAATGTAAAGAGGCCCTAAAGGAACTGGATATGAGCGTCACTCTTATCTGGATACCGGGCCATAGGGGCTATGAGGGTAATGAGAAGGCTGATGAGCTAGCTAGGCAAGGATCAGCCCTTCACAACTCTCAGGCAGTGAGAGTATATGCTCCTCTTGGAGTTGTGAAGGGCAATATCCTGACCAAATACACATCAGAAGCAAATCATAGGTGGAGTAGTTTAACGAGTTGCGTTACATCCAGGAAAATCTGGCCCGCCTATAACAAACCAAAATCAATCAATTTAATTTCCAAACCAAGGCATGACATAGCAAGGATTGTCGCTACCTGCACAGGGCATTGGCCTGTAGGGGAGCATGCGGCAAAATTGGGTATACCACATAACCCTTTCTGCCGCAGCTGCGAGAACCGGGATGAAAAAGAAACAGTCCCACACTTTCTCTGCCATTGTCCGGCCCTGGCCAGGAAAAGAGCACTCCACTTGGGTAAGGAATTCTTCAACGGTATTGAGGAACTCTCAGAATTCAAGATCAAAGATTTGATCTCATACCTAAATAGCACAAAGTGGCTTTAACCACCTCCCCCTTATTTCTCCCTCACTAAAGGGTACTATGAGATAATAGGCCGTAGGGTAGGAGAATAAAATTACATTTTATATTTTACATAGGACTGCATGTGCGGAACGTGCACCATCCATAGCCCATTTTCAAATCCAATCAGAATCTCACGAGGTATGGTATCAAAACGGCGCACTCAGCGCTAATTGTGCCCTGCGCGAAGCAGGACAGCCATTTCTACCTACCTACCTAGAGGAAATGGAACCCACTGTTGATGACCCTTGTCGATAACACCTAGGGTCCGTTACAGGTGGCGCCCAACGTGGGGCCCGATTCGTCTTGATCGTTTTTTTTAACATCCCAACTGGAAGTCTTAACATTTTCAGAAATAAACTTAGTTTTTCTTCTTAAGTCAAGCCGACTTTGGATTGCGTTTGGTCTAAGACTTGTTAGTGTGAAGCATGAAGTGTAATTTTGTTTGTCCAATAAATGGGTATGAATATTTTTCCTCGTTTAGTTTGTCGCGATAAAATTTTTCTTCATGCGTGAACATTAGCAGTCTTTGAATTGCATTGGTGATGGTGAATCCGTATTTTCTAGCACGGCTGGAATTATAGTTGTTCATTGTCCTTACTTTTGCTGATTCCTTTTTCGATGAGAATTGAGCAATGATCGTCCGACAATATAAGCTCTAGAAGTTCAGTATTGTGTCCGTTGCGAATTGCAATGTTTTCTCATACGTTTGTTATTTCAAATTTCAAACGACCAAAACCAATTTAATAATTAGGGCTTATAGACAAATTTCCAGATTTTAGTTTAAACACACAAACTTTTCTACTGAGTACGTAAAAAAAAAAAATTATAATTTTAAATCATCTTCATGACTATGCCGTTACATATCACATCCACCAGACAAACCCATGATTAGTACAAGAGACACGTATAAGAATTTTTTTTTTGGATTGTATATTCCTTGAATAAAGTTAAGACACATTTTTGATTCCATAACAGTATAGATTTAGTTTATCATAGTGAGACATTTTCGGTTACATATATTCTTTTTTGTTCCTTAAGTAATTTGTTTAGGTTCGTTTTCGTATAAATTGTTTTGCCAATTTATTGATTTATTAGTTTTAGTTTTTTCAAATCTAACTGAGGTTTTTTTTAGTTTTTTTTTGTATTGTACCGTTGGTTTACCTAATTTAGCGAAAGTGTTCTTGATTTATTCTTCTAAGTGAAAGACGTTCGTATGCCATTACCGAGTAGATCTCTTTCTGCTTATTACTTACGCTCCGGTCGTGGTCGAAGAAATTATAGTAGTAATCGAAGCAATTATAATCGACGTAAACCAATAAACAATCCTAATAATCAGACCGCCATGTCGCAAACAAATACTACGGGTACAGAGGTTTCTGCCGGTAAAAATACCCAGGAAGAAGCCAATGTGAACCCGGATATTGCTGCTCAAGGTTCTTCTGGCAGTTCCTCAAATCAAGGTCAAATGCAAAAACAACACAATAATGCCGAGATATCAGATCTATCAGCGTTTATTCAAGGTCTCGTTGACGCTTCAATAGGAGTCGCTAGGGCTGAAGACCTACAAGTCATTCGCAAGGAACTTGAAATAAATCGAGCAGAAATGAGGAAGCAAATGGCGGAAACTATTCGGGACAGCCTAATGGCTCAGACCCCGACAGCCAGTAGTGAATACGAAGTACGCCGACGCCAACCTCCACAACCAGCGTGTGGATTTCCTATTCTCCAACAACCCGCTGTATCAGAGACGATTCCGAGGTCTGTGAGATCTAGTAATCTCAACCCTAACGCGGATGAATTTCTGACACAAATAAGAAACATGAATTTGCATGATAATTCAGGTAGAACCTCGTTAGACAATAATCTGCAAGTTAACTCCTCTAGGAATTCAAATTTCAAGAGCCACAGCTTTCATAAGTGGGGCTTGAAATATGATAACGTTAGTATGACAGTCGATGAGTTCATCTTCAGGTTAGAAAGGCTCAAGGATTGTTATGGTGCCTCATGGGAAGAAATTGTTCTCAATTTTCACCAGTTTGTAAGCGGTCAAGCCGAAACGTGGTTTTGGGTGTTTCTCAAAACTAATCCCAAGGTTGATTGGCCTACTCTTCGCTTCGCGCTCATGGAACAGTTTCGCTCCTTGGAAACTGATCCCGAAATTTCGAGACAGATGTATGATCGTCGACAATGCCCAAATGAATCCTTCGACGATTTCTTAATGGCTATACAAGGAATTAATACTAGACTTGTCTGCCCTAAGCCTAACTACGAAATCATAACGCTTCTCAAGCAAAACGTACATAGGCGCATGGGTGAGTTACTTTTAACCTATAGAGCTCAGAGTCTCAATGAAATGATATACGTTTGTCGCAATATTGAAAAATATCTCAAAGAACAGGATAAACTCAAAGCAAAAATTCCAGTAGTACCTTCGTTTCGGCGACAAGTCAATGAGATTGTAGGTTCGGAAAGTTCTGCAGATGTGAACTCAGATTCCATCGAAGCCCTCCATGTTCAGAAGGATTCTAGCGGCTACATCTGCTGGAATTGTAGGCAGTTAGGTCACAGTTTCATGGAGTGTCCCACTGAAAAGAGGTTTCTGTTTTGTTATCGCTGCGGGAAAGAAGGTACAACATCACCGCAATGTAACAGTCCCAAATGTTCGGGAAACTTTCGGAAGGGCAACCCGTCTTCCGGAACGTCTTGCTCTCAGAACAGAAAACCGGTAGCTTAAACCTTCCAATTACAAATCCCAAATCTGATCCTACACCATCATATTTTAATCACCCGGTGCAAATTCTTAAAAGACAATCCGACATAGACCGAGAAAATTTAGTTTTACCACCTACAAACATAAAACTTTCACCCCCAAAAAAATCCCTACACGAACGCATTACCGCTTATAATGCCGCCAGAGAGAGAATTTTTAACAAACCAAAATCCAAGATCTCTGCTAGAATTTTAAGGATTCGAAATATCAGTAAAAAAAAGAAAGAAACCATCCGAAGCATTGAATCTACGGTATTGTGTTGTTCCAAAGATCCTCGATCATACGCCGAGGTCACAATTGGAAATGTTTGCATGTTAGGGCTGCTTGACAGTGGAGCCTGTGTAAGCTGTCTTGGCGCTGGTGGAGAGGATTTTCTGAAGGAAAACAATATTCCTATAAAGAAGTTGTACGCTTCCAATATCAGGACAGCAGATGGTCACCCTCAAGCAATTATAGGCAAATGTTTAGTTGAAATCACTTACGAAGACGAAACAAAAGAGATAGAATTGTTAATAGTCCCAACATTGAAACAGAGACTGTATTTAGGGGTCGATTTCTTGAATGCTTTTGACATAAAGTTGATCAAAGCGAACTCCTACGTTAAGTTGAACTCCGAGATCTCCTCACTAGCACCTTATTTCGATTCTACGAAGATGCGTGAACTATCGAAGGAAGAAACCAGGAAACTTAAGACAGCCATTAGCATGTTCCAATCCTTTGCCACTCTTGGCCTAGGAAAAACCATGCTGGAGGAACACATAATTGACACGGGCGATGCCGAACCAATAAAGCAACGTCATTATCCTGTTTCTCCGGCGGTACAAAAGCTTTTATATGAGGAACTGGATCGTTTACTTGCCATGGGCATTATTGAAGAAAGTAATAGCCCATGGAGCTCTCCGGTTGTCTTGGTGCGTAAACCCGGGAAAAACCGGATGTGCCTTGACTACCGGAAAGTTAATGAGAAGACGAAAAAGAGTGCGTATCCTTTGACTCATGTACAGGCTGTGCTAAGTCGTATTTCAGATACACACTACATCTTTAGTGTGGATCTGAAAGACGCCTTTCTGCAGATACCGCTTGAGCAAACATCTAGGGAAAAGACAGCTTTTACGGTTCCCGGCAGACCTCTATACCAATTCAAGGTAATGCCCTTTGGCCTTTGCAATGCACCTCAACGTCTTTGCAAGCTGATGGACAAAGTGGTACCTCACGAATTAAGAGAAAATGTATTTGTTTACCTGGATGATCTTTTGATAGTTTCTCGGACTTTTGAAGAACACATACACTATTTGAAAATCGTCGCTGACAGGCTCACACAAGCAGGTTTGACCATAAACCTGGAAAAATCAAAGTTCTGCTTTAAAGAACTTAAATATCTAGGTTATGTGATAGGTGATGGCTGTCTGAAGACAGACCCAGCAAAGGTGTCCGGCATACGAGATTTCCCCATCCCACAGAACCCGCGACAAGTTCGCAGATTTCTGGGTATGTCGGGATGGTATCGTAGGTTCGTGCGTGACTATTCAACCCTAGCTACCCCTATTACGAATACTCTGAAAAAAAATACAAAGTTTGTCTTTGATAATGAAGCGATAGAAGCTTTTAAAAAGCTTAAAGATATGCTTACATCAGCCCCGGTTTTAGTAAATCCTGACTACAGTAAGACTTTTATAATTTTATGCGATGCATCTTCAACAGGCATAGGAGGCGTTTTGTGTCAGAAAGATGACGAAGGGAACGAACGTCCCATATATTACTACTCGCACAAAATGAACAAAGCACAATGTAACTATAGTGTAACCGAAAGGGAATGCTTAGCAGCAGTTATGAGCATAGAACAGTTTAGACCCTACGTTGAAGGCTATCATTTTGTAGTTGTGACTGACCATGCAAGTCTGAAGTGGTTGATGGCCCAAAAGGACCTCAGCGGAAGATTGGCGCGGTGGAGTCTTAAGCTTCAAGGATATGATTTCGAAATAGAGCATCGTAAGGGTTCACAACATGTTGTACCAGACGCACTTTCGAGAGCGTATGCTGCGGATGAAGTGAGCCTAGATGCCTTATCGAATGATTGTCCTTCCGATGTGCTACATATTGATCTAACAGACCCCAGTTTTAAATCTGTGGAATATGTTCAGATCATTGATCACGTCGAAAAGCAAAAAGAGCAGCTACCAGATCTTCAAGTCTCGAACAATTTCGTGTATAAGAAGATCAAGCACAGCACAGGGAACCCTCTCGAGGACGACCAAACGCGGAAGCTTTGGATTCCGTCACAGCTAACTCACCGTCTGATTGCTTTAGCTCATGAACCATCGAGGGCTTCGCATGGGGGTTTGGGGAAAACCTTAATAGACTACGCCAACAGTTCTTTTGGCCGAATATGGCTTCTCAAGTGAAGGTATATATAGCAAATTGTGAGACCTGCAAAAAGTCTAAAGCATCTAATCAAACCCTTCGGCAACCCATGGGAAGGCCATTTGTCGTAGAGCGTCCATTCCAGCACTTATATATAGACTTCTTGGGGCCATATCCTCGGTCAAAAGCAGGAAATGTTTACATTATAATCGTCCTTGATCAAGTGACAAAATTTGTGGTCATACAAGCCTTACGAAGTGCAACCTCCGAAACCGCTATTAAATTTCTGAACGAACAAATTCTATGTATGTTTGGTGTCCCAGAGTCTATTTTGTCGGACAATGGCAAACAATTCACAAGTACAGCTTTCGGTAAACTTCTCAATTCATACGGTATAAAACACGTAAAGACCGGCTCATATGCTCCACAAGCCAATGCGAGCGAACGTGTAAATCGTTCCATCAAACACTTTTCAACTGGTTTATTGTCTCTAATGACAATGAGAACCTAATGAAATGAGTAATAACACACCCAACAAGAACTTTTTCATAAACTCTAACATTTTCGAAATATTAAAAACACGACATTTATTAAAATGTAAAAAAAAACAAATGTACACACAGCCATTCTGGCAACTCCAAATTATTGAATACACTCCTTTGATAGCTTCTGGCAGCTCTTTCCTCTCGTTTCATATGACAAATATTGCCAAAAAGCTGTTTCGAACATTCAGAATTTTTTTTCCCGCTTTCGAAGGGAAAAATAATCTCCCGATGAATTCAGAATAAGGGAGAGAACTCCCCGGGAGAACACATCTCCCAGGGAGTAATATTCCCGGGGAATATTTAGAATTGGGCTGATTAATTAGAGTTTTTTGTTGAGAGTCTAGTTTTATACTATTAATTAAAGAATATCTTTGTGTCCATGGAGCGATTTTCATGGAACTGTTTCTTAAAAAGTAGAATTAAATTCAAATAACCAACCATAAGTTTGAGGAAAAGATATTTTAAACATTCCTATGCCAATTCGACTATATCTGATTGGTTTGAAGCTATAGTTGTCAATGAAAAAGTTCAGTATCCAGGTATTTGAAGCGTGGCGTGGTGCTCCGATAACAATGTAGTTAGATGTTCTGGACGCAGATGGTGGCGTTTTAGTAGTCTGAGATGTGGTATCCTTGGAAAAAGATTCATGGTTGGTGTTCTTGTTAACGGAGGTATGAGCTTTAGTTGATATTGATACTGGTTGTAGAGATGGAGATAAAGGAGCGGATGGATTGTCGATAATTTCCGAAGATGAAGATTCGATGTCCAGTAGTTCACAGCGAAGAGTGAACAGTCATTATAGGTCCGAGAGTCATTATTATTGTTATTCAATGCTCGTCTAATTTCATCCGACATATCTGTGATTGCGTTCCGAGTAGCCAGAGATTCCTTAACTAGTATATCACCAATGGAGCGTGTCGCAGTAAGATCATTGCTGATTCCTATGAGTTGGGGTGCCAGATCAATAAGTAAAGGCGCGGGTAGATTAAGAGGGGATCAGTTTTTAGAGTTATTTTGGAAATGCACATCCAAATCGGATCGAATTAATTTTAGCTGGTTTGTTAGATCGTCAAGCGGGTTAGATTTAAGCAAAGAAGCAAAGGATGAATTAATCGCTTTTTTTAAGTCTTCAATAATAAACATTAGGTCATCGCGGGGGTTTTTATGCGCAAGGGAAGTTAGATTTTTCTCAATATTCGAATGTTTTGCGTGACACTGTTTACAATAGTTTTCAAGAGTTAAATTAAGGATTTCCAAGTTCTTAGAAAAGTCATCAAAAAGTTTGAACTGTTTTAAAACGTTTTTATGAAAATGGGTATTGTCGGTTAAAATTTTATTGGTAGAGTCGCTGAGAAGTTTCACCGCGAGTAAAACATGGGACAAAGATATCTCTTTGCATTCATCACAGTAGAAAACGAAATATTTCAGATATTCTTTTAAATGAGACAAGCTTTTTTGGTTAAACCGATGCGATGCATGAAATATGAAAAAACTTTCCGCAAACACCGTGACATTTCACTCGATCATAAATTTTTCCATCATTAAGAGAGCAATCGGAGAAACAACAACTATTTTCCATAGTTAAGATTGTTAATTTGAGTTCAATTAAAATATTATAGAAAAAATAATTGACTGACTGTACACTGAAGACACGAACCAAATTAAAAGTAATTGTATACGCTTTAAAATGTAGATGGCGTAAGGGACGATAGAGGTATGAATGAATGCAAGCATATGTTGATGATGATTTCAGATATGAAGTTAAAGATGAATGATGAATAAAGATGACGATCTAGATGACGTACAGGATGGTTAGAAGATGATGTGTAGTCAGTAGCGGCGTTAGGGTGGGGCGTGGTTGGGCGACCGCCCCAGGGCGATGGATATAAAGGGGCGCCGAAGGCGCAGAAGCAGTAATCAGACGGTTCATGCTACGTTGCGATCCTGATATCAAAGATTAAATAAGTAACAAGATGGGAAACAAAGCTGTCAAAATGACAATGCCTACAAGCTAAAATTTACGGATTGCAAAGTTGTGTGCGTGTTTTCACTAATATATTGGGCGCATTCACTAACCTAGTCACTACGTAGTCGAAAATCAACTAGCTTTGTGAAAGCAAAATCGCACTACAAAGCTAGTCGAAACCAAGCTGTCAAATAAAGATAGCTTAGACCTTCTTACCTTTATAACTTTCTTAGTCGACACGATATCAACGACGATTTTTAACACCTTCATGACGAGACCGTATTTAAAGGGTATCCAAAAATTCAGCTCGTTAGGAAATTTTCCCTACATTGTTTTTCAAAATGCCTAAAACGACTGGACTATGAACATATGTAGTAAGAAACGTTTGTGAATTTGTGATTTGAGGTTAGAGATCTTTAATCAGAAGTGTTGTCTTGTTTTGCTTATTATACTATGAAAAAACACTACTTGATAAGATCTGATTACATAAATTTCGTTTTCAGACCCTATCAGATTATTAATATTGTCGTATTGTACGATTAATTTCATTTTAAATTTTATTAAAATTTGAAATTGAACTTTTGTTTCTTATTCAACAGCTGATTATGAAATGTCAAAATCTGTCAATCACTTTGAAGTCAAAATTTTTACACTACGTCGGAGGGGTAATTTCAACTCATTTCTTAGTTGTATTTGACCAATCAGAATGAGTTGACTACGTAGTGACTACATTAGTGAATGCGGCCATTCTTTTAATCCGTCTATTCACCAAAAGAGAATAAATTTTGGCAGTTAAATTGAATTTTTTTGAATAAAATGTGAGTTAATGGATATGTTCACAAACAGAGTAATATTTGGTAAGTGAAAAGCAACGAAATAAACAGGCGTAAAAATTGATTTGAACAGTTAAATGAGTTATGAGTACTCGGAATATTGGTCTTTTTTGTACAATATAAAATAGATTCCGGAAAAACCTGACCTTGTCAAACTCTGTGGTGATCTTCAATTGAAATTAACTGTAGACTCTAAATCAGATATAGATGGGTGTATGTTGTGAGATGAGGTCATAAGTCTGAAATCTTTCTTGCCTGAGCAGAATGTGCCTACCCCTGTTTTTGTTTTAATTTTTATCAAAGATCGCAACTTACAAGAACTGTATTCAAATGTTACGGTTGCTAGTGGGGAGAGGAGCTTTTCAAAGCTTAAGCTGATAAAAATCTCTCGGCGATCGACAATATTGCAATCCCGATTGGCAAACTTGGCAACTTTGTCAATCGAGAATGAAATTGCTGAAAGCCTCGATTTTGATAAAATAATAAAAGAGTTCGTCGACAGAAAGGCTAGAAAAGGCAAATTTTATTTTTTTTTTCATAAATGGGTATTTCTTTAAATAAATGGTAATTTCATTATATCTTCATCCTTTTTTTCATATGGGTTTGAATTGCAGTTAGGGGGTGCCGTATAAATCTCGCCCAGGGCGCTCATAGTGCTAAAACCGGCACTGTGTGTAGTGTAGAGATGAAGGTAGAGATGGCGTTACAGATTGTGGGAAACCTTAAGCAAATTAACGTAACAAAAAAAAACCAACAATCAGTACCTACAGTTTGAAAAATATAGCAAAATTTAAGTTTGACAAGTATGTGGAAGATATGTGGAATATGGAGATGGTGGGTGGGTTCTCTCGATCGAAAATTTGAAATATAAGAGATCTTGGTTCTCATTTACCTAACGCTCATTGATCATCATTCATCACATTCGAAAACAAGAAACAAACAAAATTCGAGAGAAGGTATTCGAAAATCAATTCCAATACATACAACATGAAGCGTAGGTGGCCAATATGGAAGTGCTTCCGGTTCGTAAAATTGGTCTGATTTTAGACAGAAACTTTAATATTTTGTCACATGTATATGTGAAAAATTCTGAAATAATTTTTGAATCAAAAATTGTAATTCATAGGTCTAAAGATTCGGTCAGAAATTCCTTCAGAAGGTACACTTCCTCCCACCATGTTGAAACCGCGCTCTTCGAAAATTCGAACTGGACCAAGCTTGATGGTGGGCTATAAAAAGCCCTCTTGGACGTAAAACGGGGGCAGTCTTTAATCTTTTGGTACGTCGACAACATTTTTCCGTCCGAGTGCGAAAGAACCATTTTGTTCAGATGGTACATGGATCCAAAATTAAAACGTTATTTAAATTAAGTATAAGAAAAGTGGACAAGTGCGAGATAAACTCGCTCGAGGAGGGTTCCGTACTTGATTATCCGACCCTACTTTCTTTCAGTTTTGAAGGATTTTTTATACAAGGATTAAGATTTGAAACCAAACATTTTCTTGGAAAATAATTTGAATAGTCTTTCTGCCTATTTCCTTCAATGACTTCGAAACTGTGTATCTTAAAAATCTGGTAGCAGCATTTTCGGATCACTTCTTTCTACTCTAGAAAATGTGAACCAAATTTAATTGCAATCAGCTTAGCAGATTCTAAGAAATCGCTTGTGAAAGACAAATAAAAAGAAAACGAACTGATCTTATAGGTTTTCGTTTTCACCTGTGTAAGAACCCTAAAAAGAAACAAAAATTTTGGCCATCGGCAAACAAAACGAAACACCACAGTAAGAAAGGAATAAGGAACTTTATTTTTTCTTCAGCAAATAAACAATTGATTTTGTTGCAATATTCAACAATAAAAAAAAAACTAATTATAACTCGAATAGGTTGTCTCTTCTTATATACCAAAAGAGTTTAACTTATAATAAAAATTAAGTCTCATTGTAATACGAATACAAAAAAAAAATCGTATTTTTTCTCTTTTCTCTTTAATAACTTCGAAACTATTTATCTTAAAAACATGAAAACAACATTTTTAGATTACTACTGAATACTAAATTATGTGTACCAAATTTCATTGCAATCGGCTTACCAGATTCGAAGAAATCGCTTGTGAAAGACGAATGAACAGAAAACGAAGTGATGTTATAAGGGTTTCGTTTACACTCTGTGTACGGAACCCTAAAAAAAAGTAAAATAAACTAAAATAAAACAAAATCATAAAAAAAAAATACTTTAAATATCGTTTGTATTACAAAATTGCGCGCATGCTCGGTCGTTGAAACACTCGAAAGTTCGAGAAGAAGCAAATCCACGTGCTTTACTTACTTCCATGTTCCAACCATGCAAAGTTGCTTCATGCAATAAGTATAAAAAAATCGACATGAAAAACAAAAGACAAAGGAGACTGTGAAAGACAAAAAAATGAAAGAAAAAGTTAAGAAAATATATAAAAAAAGACTTAGTTTAATACCCCCCACCACCCCCGCAAAAAAAATAAAGAAAACCCTGGAAAAAAATAATTACCTTACAAAAACCAAAAAAAACAAATACTTACCTTAAAGAGAAAAAAAAACAAAAAAATACATTGAAAGAAAAACTCTGAAGAAAAAAAACCCATTATCAACAAGCCAAGAATATAATATAAAACCAGTTCATCGTTATCCCCGTCATCTTACAAATCAACCACAAGATAACTCTGACGTCACCATCTCCATCCACAACCATCTTCTCCCGATCTATACTTTTCATCACATCAAAATTTATTTTAAAATTCATATTGCATTTAATGTTAGTTTACCAATATAATTTCTATCCATGTAACTCAAATTTCTAATTATACATATTACTCTTTTCTCAATTCCCATAGTACTTCTCTTATCACATTTTTCCCTTACAGCAATAGTAACTTGTTTTTTCTCCGCGCTTTTGATATTTTTATTTACTCCTAGGTTTTAACAAAATAAAAATATCTTATCATGCTACAGTGACTCAATGCCTTGTTTAAATTATTAAAGAAAAAAATAACGATAATAGCTTTTACTTCACAAGGATTTTGGAGCGGTGCACCCCATCAAAATACTTCGTCAAAGATTTGTATTGTTGGTAAGTTTTGTGGATATTATCAAATATAACAATTTATTAAATTTAATAAATTTTTGGATTTAACATAATTAAGAAAAATTAAATTCATATAAAAGCCATGGAATAGGTAAACAAACATGCAAGAGAGTATCATGGTATGACAGTTACGATATTAAGTCAAGAGTACATTCCGTTTCCATCCTGTTCCGTCAATGCTCTAATGGTGTAAATGAGAGAAAAAAAAATAATTTGCCAAGGATGAGGAAACAGGTTAACATTTAACAGAAAAAACAATTGCTCATTGAAAAATTTGATAAGATACAGTGAGGAGGAAAAGAAAAGTACTTAATTTTTACGTGTACGTTTAAATTTCCTCTTACTTGTAATTTTTGTAATTGAAGTATAATTTTTGTAGCTAATGGTTACTGATTGTTGGTCATACATTTAAATATTTAACAAAAGAACAATAAATTATATCGTTAATCTTTAAGTTGAAGCAAACACATGTATGGTAGGTATTTTTTTGGATCTGTTGTTAGGATATAAGTTCAAACTTAATAAAATTGTAATCATGAATTATGAATGAAGAAAAATCGGCTTTTGTGTTTCCGAAATCTGCTCATGGGAGAATTATATTATGGGAAGTTTTGATGCAATCAATTTCCGCATTCGGGTTTAAGTTTTACAAAATGAATTCGGACTAAGAGCAAGTCATATGTGGATGTGATAGGTGAAGGTAAGCCATGAAAACCGGACGAGGTTAATGATGATGATGTTTTCTTGATTTCGATTTCTTTTGCTATTCAGATCGTAATCTGAATGCATGTATGTAGATATTAGTTCTTGGAGGATGATTTGATATCATTTGGTTGCCAACATTTTTGGGGCTATTGTAAATATGAGGACACAGTAGCCAAGGTTGTATCCTTCGGGATACGTGGGTGGGCAGAACCTCAGAGAGACACTTCCATCTCGCACTCTCCTCACTAGAAGAGTTTGAAATTAGTGTGACCAGTCAAGACGAATACGGGCTCCAACCATATGAACCCGTTTATTTTTGTTTCTTATAACTTCTTAAGGCATGTAAATACGTGACGAACGTCCAGAGCTACCACAGCAAGGACCCCCCCCCCCCCCCCCCCCCGACGAGCTAGGATGTGCTATAGGCTAGCATGCCGCGCAGTGGTGGTCTGGACACCCTTTCCTACTTGCTGCCAGGATCAGCCCATAGATCCTGTAAACTTTGGGTTGTAATGGTGGTAAAGGGGAGGTAAGGTATGAGGGTTATTGATAGTGGCATTCCAACAATGTGCTTCGGGTTTCGGTTCTAGGTTAAAGCACCTCTCGTAAGTAGAGGAAATGGAACCCACTGTTGATGACCCTTGCCGATAACACCTAGGGTCCGTTACAGGTGGCGCCCAACGTGGGGCCCGATTCGTCTTGATCGTTTTTTTTAACATCCCAACTGGAAGTCTTAACATTTTCAGAAATAAACTTAGTTTTTCTTCTTAAGTCAAGCCGACTTTGGATTGCGTTTGGTCTAAGACTTGTTAGTGTGAAGTATGAAGTGTAATTTTGTTTGTCCAATAAATGGGTATGAATATTTTTCCTCGTTTAGTTTGTCGCGATAAAATTTTTCTTCATGCGTGAACATTAGCAGTCTTTGAATGGCATTGGTGATGGTGAATCCGTATTTTCTAGTACGGCTGGAATTATAGTTGTTCATTGTCTTTACTTTTGCTGATTCCCTTTTCGATGAGAATTGAGCAATGATCGTCCGACAATATAAGCTCTAGAAGTTCAGTATTGTGTCCGTTGCGAATTGCAATGTTTTCTCATACGTTTGTTATTTCAAATTTCAAACGACCAAAACCAATTTAATAATTAGGGCTTATAGACAAATTTCCAGATTTTAGTTTAAACACACAAACTTTTCTACTGAGTACGTAAAAAAAAAAAATAATAATTTTAAATCATCTTCATGACTATGCCGTTACATATCCACCAGACAAACCCATGATTAGTACAAGAGACACGTATAAGAATTTTTTTTTTTTTTTGGATTGTATATTCCTTGAATAAAGTTAAGACACATTTTTGATTCCATAACAGTATAGATTTAGTTTATCATAGTGAGACATTTTCGGTTACATATATTCTTTTTTGTTCCTTAAGTAATTTGTTTAGGTTCGTTTTCGTATAAATTGTTTTGCCAATTTATTGATTTATTAGTTTTAGTTTTTTCAAATCTAACTGAGGTTTTTTTTTAGTTTTTTTTTTGTATTGTACCGTTGGTTTACCTAATTTAGCGAAAGTGTTCTTGATTTATTCTTCTAAGTGAAAGACGTTCGTATGCCATTACCGAGTAGATCTCTTTCTGCTTATTACTTACGCTCCGGTCGTGGTCGAAGAAATTATAGTAGTAATCGAAGCAATTATAATCGACGTAAACCAATAAACAATCCTAATAATCAGACCGCCATGTCGCAAACAAATACTACGGGTACAGAGGTTTCTGCCGGTAAAAAAAACCCAGGAAGAAGCCAATGTGAACCCGGATATTGCCGCTCAAGGTTCTTCTGGCAGTTCCTCAAATCAAGGTCAAATGCAAAAACAACACAATAATGCCGAGATATCAGATCTATCAGCGTTTATTCAAGGTCTCGTTGACGCTTCAATAGGAGTCGCTAGGGCTGAAGACCTACAAGTCATTCGCAAGGAACTTGAAATAAATCGAGCAGAAATGAGGAAGCAAATGAAATTAACTGTAGACTCTAAATCAGATATAGATGGGTGTATGTTGTGAGATGAGGTCATAAGTCTGAAATCTTTCTTGCCTGAGCAGAATGTGCCTACCCCTGTTTTTGTTTTAAATTTTATCAAAGATCGCAACTTACAAGAACTGTATTCAAATGTTACGGTTGCTAGTGGGGAGAGGAGCTTTTCAAAGCTTAAGCTGATAAAAATCTCTCGGCGATCGACAATATTGCAATCCCGATTGACAAACTTGGCAACTTTGTCAATCGAGAATGAAATTGCTGAAAGCCTCGATTTTGATAAAATAATAAAAGAGTTCGTCGACAGAAAGGCTAGAAAAGGCAAATTTTATTTTTTTTTTCATAAATGGGTATTTCTTTAAATAAATGGTAATTTCATTATATCTTCATCCTTTTTTTCATATGGGTTTGAATTGCAGTTAGGGGGTGCCGTATAAATCTCGCCCAGGGCGCTCATAGTGCTAAAACCGGCACTGTGTGTAGTGTAGAGATGAAGGTAGAGATGGCGTTACAGATTGTGGGAAACCTTAAGCAAATTAACGTAACAAAAAAAAACCAACAATCAGTACCTACAGTTTGAAAAATATAGCAAAATTTAAGTTTGACAAGTATGTGGAAGATATGTGGAATATGGAGATGGTGGGTGGGTTCTCTCGATCGAAAATTTGAAATATAAGAGATCTTGGTTCTCATTTACCTAACGCTCATTGATCATCATTCATCACATTCGAAAACAAGAAACAAACAAAATTCGAGAGAAGGTATTCGAAAATCAATTCCAATACATACAACATGAAGCGTAGGTGGCCAATATGGAAGTGCTTCCGGTTCGTAAAATTGGTCTGATTTTAGACAGAAACTTTAATATTTTGTCACATGTATATGTGAAAAATTCTGAAATAATTTTTGAATCAAAAATTGTAATTCATAGGTCTAAAGATTCGGTCAGAAATTCCTTCAGAAGGTACACTTCCTCCCACCATGTTGAAACCGCGCTCTTCGAAAATTCGAACTGGACCAAGCTTGATGGTGGGCTATAAAAAGCCCTCTTGGACGTAAAACGGGGGCAGTCTTTAATCTTTTGGTACGTCGACAACATTTTTCCGTCCGAGTGCGAAAGAACCATTTTGTTCAGATGGTACATGGATCCAAAATTAAAACGTTATTTAAATTAAGTATAAGAAAAGTGGACAAGTGCGAGATAAACTCGCTCGAGGAGGGTTCCGTACTTGATTATCCGACCCTACTTTCTTTCAGTTTTGAAGGATTTTTTATACAAGGATTAAGATTTGAAACCAAACATTTTCTTGGAAAATAATTTGAATAGTCTTTCTGCCTATTTCCTTCAATGACTTCGAAACTGTGTATCTTAAAAATCTGGTAGCAGCATTTTCGGATCACTTCTTTCTACTCTAGAAAATGTGAACCAAATTTAATTGCAATCAGCTTAGCAGATTCTAAGAAATCGCTTGTGAAAGACAAATAAAAAGAAAACGAACTGATCTTATAGGTTTTCGTTTTCACCTGTGTAAGAACCCTAAAAAGAAACAAAAATTTTGGCCATCGGCAAACAAAACGAAACACCACAGTAAGAAAGGAATAAGGAACTTTATTTTTTCTTCAGCAAATAAACAATTGATTTTGTTGCAATATTCAACAATAAAAAAAAAACTAATTATAACTCGAATAGGTTGTCTCTTCTTATATACCAAAAGAGTTTAACTTATAATAAAAATTAAGTCTCATTGTAATACGAATACAAAAAAAAAAATCGTATTTTTTCTCTTTTCTCTTTAATAACTTCGAAACTATTTATCTTAAAAACATGAAAACAACATTTTTAGATTACTACTGAATACTAAATTATGTGTACCAAATTTCATTGCAATCGGCTTACCAGATTCGAAGAAATCGCTTGTGAAAGACGAATGAACAGAAAACGAAGTGATGTTATAAGGGTTTCGTTTACACTCTGTGTACGGAACCCTAAAAAAAAAGTAAAATAAACTAAAATAAAACAAAATCATAAAAAAAAATACTTTAAATATCGTTTGTATTACAAAATTGCGCGCATGCTCGGTCGTTGAAACACTCGAAAGTTCGAGAAGAAGCAAATCCACGTGCTTTACTTACTTCCATGTTCCAACCATGCAAAGTTGCTTCATGCAATAAGTATAAAAAAATCGACATGAAAAACAAAAGACAAAGGAGACTGTGAAAGACAAAAAAATGAAAGAAAAAGTTAAGAAAATATATAAAAAAAGACTTAGTTTAATACCCCCCACCACCCCCGCAAAAAAAATAAAGAAAACCCTGGAAAAAAATAATTACCTTACAAAAACCAAAAAAAACAAATACTTACCTTAAAGAGAAAAAAAAACAAAAAAATACATTGAAAGAAAAACTCTGAAGAAAAAAAAACCCATTATCAACAAGCCAAGAATATAATATAAAACCAGTTCATCGTTATCCCCCGTCATCTTACAAATCAACCACAAGATAACTCTGACGTCACCATCTCCATCCACAACCATCTTCTCCCGATCTATACTTTTCATCACATCAAAATTTATTTTAAAATTCATATTGCATTTAATGTTAGTTTACCAATATAATTTCTATCCATGTAACTCAAATTTCTAATTATACATATTACTCTTTTCTCAATTCCCATAGTACTTCTCTTATCACATTTTTCCCTTACAGCAATAGTAACTTGTTTTTTCTCCGCGCTTTTGATATTTTTATTTACTCCTAGGTTTTAACAAAATAAAAATATCTTATCATGCTACAGTGACTCAATGCCTTGTTTAAATTATTAAAGAAAAAAATAACGATAATAGCTTTTACTTCACAAGGATTTTGGAGCGGTGCACCCCATCAAAATACTTCGTCAAAGATTTGTATTGTTGGTAAGTTTTGTGGATATTATCCAAATATAACAATTTATTAAATTTAATAAATTTTTGGATTTAACATAATTAAGAAAAATTAAATTCATATAAAAGCCATGGAATAGGTAAACAAACATGCAAGAGAGTATCATGGTATGACAGTTACGATATTAAGTCAAGAGTACATTCCGTTTCCATCCTGTTCCGTCAATGCTCTAATGGTGTAAATGAGAGAAAAAAAAAATAATTTGCCAAGGATGAGGAAACAGGTTAACATTTAACAGAAAAAACAATTGCTCATTGAAAATTTGATAAGATACAGTGAGGAGGAAAAGAAAAGTACTTAATTTTTACGTGTACGTTTAAATTTCCTCTTACTTGTAATTTTTGTAATTGAAGTATAATTTTTGTAGCTAATGGTTACTGATTGTTGGTCATACATTTAAATATTTAACAAAAGAACAATAAATTATATCGTTAATCTTTAAGTTGAAGCAAACACATGTATGGTAGGTATTTTTTTTGGATCTGTTGTTAGGATATAAGTTCAAACTTAATAAAATTGTAATCATGAATTATGAATGAAGAAAAATCGGCTTTTGTGTTTCCGAAATCTGCTCATGGGAGAATTATATTATGGGAAGTTTTGATGCAATCAATTTCCGCATTCGGGTTTAAGTTTTACAAAATGAATTCGGACTAAGAGCAAGTCATATGTGGATGTGATAGGTGAAGGTAAGCCATGAAAACCGGACGAGGTTAATGATGATGATGTTTTCTTGATTTCGATTTCTTTTGCTATTCAGATCGTAATCTGAATGCATGTATGTAGATATTAGTTCTTGGAGGATGATTTGATATCATTTGGTTGCCAACATTTTTGGGGCTATTGTAATGAGGACACAGTAGCCAAGGTTGTATCCTTCGGGATACGTGGGTGGGCAGAACCTCAGAGAGACACTTCCATCTCGCACTCTCCTCACTAGAAGAGTTTGAAATTAGTGTGACCAGTCAAGACGAATACGGGCTCCAACCATATGAACCCGTTTATTTTTGTTTCTTATAACTTCTTAAGGCATGTAAATACGTGACGAACGTCCAGAGCTACCACAGCAAGGACCCCCCCCCCCCCCCCCCGACGAGCTAGGATGTGCTATAGGCTAGCATGCCGCGCAGTGGTGGTCTGGACACCCTTTCCTACCTGCTGCCAGGATCAGCCCATAGATCCTGTAAACTTTGGGTTGTAATGGTGGTAAAGGGGAGGTAAGGTATGAGGGTTATTGATAGTGGCATTCCAACAATGTGCTTCGGGTTTCGGTTCTAGGTTAAAGCACCTCTCGTAAGTAGAGGAAATGGAACCCACTGTTGATGACCCTTGCCGATAACACCTAGGGTCCGTTACAGGTGGCGCCCAACGTGGGGCCCGATTCGTCTTGATCGTTTTTTTTAACATCCCAACTGGAAGTCTTAACATTTTCAGAAATAAACTTAGTTTTTCTTCTTAAGTCAAGCCGACTTTGGATTGCGTTTGGTCTAAGACTTGTTAGTGTGAAGTATGAAGTGTAATTTTGTTTGTCCAATAAATGGGTATGAATATTTTTCCTCGTTTAGTTTGTCGCGATAAAATTTTTCTTCATGCGTGAACATTAGCAGTCTTTGAATTGCATTGGTGATGGTGAATCCGTATTTTCTAGTACGGCTGGAATTATAGTTGTTCATTGTCTTTACTTTTGCTGATTCCCTTTTCGATGAGAATTGAGCAATGATCGTCCGACAATATAAGCTCTAGAAGTTCAGTATTGTGTCCGTTGCGAATTGCAATGTTTTCTCATACGTTTGTTATTTCAAATTTCAAACGACCAAAACCAATTTAATAATTAGGGCTTATAGACAAATTTCCAGATTTTAGTTTAAACACACAAACTTTTCTACTGAGTACGTAAAAAAAAAAAAATAATTTTAAATCATCTTCATGACTATGCCGTTACATATCCACCAGACAAACCCATGATTAGTACAAGAGACACGTATAAGAATTTTTTTTTTTTTGATTGTATATTCCTTGAATAAAGTTAAGACACATTTTTGATTCCATAACAGTATAGATTTAGTTTATCATAGTGAGACATTTTCGGTTACATATATTCTTTTTTGTTCCTTAAGTAATTTGTTTAGGTTCGTTTTCGTATAAATTGTTTTGCCAATTTATTGATTTATTAGTTTTAGTTTTTTCAAATCTAACTGAGGTTTTTTTTTTAGTTTTTTTTTTGTATTGTACCGTTGGTTTACCTAATTTAGCGAAAGTGTTCTTGATTTATTCTTCTAAGTGAAAGACGTTCGTATGCCATTACCGAGTAGATCTCTTTCTGCTTATTACTTACGCTCCGGTCGTGGTCGAAGAAATTATAGTAGTAATCGAAGCAATTATAATCGACGTAAACCAATAAACAATCCTAATAATCAGACCGCCATGTCGCAAACAAATACTACGGGTACAGAGGTTTCTGCCGGTAAAAAAACCCAGGAAGAAGCCAATGTGAACCCGGATATTGCCGCTCAAGGTTCTTCTGGCAGTTCCTCAAATCAAGGTCAAATGCAAAAACAACACAATAATGCCGAGATATCAGATCTATCAGCGTTTATTCAAGGTCTCGTTGACGCTTCAATAGGAGTCGCTAGGGCTGAAGACCTACAAGTCATTCGCAAGGAACTTGAAATAAATCGAGCAGAAATGAGGAAGCAAATGGCGGAAACTATTCGGGACAGCCTAATGGCTCAGACCCCGACAGCCAGTAGTGAATACGAAGTACGCCGACGCCAACCTCCACAACCAGCGTGTGGATTTCCTATTCTCCAACAACCCGCTGTATCAGAGACGATTCCGAGGTCTGTGAGATCTAGTAATCTCAACCCTAACGCGGATGAATTTCTGACACAAATAAGAAACATGAATTTGCATGATAATTCAGGTAGAACCTCGTTAGACAATAATCTGCAAGTTAACTCCTCTAGGAATTCAAATTTCAAGAGCCACAGCTTTGATAAGTGGGGCTTGAAATATGATAACGTTAGTATGACAGTCGATGAGTTCATCTTCAGGTTAGAAAGGCTCAAGGATTGTTATGGTGCCTCATGGGAAGAAATTGTTCTCAATTTTCACCAGTTTGTAAGCGGTCAAGCCGAAACATGGTTTTGGGTGTTTCTCAAAACTAATCCCAAGGTTGATTGGCCTACTCTTCGCTTCGCGCTCATGGAACAGTTTCGCTCCTTGGAAACTGATCCCGAAATTTCGAGACAGATGTATGATCGTCGACAAGGCCCAAATGAATCCTTCGACGATTTCTTAATGGCTATACAAGGAATTAATACTAGACTTGTCTGCCCTAAGCCTAACTACGAAATCATAACGCTTCTCAAGCAAAACGTACATAGGCGCATGGGTGAGTTACTTTTAACCTATAGAGCTCAGAGTCTCAATGAAATGATATACGTTTGTCGCAATATTGAAACTCAAAGCAAAAATTCCAGTAGTACCTTCGTTTCGGCGACAAGTCAATGAGATTGTAGGTTCGGAAAGTTCTGCAGATGTGAACTCAGATTCCATCGAAGCCCTCCATGTTCAGAAGGATTCTAGCGGCTACATCTGCTGGAATTGTAGGCAGTTAGGTCACAGTTTCATGGAGTGTCCCACTGAAAAGAGGTTTCTTTTTTGTTATCGCTGCGGGAAAGAAGGTACAACATCACCGCAATGTAACAGTCCCAAATGTTCGGGAAACTTTCGGAAGGGCAACCCGTCTTCCGGAACGTCTTGCTCTCAGAACAGAAAACCGGTAGCTTAAACCTTCCAATTACAAACCCCAAATTTGATCCTACACCATCATATTTTAATCACCCGGTACAAATTCTTAAAAGACAATCCGACATAGACCGAGAAAATTTAGTTTTACCACCTACAAACATAAAACTTTCACCCCCAAAAAAATCCCTACACGAACGCATTACCGCTTATAATGCCGCCAGAGAGAGAATTTTTAACAAACCAAAATCCAAGATCTCTGCTAGAATTTTAAGGATTCGAAATATCAGTAAAAAAAAGAAAGAAACCATCCGAAGCATTGAATCTACGGTATTGTGTTGTTCCAAAGATCCTCGATCATACGCCGAGGTCACAATTGGAAATGTTTGCATGTTAGGGCTGCTTGACAGTGGAGCCTGTATAAGCTGTCTTGGCGCTGGTGGAGAGGATTTTCTGAAGGAAAACAATATTCCTATAAAGAAGTTGTACGCTTCCAATATCAGGACAGCAGATGGTCACCCTCAAGCAATTATAGGCAAATGTTTAGTTGAAATCACTTACGAAGACGAAACAAAAGAGATAGAATTGTTAATAGTCCCAACATTGAAACAGAGACTGTATTTAGGGGTCGATTTCTTGAATGCTTTTGACATAAAGTTGATCAAAGCGAACTCCTACGTTAAGTTGAACTCCGAGATCTCCTCACTAGCACCTTATTTCGATTCTACGAAGATGCGTGAACAATCGAAGGAAGAAACCAGGAAACTTAAGACAGCCATTAGCATGTTCCAATCCTTTGCCACTCTTGGCCTAGGAAAAACCATGCTGGAGGAACACATAATTGACACGGGCGATGCCGAACCAATAAAGCAACGTCATTATCCTGTTTCTCCGGCGGTACAAAAGCTTTTATATGAGGAACTGGATCGTTTACTTGCCATGGGCATTATTGAAGAAAGTAATAGCCCATGGAGCTCTCCGGTTGTCTTGGTGCGTAAACCCGGGAAAAACCGGATGTGCCTTGACTACCGGAAAGTTAATGAGAAGACTAAAAAGAGTGCGTATCCTTTGACTCATGTACAGGCTGTGCTAAGTCGTATTTCAGATACACACTACATCTTTAGTGTGGATCTGAAAGACGCCTTTCTGCAGATACCGCTTGAGCAAACATCTAGGGAAAAGACAGCTTTTACGGTTCCCGGCAGACCTTTATACCAATTCAAGGTAATGCCCTTTGGCCTTTGCAATGCACCTCAACGTCTTTGCACTTGATGGACAAAGTGGTACCTCACGAATTAAGAGAAAATGTATTTGTTTACCTGGATGATCTTTTGATAGTTTCTCGGACTTTTGAAGAACACATACACTATTTGAAAATCGTCGCTGACAGGCTCACACAAGCAGGTTTGACCATAAACCTGGAAAAATCAAAGTTCTGCTTTAAAGAACTTAAATATCTAGGTTATGTGATAGGTGATGGCTGTCTGAAGACAGACCCAGCAAAGGTGTCCGGCATACGAGATTTCCCCATCCCACAGAACCCGCGACAAGTTCGCAGATTTCTGGGTATGTCGGGATGGTATCGTAGGTTCGTGCGTGACTATTCAACCCTAGCTACCCCTATTACGAACACTCTGAAAAAGAATACAAAGTTTGTCTTTGATAATGAAGCGATAGAAGCTTTTAAAAAGCTTAAAGATATGCTTACATCAGCCCCGGTTTTAGTAAATCCTGACTACAGTAAGACTTTTATAATTTTATGCGATGCATCTTCAACAGGCATAGGAGGCGTTTTGTGTCAGAAAGATGACGAAGGGAACGAACGTCCCATATATTACTACTCGCACAAAATGAACAAAGCACAATGTAACTATAGTGTAACCGAAAGGGAATGCTTAGCAGCAGTTATGAGCATAGAACAGTTTAGACCCTACGTTGAAGGCTATCATTTTGTAGTTGTGACTGACCATGCAAGTCTGAAGTGGTTGATGGCCCAAAAGGACCTCAGCGGAAGATTGGCGCGGTGGAGTCTTAAGCTTCAAGGATATGATTTCGAAATAGAGCATCGTAAGGGTTCACAACATGTTGTACCAGACGCACTTTCGAGAGCGTATGCTGCGGATGAAGTGAGCCTAGATGCCTTATCGAATGATTGTCCTTCCGATGTGCTACATATTGATCTAACAGACCCCAGTTTTAAATCTGTGGAATATGTTCAGATCATCGATCACGTCGAAAAGCAAAAAGAGCAGCTGCCAGATCTTCAAGTCTCGAACAATTTCGTGTATAAGAAGATCAAGCACAGCACAGGGAACCCTCTCGAGGACGACCAAACGCGGAAGCTTTGGATTCCGTCACAGCTAACTCACCGTCTGATTGCTTTAGCTCATGAACCATCGAGGGCTTCGCATGGGGGTTTGGGGAAAACCTTATACAGACTACGCCAACAGTTCTTTTGGCCGAATATGGCTTCTCAAGTGAAGGTATATATAGCAAATTGTGAGACCTGCAAAAAGTCTAAAGCATCTAATCAAACCCTTCGGCAACCCATGGGAAGGCCATTTGTCGTAGAGCGTCCATTCCAGCACTTATATATAGACTTCTTGGGGCCATATCCTCGGTCAAAAGCAGGAAATGTTTACATTATAATCGTCCTTGATCAAGTGACAAAATTTGTGGTCATACAAGCCTTACGAAGTGCAACCTCCGAAACCGCTATTAAATTTCTGAACGAACAAATTCTATGTATGTTTGGTGTCCCAGAGTCTATTTTGTCGGACAATGGCAAACAATTCACAAGTACAGCTTTCGGTAAACTTCTCAATTCATACGGCATAAAACACGTAAAGACCGGCTCATATGCTCCACAAGCCAATGCGAGCGAACGTGTAAATCGTTCCATCCTCGCCGCAATACGGTCTTACGTTGGCAAGGACCAAAGAAACTGGGATGTCCATCTGCCCCTCATAGCTTGCGCTCTTAGAACAGGCTTGCATTCGGTCATCGGTATATCGCCCTATTAGGCTGTATTTGGGCAAAAGATGGTAGAACATGGGTCCGACTACGAGTGTTTGCGAAAACTGGGCAGCGTAAACAATTCGGAAATTGATATCATTTCTAAGAACTCCAAAATGAATATAATTCACTCGTCTTTGAAAAATTCTCTCGAAAAAGCTCATGGGACCTATGAACATCAATACAATACAAGAAGTAGAAACGTAATATACAAAGTGGGTGATGTTGTTTTTAAGAGGAATTTTGTGCCGAGCGACATAAACGCCAAGCTATGCCCGAAGTTTATAAAAGCAAAAATAATTAGAATCGTAGGGAACTGTTTGTACGAGCTAGAGGACGAAAGTGGGAAAGTTATTGGGATCTTCCACTCCAAGGATATTAAAAAGTAATTTTATTTGACATACCCGGCTAGTCGAGTCTGAACATGAGACGTATTCTCGGGCGTGGGTCGATTTCAAAATTCAAAAAACGTCAATTGTTTCATTTCTTATCCATTTTATCGACATTGCTCAAAAATGTATAAGTTTTGTGGGAAACCTTAAGCAAATTAACGTAACAAAAAAAAAACCAACAATCAGTACCTACAGTTTGACAAGTATGTGGAAGATATGTGGAATATGGAGATGGTGGGTGGGTTCTCTCGATCGAAAATTTGAAATATAAGAGATCTTGGTTCTCATTTACCTGACGCTCATTGATCATCATTCATCACATTCGAAAACAAGAAACAAACAAAATTCGAGAGAAGGTATTCGAAAATCAATTCCAATACATACAACATGAAGCGTAGGTGGCCAATATGGAAGTGCTTCCGGTTCGTAAAATTGGTCTGATTTTAGACAGAAACTTTAATATTTTGTCACATGTATATGTGAAAAATTCTGAAATAATTTTTGAATCAAAAATTGTAATTCATAGGTCTAAAGATTCGGTCAGAAATTCCTTCAGAAGGTACACTTCCTCCCACCATGTTGAAACCGCGCTCTTCGAAAATTCGAACTGGACCAAGCTTGATGGTGGGCTATAAAAAGCCCTCTTGGACGTAAAACGGGGGCAGTCTTTAATCTTTTGGTACGTCGACAACATTTTTCCGTCCGAAAGAACCATTTTGTTCAGATGGTACATGGATCCAAAATTAAAACGTTATTTAAATAAAGTATTAAAAAAAAGTAAAATAAACTAAAATAAAACAAAATCATAAAAAAAATACTTTAAATATCGTTTCTATTACAAAATTGCGCGCATGCTCGGTCGTTGAAACACTCGAAAGTTCGAGAAGAAGCAAATCCACGTGTTTTACTTACTTCCATGTTCCAACCACAGAGGAGGTATACCTAGAGTCGCAACTCCAGGCATTTTACTCTCTTTCGACAAAAAAATTAAATTTGATAAAATATACTACCTAGTGCAAATGTATTGGTTTTTCAATGCATTTCAAATGGGAGGCCAAACCAATACATTTGCAATGGGTAGTATATTTTTCTCTTATTCCAAAATTTTTTGGACAGTGAATTTTTAAAAAAGAGAACGAGTTGCGACTCTAGGTAAATAGGTTCTCTATGGTTCCAACCATGCAAAGTTGCTTCATGCAATAAGTATAAAAAAATCGACATGAAAAACAAAAGACAAATGAGACTGTGAAAGACAAAAAAATGAAAGAAAAAGTTAAGAAAATATATAAAAAAAAGACTTAGTTTAATACCCCCACCACCCCCGCAAAAAAATAAAGAAAACCCTGGAAAAAAAATACTTACCTTACAAAAACCAAAAAAAAACAAATACTTACCTTAAAGAGAAAAAAAAAACAAAAAAATACATTGAAAGAAAAACTCTGAAGAAAAAAAACCCATTATCAACAAGCCAAGAATATAATATAAAACCAGTTCATCGTTATCCCCGTCATCTTACAAATCAACCACAAGATAACTCTGACGTCACCATCTCCATCCTCAACCATCTTCTCCCGATCTATACTTTTCATCACATCAAAATTTATTTTAAAATTCATATTGCATTTAATGTTAGTTTACCAATATAATTTCTATCAATGTAACTCAAATTTCTAATTATACATATTACTCTTTTCTCAATTCCCATAGTACTTCTCTTATCACATTTTTCCCTTACAGCAATAGTAACTTGTTTTTTCTCCGCGCTTTTGATATTTTTATTTACTCCTAGATTTTAACAAAATAAAAATATCTTATCATGCTACAGTGACTCAATGCCTTGTTTAAATTATTAAAGAAAAAAAATAACGATAATAGCTTTTACTTCACAAGGATTTTGGAGCGGTGCACCCCATCAAAATACTTCGTCAAAGATTTGAATTGTTGGTAAGTTTTGTGGATATTATCAAATATAACAATTTATTAAATTTAATAAAATTTTGGATTTAACATAATTAAGAAAAATTAAATTCATATAAAAGCCATGGAATAGGTAAACAAACATGCAAGAGAGTATCATGGTATGACAGTTACGATATTAAGTCAAGAGTACATTCCATTTCCATCCTGTTCCGTCAATGCTCTAATGGTGTAAATGAGAGAAAAAAAAATAATTTGCCAAGGATGAGGAAACAGGTTAACATTTAACAGAAAAAACAATTGCTCATTGAAAAATTTGATAAGATACAGTGAGGAGGAAAAGAAAAGTACTTAATTTTTACGTGTACGTTTAAATTTCCTCTTACTTGTAATTTTTGTAATTGAAGTATAATTTTTGTAGCTAATGGTTACTGATTGTTGGCCATACATTTAAATATTTAACAAAAGAACAATAAATTATATCGTTAATCTTTAAGTTGAAGCAAACACATGTATGGTAGGTATTTTTTTGGATCTGTTGTTAGGATATAAGTTCAAACTTAATAAAATTGTAATCATGAATTATGAATGAAGAAAAATCGGCTTTTGTGTTTCCGAAATCCGCTCATGGGAGAATTATATTATGGGAAGTTTTGATTCAATCAATTTCCGCATTCGGGTTTAAGTTTTACAAAATGAATTCGGACTAAGAGCAAGTCATATGTGGATGTGATAGGTGAAGGTAAGCCATGAAAACCGGACGAGGTTAATGATGATGATGTTTTCTTGATTTCGATTTCTTTTGCTATTCAGATCGTAATCTGAATGCATGTATGTAGATATTAGTTCTTGGAGGATGATTTGATATCATTTGGTTGCCAACATTTTTGGGGCTATTGTAAATATGAGGACACAGTAGCCAAGGTTGTATCCTTCGGGATACGTGGGTGGGCAGAACCTCAGAGAGACACTTCCATCTCGCACTCTCCTCACTAGAAGAGTTTGAAATTAGTGTGACCAGTCAAGACGAATACGGGCTCCAACCATATGAACCCGTTTATTTTTGTTTCTTATAACTTCTTAAGGCATGTAAATACGTGACAAACGTCCAGAGCTACCACAGCAAGGACCCCCCCCCCCGACGAGCTAGGATGTGCTATAGGCTAGCATGCCGCGCAGTGGTGGTCTGGACACCCTTTCCTACGTGCTGCCAGGATCAGCCCATAGATCCTGTAAACTTTGGGTTGTAATGGTGGTAAAGGGGAGGTAAGGTATGAGGGTTATTGATAGTGGCATTCCAACAATGTGCTTCGGGTTTCGGTTCTAGGTTAAAGCACCTCTCGTAAGCAGAGGAAATGGAACCCACTGTTGATGACCCTTGCCGATAACACCTAGGGTCCGTTACAAGATGAAAAACAGTAGATGATAGTGAAGGAATATGTAAATGAACAACAAAAATCACTGCTTAATGGTGTAGTAACAAACAAAGTAGAACTGCTTTACAGAACAATACTAAGAAGAACTCACCCGGAAGGTAAAGCCCAAAATGCAATTGGGTTGATGTTGAGTTATAGAGTTGATAAAAGATGAAAGCATAAAAAACCAGCGGGCGTACGATATGCAAACTCAAAGCATATCAGAAAAAGCTCCAAGCCAAGTCGAAAAGAGGATTCACATATGAATTGTAAACAAAGATCAATTAAACTTTGTGTAGTACCAATGTAATGTTTGGCAGAACATAAACCAAAGCACAAATATTTCACTCACTAGGCCAGATGAGACAGATAGATTAAAAAATAGGCTCAGGAGAGGGATCCAGTTAAATAGCAAGAAAAAGAATACACTCGAAAAATGGCAATTAATTTCTAGTGTAACTTTCACTAATAAAAATTGATGAATCAATCACTTAATAAATGGGATTGCGAGTGATGGATTAAAGCAAAACACTCCCGAGTAAAAAAGAGATTAGTACAACTAAAAAAGTTTTATATTTATCAGGTATTATAATTGGAAATTAAGTAAAAAATGACAGAGCGAGATTACGGGCACGGATACTTACCTAATAATATTTCCACCTAATAATAAATAATAAAAAAATAAATTAATAAATAATAAAAGTAAAAACAAAAGTGGTACTAATACGGTGATCCGGACTGTACCGGAATGTAAATTTTCAATTTCAATAAGAGCACCGCTACTCGTCACCAACGACCATCGAGATGATCGCGATGCAAGCCAAGTAACTGATGTGTCCGTTACTTGGAATGTAGAAGAGAACCCAAAAGCACTTGTTACTGCCAGCTCAGTTTTTTCTATACTAATTCAATACATTACATTTTCTTATATCTAGCTTATAACTAACTGTAGGGTTTAGGGTTACCATCGAGTGCATATATAACACTTCCCCCTTCTAAGATTAAATTTGCATATTATAATAAGTATCGTTTCAAATTATTATTATTTATTATTTTTTTTTTTTTAGGACATAATTCAATTCATTTTATTTTTTTTTGTCATAATTCAATTTAATTCAATTTGTTTTAGTAAATAATTAATATTTTGATTTGTAATGTAAATCTAATAATCTTTTTGACCTACGAGTAGGACCAGAGTGTCGATTTTCTTTATTTTAATTTTTTCTATTTATAATTGGCAAATCTGGTAATTCTGATTCGGATTCGGATTCTTCATTTGTCTTACTTTCTAATATATCAAAATCAGAATATGATTCTGACTCCTTAGAATTATCTTTTAAATTAATAATATCGTTAGTTACCTGGGTAATATTTCGTTTTAATTTATGTTTAATTTGATTACCATGAACCGTTCTGACATTACCTTTTACATTGATTGAATATAAACTTTTAGTCAATTTCTTTATTATTTTTGCGGGAATCCACTTAACAGAATTATCAAAAACGTTTTTGTACCATACATTTTCATTTTTCTTAAATACTATTCTATTATCTATTTTCTTATTCCCATTAGTCCTGTTATTTACTTTCTGTTTTAAATTTTTCTTAGAATGCATATTTTCAACATAAGAAGTTTCATTTCTACTATCCAGCTTCTCTTTATACATATCTCTCCTTCTTGTATCTTCATTATTTTCTTTATTATTTCTTAATTGATTGTAAAGTATTTTTAGTACATACTGAAAAATCAAATTTGACGGGCAAATGTTAGTTGTAGTGGTCGGTGTATTTCTGTACTTAAATAAAAAATTGTCAATCTTATATTCAATTGGAATGTTACGTAGCTTTTCATCTATAAGAAATTTCTTTAAACTAGTCTTAACAGTTGTAGTACGTTCTCAACCGTGCTTTCGCGTTATGTTGCGAAAAGAGTGAGAATACGGACAGAAAAGATTTGAGAAATAAAAGACTCTTTATTTAACTTGTTTAAGTTTTTAATTTTAATTTTTATTTTTAAAACAAAGGCCCGCTGTCTTTAGCTAGGCTGCGACCTTGTTTGATGTTATGGTAAATCTTTCTGTCCTTTCTTAAACTATTCCTGTCTTTTTATACTTTTTCTTTAACCAATTTTCCTCAATACACATGCATTTTCCAAACTATCATCCACCAACCGATGATTACACAATAGGTTCTATTTGGTAATATTGACCCACTTGAAAATATTCAATAATTATAAATTCATAATATTCCGAACTGTTGGTCACAAAAGTGCCGCCGCATCATATTTCACGCATACCCACTTCACTCATAGTGTCGACCCTTGCTACGATGCATTCTCAGCATTATTTAGTATGGGTATTCCTCAATGCCTGCAATTAGTGCATTGGATTTGTTTACAATGCGTTGGACATTGGATATTCATTACTCATAGCAGTTTATGGGTTTTGGCGTAGCTATGATGGGTGAGTATTATGATGACCTTGTGACGATTTGTTTGTGAGTCGATGTATAGTGTATATATCGGTGATTGAAGTGTTTGGAAAAACGCGCGGCATTAGGGAAAATATATATGTTGGGAGGTTGGTATGTAGTGCGATCACTACATCCTTCCCCCCTTCAAAAAAGAAAATTGACCTTGAAGAGGTTAATTTTCTTAAAAAGTACAGGAAGTAAGTTTATTATTTCTTTTTTCATTTTTCCTTGAAGAGGCATCAGTTTATATATTGTATATGTTTTTGTTTAGAAGAAATATTGTTGTTTTCCTTGAAGAGGTTACAAAAATGTATGCATCTTATTTATATATATATACTTTTTCATTTTTCCTTGAAGAGGCATCAATTTATACAAATATATTTTGTTTTTAAAAGAAGTATGTTAAAGTTGTTGTCTTCCTTGAAGAGGTTACAAAAATTATGTATCATTTTGCTTAATCTATTTATACATTATAAATATATCTACATTTTTATTTTATTTTAGGTAATTCATTAAATACTTATTTTGTTTGGTGTGAACAACGCGAAGAATATTTTCTAGAACTCAATCTCCTAGTAAGATCAAGAGCAAATTGTATGCCTTTTTTATCTTGTTTTATGTCTTTGTCTGTCTGTTGCGTTGTAAAAGTTGGAGAGTGGGGTGTGATTTTCGTTGGTGGTGTTCGGTTTGGTAAAACATTAGGTAAAGAAGTAGGAGGGGGAGGTGATGTTTGTTTTAATGTAGGGTGAGAAATGGTAGTGTTTTGTAAAACATTAGGTAAAGGTGGAGGAGGAGGAATGTTCTTGGGTTTTTCTACATTAAGTTTTTCAGGTAGAGAGTTTTGTGTTTTTGTAGTACATATCTGAATTGATGTTACCGGTGTATTTGTTGGTTTTCGCTTAGAATATCTTAGTTTAGTAAAGATGATTGATGAGAGAACTATTATGAAAGTCAAGGCTCCTGAATTTGTGTAAGTTACTAGTTCTGGTGTGAAAAAGCGTTTAGTTAAAGGTAAATCGTCTTCAAGTGTCTTAAAATTTTGGTTAATTTGGGTCCCCCCCCCCCGGACGAGCTAGGATGTGCTATAGGCTAGCATGCCGCGCAGTGGTGGTCTGGACACCCTTTCCTACCTGCTGCCAGGATCAGCCCATAGATCCTGTAAACTTTGGGTTGTAATGGTGGCAAAGGGGAGGTAAGGTATGAGGGTTATTGATAGTGGCATTCCAACAATGTGCTTCGGGTTTCGGTTCTAGGTTAAAGCACCTCTCGTAAGCAGAGGAAATGGAACCCACTGTTGATGACCCTTGCCGATAACACCTAGGGTCCGTTACAAGATGAAAAACAGTAGATGATACTGAAGGAATATGTAAATGAACAACAAAAAACACTGCTTAATGGTGTAGTGACAAACAAAGTAGAACTGCTTTACAGAACAATACTAAGAAGAACTCACCCGGAAGGTAAAGCCCAAAATGCAATTGGGTTGATGTTGAGTTATAGAGTTGATAAAAGATGAAAGCATAAAAGACCAGCGGGCGTACGATATGCAAACTCAAAGCATATCAGAAAAAGCTCCAAGCCAAGTCGAAAAGAGGATTCACATATGAATTGTAAACAAAGATCAATTAAACTTTGTGTAGTACCAATGTAATGTTTGGCAGAACATAAACCAAAGCACAAATATTTCACTCACTAGGCCAGATGAGACAGATAGATTAAAAAATATAGCTCACTTCCCCCTTCTAAGATTAAATTTGCATATTATAATAAGTATCGTTTCAAATTATTATTATTTATTATTTTTTTTTTTTTAGGACATAATTCAATTCATTTTATTTTTTTTTGTCATAATTCAATTTAATTCAATTTGTTTTAGTAAATAATTAATATTTTGATTTGTAATGTAAATCTAATAATCTTTTTGACCTACGAGTAGGACCAGAGTGTCGATTTTCTTTATTTTAATTTTTTCTATTTATAATTGGCAAATCTGGTAATTCTGATTCGGATTCGGATTCTTCATTTGTCTTACTTTCTAATATATCAAAATCAGAATATGATTCTGACTCCTTAGAATTATCTTTTAAATTAATAATATCGTTAGTTACCTGGGTAATATTTCGTTTTAATTTATGTTTAATTTGATTACCATGAACCGTTCTGACATTACCTTTTACATTGATTGAATATAAACTTTTAGTCAATTTCTTTATTATTTTTGCGGGAATCCACTTAACAGAATTATCAAAAACGTTTTTGTACCATACATTTTCATTTTTCTTAAATACTATTCTATTATCTATTTTCTTATTCCCATTAGTCCTGTTATTTACTTTCTGTTTTAAATTTTTCTTAGAATGCATATTTTCAACATAAGAAGTTTCATTTCTACTATCCAGCTTCTCTTTATACATATCTCTCCTTCTTGTATCTTCATTATTTTCTTTATTATTTCTTAATTGATTGTAAATTATTTTTAGTACATACTGAAAAATCAAATTTGACGGGCAAATGTTAGTTGTAGTGGTCGGTGTATTTCTGTACTTAAATAAAAAATTGTCAATCTTATATTCAATTGGAATGTTACGTAGCTTTTCATCTATAAGAAATTTCTTTAAACTAGTCTTAACAGTTGTAGTACGTTCTCAACCGTGCTTTCGCGTTATGTTGCGAAAAGAGTGAGAATACGGACAGAAAAGATTTGAGAAATAAAAGACTCTTTATTTAACTTGTTTAAGTTTTTAATTTTAATTTTTATTTTTAAAACAAAGGCCCGCTGTCTTTAGCTAGGCTGCGACCTTGTTTGATGTTATGGTAAATCTTTCTGTCCTTTCTTAAACTATTCCTGTCTTTTTATACTTTTTCTTTAACCAATTTTCCTCAATACACATGCATTTTCCAAACTATCATCCACCAACCGATGATTACACAATAGGTTCTATTTGGTAATATTGACCCACTTGAAAATATTCAATAATTATAAATTCATAATATTCCGAACTGTTGGTCACAAAAGTGCCGCCGCATCATATTTCACGCATACCCACTTCACTCATAGTGTCGACCCTTGCTACGATGCATTCTCAGCATTATTTAGTATGGGTATTCCTCAATGCCTGCAATTAGTGCATTGGATTTGTTTACAATGCGTTGGACATTGGATATTCATTACTCATAGCAGTTTATGGGTTTTGGCGTAGCTATGATGGGTGAGTATTATGATGACCTTGTGACGATTTGTTTGTGAGTCGATGTATAGTGTATATATCGGTGATTGAAGTGTTTGGAAAAACGCGCGGCATTAGGGAAAATATATATGTTGGGAGGTTGGTATGTAGTGCGATCACTACATCCTTCCCCCCTTCAAAAAAGAAAATTGACCTTGAAGAGGTTAATTTTCTTAAAAAGTACAGGAAGTAAGTTTATTATTTCTTTTTTCATTTTTCCTTGAAGAGGCATCAGTTTATATATTGTATATGTTTTTGTTTAGAAGAAATATTGTTGTTTTCCTTGAAGAGGTTACAAAAATGTATGCATCTTATTTATATATATATACTTTTTCATTTTTCCTTGAAGAGGCATCAATTTATACAAATATATTTTGTTTTTAAAAGAAGTATGTTAAAGTTGTTGTCTTCCTTGAAGAGGTTACAAAAATTATGTATCATTTTGCTTAATCTATTTATACATTATAAATATATCTACATTTTTATTTTATTTTAGGTAATTCATTAAATACTTATTTTGTTTGGTGTGAACAACGCGAAGAATATTTTCTAGAACTCAATCTCCTAGTAAGATCAAGAGCAAATTGTATGCCTTTTTTATCTTGTTTTATGTCTTTGTCTGTCTGTTGCGTTGTAAAAGTTGGAGAGTGGGGTGTGATTTTCGTTGGTGGTGTTCGGTTTGGTAAAACATTAGGTAAAGAAGTAGGAGGGGGAGGTGATGTTTGTTTTAATGTAGGGTGAGAAATGGTAGTGTTTTGTAAAACATTAGGTAAAGGTGGAGGAGGAGGAATGTTCTTGGGTTTTTCTACATTAAGTTTTTCAGGTAGAGAGTTTTGTGTTTTTGTAGTACATATCTGAATTGATGTTACCGGTGTATTTGTTGGTTTTCGCTTAGAATATCTTAGTTTAGTAAAGATGATTGATGAGAGAACTATTATGAAAGTCAAGGCTCCTGAATTTGTGTAAGTTACTAGTTCTGGTGTGAAAAAGCGTTTAGTTAAAGGTAAATCGTCTTCAAGTGTCTTAAAATTTTGGTTAATTTGGGTCCCCCCCCCGGACGAGCTAGGATGTGCTATAGGCTAGCATGCCGCGCAGTGGTGGTCTGGACACCCTTTCCTACCTGCTGCCAGGATCAGCCCATAGATCCTGTAAACTTTGGGTTGTAATGGTGGTAAAGGGGAGGTAAGGTATGAGGGTTATTGATAGTGGCATTCCAACAATGTGCTTCGGGTTTCGGTTCTAGGTTAAAGCACCTCTCGTAAGCAGAGGAAATGGAACCCACTGTTGATGACCCTTGCCGATAACACCTAGGGTCCGTTACAAGATGAAAAACAGTAGATGATACTGAAGGAATATGTAAATGAACAACAAAAAACACTGCTTAATGGTGTAGTGACAAACAAAGTAGAACTGCTTTACAGAACAATACTAAGAAGAACTCACCCGGAAGGTAAAGCCCAAAATGCAATTGGGTTGATGTTGAGTTATAGAGTTGATAAAAGATGAAAGCATAAAAGACCAGCGGGCGTACGATATGCAAACTCAAAGCATATCAGAAAAAGCTCCAAGCCAAGTCGAAAAGAGGATTCACATATGAATTGTAAACAAAGATCAATTAAACTTTGTGTAGTACCAATGTAATGTTTGGCAGAACATAAACCAAAGCACAAATATTTCACTCACTAGGCCAGATGAGACAGATAGATTAAAAAATAGGCTCAGGAGAGGGATCCAGTTAAATAGCAAGAAAAAGAATACACTCGAAAAATGGCAATTAATTTCTAGTGTAACTTTCACTAATAAAAATTGATGAATCAATCACTTAATAAATGGGATTGCGAGTGATGGATTAAAGCAAAACACTCCCGAGTAAAAAAGAGATTAGTACAACTAAAAAAGTTTTATATTTATCAGGTATTATAATTGGAAATTAAGTAAAAAATGACAGAGCGAGATTACGGGCACGGATACTTACCTAATAATATTTCCACCTAATAATAAATAATAAAAAAATAAATTAATAAATAATAAAAGTAAAAACAAAAGTGGTACTAATACGGTGATCCGGACTGTACCGGAATGTAAATTTTCAATTTCAATAAGAGCACCGCTACTCGTCACCAACGACCATCGAGATGATCGCGATGCAAGCCAAGTAACTGATGTGTCCGTTACTTGGAATGTAGAAGAGAACCCAAAAGCACTTGTTACTGCCAGCTCAGTTTTTTCTATACTAATTCAATACATTACATTTTCTTATATCTAGCTTATAACTAACTGTAGGGTTTAGGGTTACCATCGAGTGCATATATAACACTTCCCCCTTCTAAGATTAAATTTGCATATTATAATAAGTATCGTTTCAAATTATTATTATTTATTATTTTTTTTTTTTAGGACATAATTCAATTCATTTTATTTTTTTTTGTCATAATTCAATTTAATTCAATTTGTTTTAGTAAATAATTAATATTTTGATTTGTAATGTAAATCTAATAATCTTTTTGACCTACGAGTAGGACCAGAGTGTCGATTTTCTTTATTTTAATTTTTTCTATTTATAATTGGCAAATCTGGTAATTCTGATTCGGATTCGGATTCTTCATTTGTCTTACTTTCTAATATATCAAAATCAGAATATGATTCTGACTCCTTAGAATTATCTTTTAAATTAATAATATCGTTAGTTACCTGGGTAATATTTCGTTTTAATTTATGTTTAATTTGATTACCATGAACCGTTCTGACATTACCTTTTACATTGATTGAATATAAACTTTTAGTCAATTTCTTTATTATTTTTGCGGGATACTTAACAGAATTATCAAAAACGTTTTTGTACCATACATTTTCATTTTTCTTAAATACTATTCTATTATCTATTTTCTTATTCCCATTAGTCCTGTTATTTACTTTCTGTTTTAAATTTTTCTTAGAATGCATATTTTCAACATAAGAAGTTTCATTTCTACTATCCAGCTTCTCTTTATACATATCTCTCCTTCTTGTATCTTCATTATTTTCTTTATTATTTCTTAATTGATTGTAAAGTATTTTTAGTACATACTGAAAAATCAAATTTGACGGGCAAATGTTAGTTGTAGTGGTCGGTGTATTTCTGTACTTAAATAAAAAATTGTCAATCTTATATTCAATTGGAATGTTACGTAGCTTTTCATCTATAAGAAATTTCTTTAAACTAGTCTTAACAGTTGTAGTACGTTCTCAACCGTGCTTTCGCGTTATGTTGCGAAAAGAGTGAGAATACGGACAGAAAAGATTTGAGAAATAAAAGACTCTTTATTTAACTTGTTTAAGTTTTTAATTTTAATTTTTATTTTTAAAACAAAGGCCCGCTGTCTTTAGCTAGGCTGCGACCTTGTTTGATGTTATGGTAAATCTTTCTGTCCTTTCTTAAACTATTCCTGTCTTTTTATACTTTTTCTTTAACCAATTTTCCTCAATACACATGCATTTTCCAAACTATCATCCACCAACCGATGATTACACAATAGGTTCTATTTGGTAATATTGACCCACTTGAAAATATTCAATAATTATAAATTCATAATATTCCGAACTGTTGGTCACAAAAGTGCCGCCGCATCATATTTCACGCATACCCACTTCACTCATAGTGTCGACCCTTGCTACGATGCATTCTCAGCATTATTTAGTATGGGTATTCCTCAATGCCTGCAATTAGTGCATTGGATTTGTTTACAATGCGTTGGACATTGGATATTCATTACTCATAGCAGTTTATGGGTTTTGGCGTAGCTATGATGGGTGAGTATTATGATGACCTTGTGACGATTTGTTTGTGAGTCGATGTATAGTGTATATATCGGTGATTGAAGTGTTTGGAAAAACGCGCGGCATTAGGGAAAATATATATGTTGGGAGGTTGGTATGTAGTGCGATCACTACATCCTTCCCCCCTTCAAAAAAGAAAATTGACCTTGAAGAGGTTAATTTTCTTAAAAAGTACAGGAAGTAAGTTTATTATTTCTTTTTGCATTTTTCCTTGAAGAGGCATCAGTTTATATATTGTATATGTTTTTGTTTAGAAGAAATATTGTTGTTTTCCTTGAAGAGGTTACAAAAATGTATGCATCTTATTTATATATATATACTTTTTCATTTTTCCTTGAAGAGGCATCAATTTATACAAATATATTTTGTTTTTAAAAGAAGTATGTTAAAGTTGTTGTCTTCCTTGAAGAGGTTACAAAAATTATGTATCATTTTGCTTAATCTATTTATACATTATAAATATATCTACATTTTTATTTTATTTTAGGTAATTCATTAAATACTTATTTTGTTTGGTGTGAACAACGCGAAGAATATTTTCTAGAACTCAATCTCCTAGTAAGATCAAGTGCAAATTGTATGCCTTTTTTATCTTGTTTTATGTCTTTGTCTGTCTGTTGCGTTGTAAAAGTTGGAGAGTGGGGTGTGATTTTCGTTGGTGGTGTTCGGTTTGGTAAAACATTAGGTAAAGAAGTAGGAGGGGGAGGTGATGTTTGTTTTAATGTAGGGTGAGAAATGGTAGTGTTTTGTAAAACATTAGGTAAAGGTGGAGGAGGAGGAATGTTCTTGGGTTTTTCTACATTAAGTTTTTCAGGTAGAGAGTTTTGTGTTTTTGTCGTACATATCTGAATTGATGTTACCGGTGTATTTGTTGGTTTTCGCTTAGAATATCTTAGTTTAGTAAAGATGATTGATGAGAGAACTATTATGAAAGTCAAGGCTCCTGAATTTGTGTAAGTTACTAGTTCTGGTGTGAAAAAGCGTTTAGTTAAAGGTAAATCGTCTTCAAGTGTCTTAAAATTTTGGTTAATTTGGGTCCATTTTTCTTTGAAAGAAAGTTGAGACAAGTGAATGTCTGGAACATTTTCCAGCGCAGTGTTAGAAAAATAAGGAGTGCTATTTTTGGATATATTGATCAGTGAGATGTTTTTTTTATGAAATCTGGTATGGTAAAGTCAGCATTATTTTCGGTGGGTAGTTTCTAATGCGAAATAGTGTAAGAACATTTATTTAATAAGTGGAGTATTCCGATGCCTTCTAGGTATTTTTGTGATATTGTTGTGCCGCATTGGGAGTAGATAATTTGTTTATCTTGGAACGCAAACAACCAATTATTAGGAGCTTTGAGTTTAATTATATTGTTAAGGAAACTTGATGATTTAATGAAATTGCAAGATGCATGTTTGTAAATTTTGCTGTCAGGAATTTTGAAACAAAGAGCATGTGAATTTTCGTTAATTGAAAAAGGTTTATTTTGGTTACAAATGAAAAACAGGGATTCCTGGAAGATATTTATTCGAGAGCAAAGGTTATTAAATTCTGTAAAAGTAAGATGTGTGTTACTTGGATTTGTCATGACATACTCAAAGTTTATATCTAATAGGCCATAGTTGGCTTGGTTAATTTTTACTGGGAATAGGTGTATTTGATAAATTTTGAATGTGTTTGAATTACACAAGGGGATTGTAATTTTAATTATAATTTGATCTTGAAATTCAATTGATTTGACATTAGTTATTTTGTTGATATATTGTGGATCTCGTAATAATGGGTTTATATTATTATAATGGGATATATTTGAATAAATTTGTCTTAAATCTTCTGTAATTTGTGTTGTTGGAGAGAATTAACAAGTGTGAAAAATTTTGATAGTACCGTTTGAATGGATTGGAGTTGTGTTAAAATTTTAACCACGATTTCATTGATTTCGATTTGGGCTAGGTTGTCGTTTGCGAGTGTGCCTAAGCTTGTGAATTTTGCCTGTACAGTTTTTGTAAAGTTGTTTACCTCTTTCTCCAGAGTCTCGTGTTCTGCCTGTATTTTATTGATTGGTTCACTAATTATGTCGAAATTGGATTTTGTTATTGTAGGTTGCTTCTTAAGGTATTGTATGTTTTGATCCTGATATGAAGTCAGATTACTGATTTGTTCGTGAATTTTTTCAGCATCTTCGTCGTCCATAGTTCCAAAAAGGAATTTACTGAACCTGCCAACTATATTCACTAATCCTCGTTTTGTACTGTGACCGCCAAAGGCTTTCAGTTCGTTTATCTGTTCTTTAAGGTCAAAAGTTGTTTTGGAAATGATATGGGAATATATCATTTCCAAAACAACTTTTGACCTTAAAGAACAGACATTTGTTTTCATTTTTCTTCATATTTGTTCTTCCGGTATTGGCAGATATTTTTGAGGGTATTCTCGCAAAAATGTACGTGTTCCCACACATTTTCCCATTCTGGAAGTTTTACTCTGGTAACTATATTCCATTCTTGTTGGTGAAAAACAGCTTTCCCTACTGGTTCTAGGATTATCCCAGAAGTCTCATTTAGCTTCTGTATTGTAAAAGGGGCATTCGTTCCCTCGCCGTATAATATTTGCATCAGCAATATTATAAGGTATATCGCCATCTTTAATAATATAGATAGATATGTTAGAATGTATTTATATATTTTTTTTTTTTAATATAATTGTTGTTTTGTTTGTGTAGGGAGGTATAGTGTAGTGTAGTGGTTGTATTATTGCTTGAATAATCGAAACGAGTTCTGTGGGGATAGATATTCTATTCGAGTAGTCGTTCCCGATTTTAGTCATTCCCGTATCTAGGGGAATTTCTACGTCAGACACTACATTAAATAGTAACCAGTATGAGTTTGGAACGTAGTCGATAGATTCCATTCTGCAGGAGAGAAAAATATGCTTTGTTTGGAGAATAAGCGTTTTAAAGGGGAAAAAGAGTGTTTTTTTTATTTTTTCATTGGTGTAGTAGTTGTAGGTTGTTGTTACGTATCATTTTCGATTTCTTTCCAATTTTGATAACTGTATTTTCGTCGGATATTAGTTTGATGACTTCGTAAGGTCCGTCCCAAAGGTTTGACAGTTTGTTTTTTCTCGTTTGGTTTTTCATTAGTACTTTGTCTCCTACCTTAAATTGTTTCTGTTTGGCGTTTTTGTCATAATACTTTTTGTTTTTCTTTTTCCTCTCGTAAATTGTTTCTCTGGCGATTCTGTAACCATGTTGTAGACGGTTTTTGAGTTCTGTAGCATAGTTTTCGTAATTATAATAAGTCTGCGGTTCTCTGTTCAGTGAATTGGGGATCCGTGCAGGATAACCATACAATAGCTCAAATGGAGTGTAATTTGTACTACTATGTGGGGTAGTATTGTATGCGAACATAGCGTATGGGAGCCATGTATCCCAAGCGAGTTGATCCTTGTCTGTGTAGTGACGCAAATATACTGCTAGTGTCCTGTGACTACGTTCTAAAGCGCCATTAGTTTGGGGGTGGTATGGAGTGGTTTGTAATTTCCTTGTCTTGAGGACTTTGCATACCTCTTTAAACAAATTTCTAAGGAAATTTGTTCCCTGATCCGTTAAGATCGAGTCGGGTATTCCAAATCGACATACCAACCGTTCGACTAACATACGTGCTATAGTTGGGGCTTCAGCGTTTGGCACGGCTATTGCTTCGGAAAATTTTGTGAGGTCGTCATGAAACGTCAGAATGTACTTGTTGTTCTCGTAACTGACGGGTAGTGGACCTACTATGTCTAAAGCTATACGTTCACAAGGAGTTTTGCATGTAGTGGTTACTTTCATGGGTATTTTGTTATTGCGCGATAATTTATTTTTTTGACATAACTCGCATTTTCGTATGTAATTTTTAACGTCTTTGGATATGGTTGGCCAGGAGTAATACTGCTTAATTCTTTTTGAGGTTCTTGTTACTCCTTGATGTCCGCCAAATGGTGACTCGTGCTTTTCGTGTAGTATTTTTGATATGTCTTCAGGTTTTTCTATTAACCTTCTTGAATCAATGTGGAGATATGTATTAAATTTAGCTTGTTTGAAGACTTCAAATATTAATGTTTTTAGTTCGTTTTGGGGTTGGTTACTTATGGGTAACGATAAAGCAATGTTTGATAGTTTAGTCCTATTGCATTCATTTACGATGTCTTTCAAACTGTTTGAAATTTTTTCTCGGTCTGTCGGGCTTCTTAAGGGTAAAGGTAATGTCACGATGCAGTAAAGCACATTTGTAGGTTGGAGTTTATGGGTCAAGAGTTTGCAGATTTCTGGTTTTTTGAAATTAGGTAAACGAGTTTTCAAAATTTTTTCTTCTGTTGTTTCTACAAGAGGCAGTATAATAGCTTTAAAGTTTACTTTATTATTTAGGAATATTGATCCTTTTTTTCGATTATATTAAAATTTAACTTGGGTTCTGTTGTATTTGTACTTGTTCCGGCGATCATGTCGTTTCTTTCTTCTTGTGCCCGTCTTTGGTTTCGCGTTGTTACTAATACTTTGGTTTCATCATTGGGTTCAATACGACTTAAGGCGTCAGCATTCGTGTTGAATTTGCCCTTTTTATGTACAATCTTGTATTCGTATTCTTCTAACAAGATTTTCCATCGCATGAGCCTAGACGTAGGATCTTTTCTTCCTATTAACCATTGTAATGAACTGTGGTCGGTGACAATAGTAAATTTTCTTCCATAAATATATGGTCGAAATTGTGTCAGGGCGTAGATTATCGCAAGAAGTTCTTTTTCTGACGTAGTGTATTTTGTTTCCGCCTTGTTAATAGTACGACTGGCAAAGAAAATTGGTTTAGATATCTTTGCCAATGGGACCTTATGAAAGTACAGCGCCTAATGCGATGTCACTTGCATCAGTGGTTACCAGAAATTCCTGATCAAAATCGGGGTATGTTAAGATGGGAGGATTAATAATTTTCTCTTTTAAAGTTCTGAAAGCCTCGTCACAGAAACTGTCCCAACGAAAAGTTACGTTTTTCTTTAGCAACGTTGTTAATGGTTTTGCTATTTCTGCAAAGTTTGGGATGAACTTTCGATAATACCCTACAAATCCAAGAAAAGATTTAATATCTTTTGGTTTCTTAGGTACTGGGAACGTTTTCACTGCTTTGGTTTTTTCAGGGTTTGGATGAAATGACATTTTTCGGGCTGAAGTTTGAGGTTATTCTCTCTTAATCGATTTAAAACTTTGATAAGTCTAGCATTGTGGTCCTTTAAATCATAGCCATAAATAACTATGTCGTCCACGTATACAAAACATTCGATTCCTTGCGGTCCCATTAGTACATTATTCATAAGCCGTTGAAAAGTGGCTGGGGCATTTTTTAGTCCGAATGGCATACGATTGTATTCATAATGACCGAACGGAGTACTGAAAGCTGTTTTTGCTTTGTCCCTTTTATCCATAAGAATTTGATGAAATCCTTTTGCTAAATCGAGTGTACTAAAGTACTTAGCTCTTCCCAACTGGTCTAAGATATCAGTTATATTGGGTAAGGGGTAAGCATCTCCAACGGTGACTTCGTTTAACTTTCTGAAGTCAACTACCACCCTCCATCGTTTCGTTCCATCTTGACCTGCTGTTTTTGGAACAAATAGTAAAGGGGAGTTCCATGGGCTGTTGCTTGGTTGTACTACACCATCTTCTAGCATTTCATTCACTTGTTTATGAATTTTCTGCCTAGTACTTTCTGGGAGTCGATAAGGTCTTGTATATAGAGGGGGCTTGTCCTCACCTGTAATAATTCTATGTTCTATAGCGTTTGTATGAGTGAGGTGATCGCCCTCAAGGTAAAAGAGGTCATTGTATTCGCGACAAATGTCCAGAATGGTTTTTTTTTTCATCGGCGTTACAATGTTCGAACTCTAAGAGAGTGTTGTTGCTGTTGCTGGTTTCATTGATGTTGTTGGTGCTTATGATGTCTTAGGTTGCTGGTTTCGTTTATGTTGTTGATGCTGTGCCAGGCAGACTTCACGCCTTAAAGTTGCAGATTACAACCTGGTCTAAAGGAATTCGCCAGGTCTTATGGTCATAGGATTTTTCACACAAAAAAAAAATTCACTTTCTGGTGTTTAGCCCCAGAACGCCTCAAGATTAATTCTTGTTATTTGGTAGGGGATTTTGAGTAATCCCACCGCTGCCACCAAAATGTAGTACGTTCTCAACCGTGCTTTCGCGTTATGTTGCGAGAAGAGTGAGAATACGGACAGAAAAGATTTGAGAAATAAAAGACTCTTTATTTAACTTGTTAAAGTTTTTAATTTTAATTTTTATTTTTAAAACAAAGGCCCGCTGTCAATAGCTAGGCTGCGACCTTGTTTGATGTTATGGTAAATCTTTCTGTCCTTTCTTAAACTATTCCTGTCTTTTTATACTTTTTCTTTAACCAATTTTCCTCAATACACATGCATTTTCCAAACTATCATCCACCAACCGATGATTACACAATAGGTTCTATTTGGTAATATTGACCCACTTGAAAATATTCAATAATTATAAATTCATAATATTCCGAACTGTTGGTCACAAAAGTGCCGCTGCATCATATTTCACGCATACCCACTTCACTCATAGTGTCGACCCTTGCTACGATGCATTCTCAGCATTATTTAGTATGGGTATTCCTCAATGCCTGCAATTAGTGCATTGGATTTGTTTACAATGCGTTGGACATTGGATATTCATTACTCATAGCAGTTTATGGGTTTTGACGTAGCTATGATGAGTGAGTATTATGATGACCTTGTGACGATTTGTTTGTGAGTCGATGTATAGAGTATAGTGTATATATCGGTGATTGAAGTGTTTGGAAAAACGCGCGGCATTAGGGAAAATATATATGTTGGGAGGTTGGTATGTAGTGCGATCACTACACAGTTTGAACTGCTCGTTCTGCTATCCCATTGGATTGTGGACTATACGGTGGAGATTTCAAAATGTGAATATCGTTTGCAATACAAAAATCGCTTAGTTCCTTTGAACTAAATGGTGGACCGTTGTCGGAGCCTATTTCCCTCGGAAGTCCGAAAACTGAAAATATTCGTCTCAAAACTGTTATAAGGTTATCCGCTGTTGTTTTTCCCATTTTAACAACTTCTAACCATTTCGAATATGTATCAACAACTACTAAAAAAGTTGATCCTGCAAAATGAAAAAAATCCATGTGTAACCGTTCGAAAGGGTATGTAGTCTTTGGCCATGAACTCAGACCAATAGGACTGGGCTTATTTGAAGACTGCTGGCAGACATTACAAGTTTTACAAGTCATTTTAAGCATTGTATATGTATATAAATCACCTAGTAGAATCAAGAATGGGTTCTTCGATTTTTTGTGCCAGATCAAAACCAAAAAAAATAAAAAAAATATTCCAATACCAAACTAACATAAAAAAATTAACACTGCGTTAGAACTCAAGATGGCACTACAATCGATTGCCAGGTCGTAGGTACTAGCTAGATAGAAATACAATGATTTTAAGCTAGTATCCCACTAAAATTGTCAAAATAGACAAATCTCACCTCATCTCTTTGTTTTTGTAACTCACATTTATTCATGTACACGAAAAGAAAAAAAAAATTAAAATTTCGGGACGTAAGACAGTTTCCCATCTTATTATTTAGTTAATCTTTGCAAGCGACTGCGTTGCGTGCGTGTGGTACTTTGATTTGACTGGTTTGTTTTCTAGTAAAGAAAGTAAACATATAAAACAAGGGATTCCCCGCACTGGTCGGCGCGGCAAGGATTTACTGGCGATAGTTTCGCAACGTAAGCAAATATTTTACAACAAATTTAATTTTTTTTTTAATTCTCACTGAAGCAATGCAAAGAAATTTTTGAGGCGCGAGGCCCCTTGTACCGCGAGGCCGTGGGCGATGGCCCACGTTGCCCACGCCTTACGCCGCCTCTGAACACAACACTTTACTTTCCCAGTATGACAAACTGCAGATATCGATAAATTGTTATTTGTTGCTTCTCGCATGTCCTTTACCTCCTTAAGCGTCATTTCCATGAGCAGAGCGATTTCACATATTTTAGAAAACGACTGTTTGATTGGCTCTTCTAAAAGCTTTCGCTGAATTCTCTCATCACTTTGTGAGAGGATAAACTTATCGCAAAGAGCTTGATCAAGGAATTCACCGTAATCACAACCGTCCGTCTATGATGAAATCCGAAAGAGACTCTCCAGTTTGTAATTGCCTCGATAAAAATTTGTGCCTCTCCATTCTGAAATTTTTCTTCGGTTTGAAGTGAGTCTTGAGAACTGTTTCTATTTCTGACAATGTACAATCTTTCGGTACTTTCGGCGAAACAAGAGAGCGTAATATTTTGTACACCTTCCCACCTACGCAGCTTATGAACAACGGCGCTTTTTTTTCTTCACTGATATTATTATGGATAAATAACTGCTCCATCCTTTCAATATATTGTTCGAAGTCATCATCTGCCAAATAAGGTTCTATATTTCCCAATAACCCAAGCGTATGTGGTCTTATAGCAGATTTATCATCTTCATCTCCAGCCATGACTAAATTTTAAATGTACCACAAAAACGATTATACAAGTTCTTTATAAGAGTTTATTAGTTTTTTTTTCGCAAAAATAATAGCACACGCGTTTTTTTTCAAAATTTTCACAGCTCAATACGATTTTGCCTTTTTGTTTTTTTTTCTTTTCACAAGAATTGTTTTAACTAAATAGCGCAAAACTAATAAAAAAAACTATAATGGATATCCCATCCTCGTGGTGATGTGTCCGTTACTTGTAATATAGAAGAGAACACAAAAGCACTTGTTACTGCCAGCTCAGTTTATTCTATACTAATTCAAAACATTACATTTTCTTATGTCTAGCTTGTAACTAACTGGGGTTTAGGGTTACCATCGAGTGCATATATAACAGTAACAAAGTATAGCAAAACAACACAAAAATAAAAAAAAGCTATGCCAACACAGAACATCTGCACTCAGTGCAAATAAAAGGTACCGCTGCCCACTGGACATAGCAATGCTTGCTTAATGATAAGCCTATGGGTTAGCTGTAGCAATAGCAATTATTATTATCATTAGCTTAAGCTTTAGAATAGCCAAGTGCAATGACACCCAAATTGCACTTGCTAAGATAACAACTGCCCGTTACCTTGGTGGTGTGATGTTGATCGGCTAGCTGAACTTGATGGGATGTTGTATGTACACAACGGTTCGGCTAGTACCTGGACATCATACCACTGAGGTATAGAAAAGTGATTAATTTGGGTTTCACGGCACTTAGTAAGTGGATTCAGCAGGGTTCGTAAAATATCGATCGCAATCCGAAAAATACCTGCCTACATGGCTCTACATGATACACAACATGCTATGTCGCGACATGCGTTGTCGTCACAACAATGGTAAAATATCGTTCGCGATCTGAAAAATATCGATACTTCTCTTTTTCCCATCTTCTCGCGATACGAAAAAAATAAAATTCTCATTTCTCATGCAAATATTTTTCGCGTACCTGAATGCATGGCTCTACACTACATGATGCACATTGCCCATCGCACATGCTCACGTCGCGACACGCGTCGCCGTCGTCGGTCGTCGCCACAACAAGTCAAACTAAACAGCGAACTAATGGAGTTGTTAAAAATATAAAAACATTAAACTTTTCATATTGTATGTTAATTATGTTAATTTGAGTATATTTCAATTAAATACATATGCACACAAACAACAACCGAAATTTTTTTATATTTTATTTAACGATCGGTTCGTGAATGGATCTTTTTTGGATCTTCTGTGATAAATTCGTGATCGAATTTAATTTTTCAGTTTCCGAAAAATTTAATTCGATCGTGAACACAAATTTTATTCTCAAAGAACCGAAAAATAAAATTCGCGATCGAATTAATAATTAAATTCCCGGTTGAATTTATCGATCGCGATCGAATTAAATTTTATCGTTCTACGAACCCTGGGATTCAGTGAGCGGCGGTAGTTTTTTTTGACACAAAGTTTTTTTCAAAGTTTAAATTTTTGCGAGTGTGACTAAAAGTCAACTTGAACGGAAAACAATCAAAAAAAAATAATATATTTTTGAAAAACAAAAAAAGACAACTGAATGTTAAATAAATAAAACCAAGCCAAGTTTAAAAAAGTACAAAAAATTAGTAAAACTAGAACAAAAACGATATAAAATCGAATCGAATCGGCGGTGGTGCAGTGGCGGTGCAAAATTTTTTACAAAGTGTACTCCCTCTCCCCCCCTCAAAGTAAAATAAAAGTGAAACCTGAAAATAAAGGAAAGTAAACCCAAAAGAAAACAACAAACTGAAAAGTGAAACGCAAAAAAAAAACAATTACCTGAAAAAAAAAACATAATAATACCTGAAAAGAAAAATATACTTACCCCTGAAAAGAAAAAAAATATACCTGTTAAGAAAATTTGGAAAACCTGAAAAAAAAAACAAAAAAAAAACTTACCTATTCAGAACCCAAAGAAAAATCTGTAACCAGCCTGAAAAGTGATAAAAACCAAAACCAATAAAAGGAAAATTTTCAATATCAACACTACTCATCCGGAAACCGGAACAGAGGCGTCCCATCATAATTAGTGTTTGTGATCCGTTCAAAAATGTGTGCCCTGTTAATTTTGTGTTTTATTATTAAATTATTTTATGTATTTATATAAGAGATGAAAAAGTGGATCAATAATTATACTTACAATTACAATACAATATTATAATCGGCCAACTTTAGAAAAAATATAGGGAAAAGTTCCCGATTCGCGGTAAATAATATATAAAAAGAAAAAAAAGTTCTTCCATTTCAGCCATCAATTCCAGGTAGTGCACTGCGCGGGACCGACGGAATATTCACGTACAAGTAAGTGATTTTGTTTTAATAACTTTTCCTTATAAAACAGTTTTTTTTTTAATTCGGATAAAGTTGGTGGTCTATAATAGAAAAAAAAACAGAAAACCCAAGTTTAACTAATAACAAAAAAAACGTCAAAAATAAAGAAAAAAAAAAGAAAAACAAAATCCACTAGTATCACCTAGAAAAAAAGAGAAAAGAAAATTATTAAAACTTAACGATTCGTAAATAGTATTAATTAAATCTTAACTTACCTGATAGCGAAAAAAAAATTAAAAATAAACTTTATTTAGTAATTTTTATTAGTTCTGTTTACTTACCTTAACGATCCATACCTTAAACACATATATTAACTTATAATAAGATATTTAATAATATTATTTTTTTGGTAATAAATGACAAAAATAAGTTGAAACACCCTGTTTTTTTTGGTTAAACAGTTAACCGTGGGAACTTCAATTATTTTTCTTATGTTTAATTAATCAGTAGCATGGGCTGGTAAACCGTTGGTCAAAGACAGAGATAAGCTGGGTTGGTAGGGAAAATTAAGGACAACCGTCCAGTGCTTCGACTCCAAAGAACTCCGCCCCATCCGACGAGCACCAGCCGGTGATATCATGCCAAACGGGGGTCGGAGCCTGGACACCCCCCTACATCCTGCTGCCCGGACCAGCCTCATACGCCTGTAGGTATGAGGTTGTAAGGGTGGTCTACAAGGAGTAGAGGGGCGAAGATCTATTTTGTTACAAGATAGACGATCGTCCGAAACGCGTCGCTATTAAATAAAAATATGCTTGTGAAATTTGTCAAGGGGCACGGTAGTGCCCAGCCAAGTTCTCTAGCAACTTTGGCACTACACCCTTATTTACAGGAAACTACTCAGGGCATTTTCCACACCCCTTTAACTTCTATACCAAAGAAGCCAAAAGTTTCAAACTCACACCATTAGCCATTAGCAGTTAAGCTAGTCAAGAAGAAGCACCTCAGTAAATTTCAGATATTTAGCATAAGTAGTTTCTAAGATACAATGTTCCAAAAATCACGAAAACCGTAACTGACTGACTCACTGACTCACTGACTCACTCACTCACTCACTGACAGATCATCAAAATTATGAAGCACTTTCCGTTGCCCTAGAAACTTGAAATTTGGCTCAGTGGTAGGTCATGTGGTACATACAAAGGAAAAAATCGAAAATTTGAAAATTTTCAATCAGGGGGCGTGGTAGCCGCCTACTTTTACATTATTAGTTTAAATTATATGGAGCACTTTGGAGTGCAGTAGAATCAAGAAATTTAGCACAGTGATAGGTAATGAAGTACGTACAAAGGAAAAAATCAAAAAAATTTAAATTTTTCAGTCAGGGGGCGTGGTAGCCGCCTCTTTTTACATTATTAATTTTAATTATATGGAGCACTTTGGAGTGCAGTAGAATCAAGAAATTTAGCACAGTGATAGGTAATGAAGTACATACAAAGGAAAAAATCGAAAATTTGAAATTTTTTAGTCAGGGGGCGTGGTAGCCGCCTACTTTTACATTATTAATTTAAATTATATGGAGCACTTTGGAGTGCAGTAGAATCAAGAAATTCGGCATACAAGTACAACGTGCAATAGAACAAATAAAATATGAATTTTATGATTTTCAACTGAGGGGGCGTGGTACCCACCCATTTAAAAATAAATTTTATAAAATATATGGGGCACCTCTGATCATCGTAGAATATTGTAATTTGGCAAACTAGCAATTCTGCCAGTCAATATAAAGAAATAAAATTAATTTTTAGATTTTTCTGCTTATCAAAAAAAAAAATCTTTGCAAAAAGTAATGATATCACACCAAAAACATAAATGTAAAAAAAGAGCCAAGTTCTCCCGTACAAAAATTCTGCCTAACAAATCAGCCACGAAAAGTAATGAGATCTAAAAGAACGCCAAGTTCTAAGATTCAGCAAGTACTCGTAGGTGCATTGCAAATGTTTTAAGTGGACTTACACCGAATCAACTATTAGTTTTGAAAGTAACTTGTAAACTAATGTAAATTAGTTAATTTTTTTTACTTGGCGGGTTTTCTCTTAGTAACCTACTATTAAAAAAGTTTGGAAAACTTGCTAAGTAAAAAAATTAACTAATTTACATTAGTTTACAAGTTACTTTCAAAACTAATAGTTGATTCGGTGTAAGTCCACTTAAAACATTTGCAATGCACCTACGAGTACTTGCTGAATCTTAGAACTTGGCGTTCTTTTAGATCTCATTACTTTTCGTGGCTGATTTGTTAGGCAGAATTTTTGTACGGGAGAACTTGGCTCTTTTTTTACATTTATGTTTTTGGTGTGATAAAGTTTACAAAATAAATTAAATTAATATTTTAAAGTAAAATCGCCCGGAGATAGACGATCGTCCGAAACGCGTAGCTAATAAATAAAAATATACTTGTGAATTTTATAAAGTTAACAAAATATATTAAATTAATATTTTAAAGTAAAATCGCCCGATGATGGACGATCGTACGAAAAGCGTCACTATTAAATAAAAATGTGCTTGTGAATTTTATTAAGTTAACAAAATAAATTAAATTAATATTTTAAGGTAAAATCGCCTGGAGATAGACGATCGTCCGAAACGCGTCGCTATTAAATAAAAATATACTAATATAATTCATAGTCGATATTTGACTTCGCTTGTGTGAGGACGTATATACACGGATCAAATCGACTTTAAAAAGTGTAAATCAGTAGCAAGTGTTCCATATTGTAATTTGGCAAGTGATATTTTCAAGTGTTCGGTAGCGCAAAGTTAGCGCATCGGCTTAGTAATCGAGAGGTCGTGGGATCGAAACCAGGTCGGAACATAAAGTTTTTTTTATTTTCGTACATGTTTCGGTTTCACCAAATGGTGAAGGGGAAGGCGGCAGCGGCATCGAAAGATGTTGTTGCCAAACAAAAATCTGACGATAAGGCAGCGGTAAAAACCACCGCAACCGTGACCGAGGTAGCAACGAAGAAGAGGCGGAGGATGAAACCTACGCCGAATTTGTATTGCAAAAGGCAAGCCACCACCTCAGTACAGCTGCAAGCTGGGGTGGTTGACACCAGAGCAGCGAAAACAACAGCAAAGAAGGAGAGGGTTTATACAGGTCCGGAGGCAGCAATAGGTTCGCTGGGCTGTCGTCTGACCTCTCGGACGAAGAAGTTGAAGAGGCCCTCCAAGTAAAACAAACAAAAATCAGCGAGTGTGAGGAGCTGCTGAAGAAGCTTAGGGCGGACAAGAAGCCCCTAATAAATATTCTCAAGCAGAAACAGGAGGCGCGCCGGCAAACGGAGGCAGTCGAGAAAATAAAATGCCAACAACAAAAACAGCAGCAACAAAAGCAGCAGCTAACAAAACAGCAACAAGAACAGTCAGTACAACCGCAAGTCCAAAAGAGGCAACAAAATCCAAATTCGGCGCAGGTTTCAAAGAACCAGCAACAACAAACACAGCAGCAAAAAGTCATTGTAAAACCAAAGACAGGAGTGGAGCAATCCCAAAAAGCTGCAGGGGCAGAAGCAGGCCCAACGACGCACGTCGGCAGCAGCAATGCAACAACAGAAACAACAACAAAAGCAACAACAGCAACAACAGCAACAACAACAGCAACACCAGAAGCAGCCACAGCCTACAAGAAACAAGAATGTGCCACCGATAAGGACCCATAAGATAGACCTGGACGACATAAAACAGGTATGCAAGTCGGCCACTAATGCTAATTTCTATATTAAAATCGTTAACGATAAAGAAAAAAGGTATTCGGTGCAATGCTTCACATTGCCCGAATACAACTTGGTAAAAGAGTTCTTGAAGGAGGCCACAGCTGAGTTCTTCAGCTTCACGCCTCGAAACGAAAAATTTAAGACGGTCCTTCTAAAGGGCATCAGTTCCTGCACGGAACCTGAGGCGCTCCTAGATGAGCTCCGTCAAAAAGCGAGTGACGATCTCGAGTTTATTGGGGTCAAGCCGTTTTCCACGGTCAAGTCTAGGCGTGGGGGTTACAAGCTCCCAATGTTCTTAGTAACATTATCGCCCCAAAGTAAATTGGACATTCTAAGGAGTATTTCCGTCCTTGACTTCCAAGTTATAAGATGGGAAAAACTAATGAGGCACGACGACATGCTACAATGCATGCGCTGCCAGAGGTTCGGCCATGCCGCAGCCAACTGCGAAATGCAGGAACGCTGTGTCAAGTGCGCCGAAACCCACAAAAGAGGGGAATGCAGGTTAGGAACGGAGCGGGTTGAAGACCTAACCCAGCTCAAGTGCTTTATCTGTGGAAACGAGGGGCACCCTGCCAATTATAGGGGCTGCCCTAAGGTTCAACAAATTAAAGAAAAACAGGCCAGTCAGAAGGCCGTAGAAAGTCGAACAATACGACAAGCTCCAACAAAAAACTCGTTCGTTACACCCGACGTTTCTTACGCTAATTCTGCGAAAGGAATGGGTAAAGCGAGACAGGCTCCACCAGCGGTCGCCCCACAGGCTCAAGAGCCTAAGGCACCGGTGGGGCAGCCAGACATTGTGGCCTTGTTGGTGGCCATTCAAGGCCAACTAGCAGGACTGCAAAGTCAGATATGGGAGCAAGCCGCAAGAGTGGACCACCTCCACTCTTTAGTGACTGGCCAAGCGCAACGTCATGGTTAAGGGCGCGCTGCCGGAGACGCGCCTAAGGATCCTAGCTGTGAAAGTAAATTCACTGATTAGGATTGAACGCCGAGCTAATTTGTTCCAGTTGTTGAAAGACCACAGTCCCGATGTCTTCATGGCTAGCGAAACCAAGCTAAACCAGAAACATAAACTGACTAATAACAACTACAATATCAATCAATCTTGATACGTGAGGGCATTAATTATAAAGTCATATACAATAATGATTTACGAAAGCTCAGGACGCTAGAAGTTTGCGTGCATCTCTCTCACTCAAGGGAAGCGGATGTATATGATTGCGGCTTATGCGGCTGAAGCTCCGCAGGCTTATATCTTTATTTCAGAGCTCGAGATTCTTTTCAGAGTACTAAAACTGAGCTTGGAAGAAAACTATTTCGTTAAGGCCGGAGATTTGAACGCAAGACATGGAGATTGGGGAAATCAAACAAATAATCCAAGAGGTAATCATCTTTTTAATTTGATGAATCTTTGCAGTGTTGAATATGGTGTCGACCTGCTGGCTTTTGAAAGGCCATCGTTCCCAAGGAGCGGTTCCTGGATCTTTTGCTGTACGATACCAGACTGAAAATAACGGACAAAGTGGGTAATCACCCTCGAAACTGCTTACAGACAGTCGAGTACGACAGTGATCACTGTGGCTTGGCTGCTGTAATTCAGATTCCGAACGAGCGCGTGGAGTTGGATGAATACGTTCCAACGCATTCTTACAATTACAGTAAGATGCGCTGGCCTCATTTCACCAACGCCCTAGCGAGAGAACTCCGTTCGAGTGTCATAGCCCCACCAAATAACAGAAACCTTACGAACAACGAAATCGACCAACATCTACAACAGATGGACGAAACGATAAAACGAACGATGGAACGGACAATACCGAAATACAAGGAACGCGACCAAAACGACGTCTACAAAAACCCGACTATAGACGCACTTCACAGACATAAAAGTGGACTACTGACAAGACTGAAAAACTTGTACAGACGTTTCACAGACCCACACGACCTGGGCGCTGAAGTCGTCGATCAAAAACGTAAATCAACTGATTAAAGAGAACTATAGATTGTCAATCAATTTGTTTTGGGACAACGAAATTCGGGCCGTTAATTCTAGCGACCCGAGTATGTTTCCCCAAATCAATAAGATATTTAGAAAAAATAATCAGAACGACCTTCCGTGCCTGAAACTCCAGAGAACTATAGAGAACAGAGACGTACTCCTGACAGCGCAAATTAATCCTGGGGAAGCCATCTTGGACGATGACTACTTTGTGATTGAAGATCCGCAGGAGAAAGTGGAGACGGTTGGTGCTGCTTTCCAGCAAGTATATAAGGTGAATGCTTGCACTCGCCCGAACCACGGCCTGGAGAACAGAGCTCTACTTCACTACTTCTACCTGAGGAATGATATTTCGCAATGGTGATCCGAGAACCGTGGTTTTACACGGTTTGATGACGACTTTTTAGCAAACGCTATAATCGCCGATCGAACGGGCCCAAGTCCCGGGCTGCGGACAACACAATAATTCCGGATAACCAGTTTGGGTTCAAGGCGGGACATGACACCATTCATGCCGCGTCTAAGCTCGTTTCTGATATATCCAATGGAATTAGTCCAAGAAACAATGCACGGGTGCGGTTCTGGTTGATTTAGAGAAAGCCTTCGACACCGTATGGTTATAAGGTTTGTACCTAAAACTCACCAGACTAGGCATCAGTAAACCATTATTGTATATGCTTTATGATATGCTCAACGGTAGAAAGTTTGTTGTCAAAAGTGGCAATGTAACTTCTACCACCACCTTTGAAATTAAAAACGGTCTTCAACAGGGAGCGGTGAACTCGCTGATCCTCTTCAGCATTTACACCAGCGATCTGATAGGTAGCCTTTCCCAGGCAATTGCGTATGCCGACGACCTGATTGCGTACAGAACTGCCCCAAAGGTCGAAGTCATTAGAATTCTCTTGCAACGTGACTTCGAAAAGATTCAGCGATATTGCGATGACTGGAAACTGAAAATAAATGTCCAGAAATGCGAAACAATTCTGTCCCGGACCTCGTTGGCTGGGGCCACGAGGGATACGCGCGAGAATTGGCGCAAGATGGTCATCGTTGGGCCTCACGGACAGCGATTAACGAGCAAAAGTGGAGTGAAGTACCTCGGTATCTGGTTGGACCAGTATCTGTATTTCGACAGACATATAGATGCTGCTCTGACTAAGGCCAGAAGAGCCTTCGCTCTGACAAAACGGCTGTTTTACAGCAGTCGGCTTGACCCCAGAGTGAAGGTAATTTGCTACATGGCCCTCATACGGCCGATGATCGTTTATGGCTGTCCAGTGTGGTTCAACGTTGCACCATCTCAAATGGAGAAGATTCGGGTGTTCGAGAGGCAGTGTCTTCGGCGCTGTCTCGGTTTGTATCGGACACCGGAATCTTCTTATGTACATTACTATTCTAACGAGGTTCTGTACAACGAGGCTCGGATCAACAGAATTGACAATTTCGTGATAAAACTTGTTCGGGGTCACATTGCGAGAGCTATGACTTCGACGAATAATTTGATCTTTGGGGCGTTCTATCCGAACGACAAATATTTTGATAGTGCACGCTCGAGCGGCTTCATTCCACCAGAGGCATTCCTCCATTTAGATAAATGCGGTCTGATACAGGACAGATTGGCGATCCCGCTAATCTACCACGTCAGGCGAAGAACCGTCGATCGGCGGCTCCTTTACCATCGAGACGTCCTCGCACAGGGCGGAGCAGAGCTCCTTCGGTTCAGTAGGGCTGTGTCCGAACGGGACCGAATCGATAGGGTGAAGCAGGAGCACCAGTTCTGGTGGCTTCAATGAGCACTTGATAATGGGTAGTCGGGGTGGGGTTTTGAGCCTTGGCCGGCTTACATACTTGTTTTAGTCTAAGGGTTTTGGATTTAGGTTTAAGTAGAGTAGGCATCGTGGCACAGATATTGACATGGACAGCAAATATGAAATTACAAAAAACAAAAAATGAAATAAAAAGAATATTAAAAAAAAATTAAAAAAAAATATAAAAAAGAAATATAAAAAAAAGTACAAAAAGTGATATGAAAAAAAAATGATAGAGATTTGCTGCTGTGGCTGTTCTAGTTTATAAGTAGTTGTTAGGTAGGATAGGTAGTTTTAGTTAATTTTAAGTTTTATTTTTAAGGACCTAATTTTAAGTAGCACGTAAGGAAAAATTAAAATGATATTGAGTTAGTTTTTTAAATTATCTAACAAGAAAAAAAAATAAAGTCAATAAAACAGATAGCTCATAGGCCGAAAGGCATTAATTTTAAGAAAACATGAATTACTTAGAGCGCCCGGTTGGGGCCAGTAAGTTAAATATAAGATTTAGATCATAAGCTAGTTTGAATTCTTTTGTCTAGTATTATGTAGTAATAAGTGAATGAATAAAATGAATTTGAAAAAAAAAAAAAATACTTGTGAAATTTATAAAGTATACAAAATAAATTAAATTAATATTTTAAAGTAAAATCGCCCGAAGATAGACGATCGTCCGAAACGCGTCGCTATTAAATAAAAATATGCTTGTGAATTTAATAAAGTTTACAAAATAAATTAAATTATTATTTGAATTAATATTTTAATTTTACTTTACTTTTGAATTTTATAAAGTTAACAAAATAAATTAAATTAATATTTTAAAGTAAAATCGCCCGAAGATAGACGATCGTCCGAAAAGCGTCGCTATTAAATAAAAATATACTTGTGAAATTTATAAAGCTTACAAAATAAATTAAATTGTTATTAACTTCCCAGAGGAAGTTATTGTAATGGGGCTAATTTGGCTAATCTCCAATTTTTGCATATCTCTATTTTTCGAGGTGATTAGAATCCGAATCAACCGTTTTTATGATGATGTCTGTGTGTGTATGTGTGTTCGTATGTGTGTATGTGCGGACGTGCGTTACGTTTTTTCGTCTCGATTGTCTCGCGAACCACTCATCGTATTGTCATGAAATTGATTTCATTCGACGCGGTATTGTGTTGTTAAGAGCTGATTAGGCGAAATCCACTTATTGGTTTTTTAATGGCAACCAAAAATCTAAGACAACCCTAATATAATGAAAATTATGATAAATTACTGCAATAATTTCAACAATAGTGCAAAAAAACAGATGTTATTCTGAATGTTTTTACTAAAATCATCAGTTTTATGGAATTTGACTTTGAACCAAGGTGCGTGTACAACTACAAGGGGATGCATCGGCTGAAAATTTTTCAAGACGACTAATGTTTTAACGTATGTATTTTTCTACTCTGGGAAGTTAGCCGTGTGGACTCCATGGGTCGCACTCATATTTTCTTTAAGTTCTTGCCTTCTGTTGTCTGGCTTCTCAGCACAACCGAATATGTTTTTTCCACTTTCCTGATTGGAGGCGCTTTCAAATTCCCACATTTAAGTGGTGGCATTGATGCCAAAGATTCCTGTCACTCCTAACCCTATTGGAATTCTATAGCAGACCTTTGCAACTGGTGTCTCTCTGCGTGAAGCAGGAACTGAAAGAGTGACTGGAATCACCGCCTCCGAAGCAATAATCCTAGCCTAAAGCCGCCCCTTGAGACGCTCATTCTCAGCAATAAGCCTAAGAATGAGCTCCTCAAAATCCCGGCCTTACACTCCAAAATCCTCTTTGGATGTCTTTTTCTCGTCCCCATCCGACTTTAGAAATTGCTTCCTCACCGATTTCAACTTTTCGTCCATCTTCTTAACGCCGATTTCAAAGTCCTCGTCGCTAAGACACAAACATTTATTTCCACTCTTTCCCTCACTCATTTTTATTGTGTTCCTGGAATAAATATTCCTCGCACTATTGGTTAGGGAAAAACCACAATCACTCGCACACGAAAATTTGTGTTCCTGGAATTCTTGGAATTCCTCGCACGAATCACTTTATTTTTGAACAAAATTCTCGGAAACTCGCGATCACCAATAAAATATTTTAGCACCGACGCGAGGGTCGCAAAAGTGCAGCTGCACTGCAGGTTATTAGCCTCAGATATAGCAATAAAACACTTAATATGGGAACCGCAAAAGCACCGTTTTAAAAGTGAGCAAAATGGGTTTCTTACTTTTGAAGGGTAATTCCGCGACAAAACTAATAAACTAATCCGCACACAAATCACAAGACGTCCTTTCCCAACCGAAGTCAAAGACCAACTGAGGGATTGGGACAGATATCGAAATAGACTTCACGGAAACACCTACCGTTAAGGCCTAATTTTCTGGTGAGCTCACCCACAATATCAGAGCCGAGGAAAAGCGCCGGCCAGCGTCCTGGGCCAGTACAAGTACCACTCCAGTACAATTTACAGTTATGTTAAGGCATAACTTTTCCCTTTGCTGAAGGGCGAGGTCTATCTAACACCTCTTACACATAATTGATCTTAGATGATAACAGATCATTTTGTGTGCTCCTAGCTCTCGCGAATTTGAGAACAACCACAGCCTCCACGATGCTCCCACAAGGGAGCCTACCTCATAGACAGGCTGCATCAAGTAGGCTGATGTCATAAGACACCAGAAAACGTAGTTGAGCAGGGGCTCCTGTCTCCCGTGGTACCAGAATATAGCTTCCGGTGGAGCTTCGCAACCGTGAATGTCACTTCCAGATGGATTCTTTAAAATCCGAGGCCTGGCAACCTCAATGCTCGCATCTCCTGCAATCGGTCGAGGTAATAACCGACTTCATTTGAGCAGCAAAAGGGCACAGCGTTTTAAGGCAAGAAGCCGTGCAGGCATAGACGCCAAGATTGAAAGAAGAAAAGCTGAAAAGAGAAGAGAAATAAAAGGGAAATATTGTTGATAACAGTGAAAGTTGGAAAGTTAGGGGGAAAATTAAATAAAAGAAATAGAAAAAGGAAACCTAAACATTAATCCTAAAAATCCTAAATTCTATTTAGCTCTCTTCGTCTCTGGAAAAGACCATTAGCAAAGAACTCGAAACTATCAACCGTGTCCCTAGAAAACAGAACGCGGCTGAAGTCCCATCGATCTTCAACCATGGTAATTCCCATTGCCTCAAAATCTCTACCCTCAATGTACAATGAACAATCCACAAGAACGTGATGCCAATCCTATTTCTCCCCACTGGCACAGTCCGCCGAGTCAGCCAAGTTTCTCCTATGCAGAAATGCATTTAGAGATCCATGTCCAGTCAGCAAAAAGTGCGCATGGAGGGAGAGCCGGAATTTGTCACGTTCAACAGCAGTCCTAACATTTGGAAGGAACTCAAAAGATACTCTTCCAACTTCGCTATTATCCCATCTTTGTTGCCACTTGGCGAAAATCATTTCCCTAAAAGCAATTTTCCTATCTCTGGAGTTCATTCCTATGAATCCAGCACATTCTTCCCAGTCCGAAGAGGACAACGGAAGCCCCCTCTTCAACTTGAATGTCATACCAATTCGCATAGCCTCCAAGTCCAGAAGTGGACATCCAACTAGGACCTGCATAGCCTCAGTTGACACTGTACGACACAGTGGCAGCATACCTTGCAGCATGATTCTCTGGCACGAGAGAATCCTATTTCTTCCCACAACTGTCTTGGTAACATTGTACCATACAGGTGCACCAAATGTTGCACATGCAACAAATAGTCCACTATAAATTGTACTAGCTGCCTTTTTACTGAGTCCCCACTCTGCAGTGAGAATCCTCCTAACCTTTGGAACAACAGTCCTCAACTTGTCTCTAACTCGATCAAGATAAGGTCCGAAGTTCATTCTTTCTCCCATTGCAATACCTAGATCACTCACTCCCCAAGAGCAAACCCTGTCCATGGCTCTCTAGGTCATTCCGAGAACGACCCTCGATCAGTATTAGCAAGTCATCTGCAAAAGCAACGCACTTGGTATCACTCATTGAGCTTAGTGATGTGAGCAAAGAGTCCATCATGAAGTTCCAAATAAATGGCCCTGCAATGGATCCCTGCGGACACCCCCGCTCCACATTCATCGCAACATTTCCTACTGAACCAAACACTCTTGCTGTTCCGGAAGAGAAATAACTTCTCCAGAGATCTGCTTCCCTACATCCGATTTCCCTTAACTTTAACAGAATTGACTCCCACTCAAGATGGTCAAACGCGCCTTTGAAGTCAACAAATATGCCTAAGACGTATTTGCTGTCTCGTCAACACATCTCTTGACAGTCAGCCAAGCATCCTCAACGCTGCAACCTGGCGTGAAGCCAAACTGGAATGGACACGGCTCAGGTATACACTGCATCAGCCTTGTCACCATGACTCTTTCCAGCACTTTTCCAAGTACCGGAAGGAGACTAATGCCACGGTAAGAACGAGGATCAGACCTGATCTTATCCGTTGATTTCAGCAGTACAATAACCTTTGCACACCTCCACTCAAGTGGAAAATAACTTTCCCTTATGCAGCTCGAGAATAAAGCCATAAGGTATTCAGGCACGGCTGACCAAATGGCTTTCACCATTTCACCAGCCATCCTTTCAACTCCAGGCGATCTCCTCGATTTAAGTCGACCAACTGCCTCCTCAACCTCCTTTATACTCAGAGCTGGTGCCTCAAGACGCTCGTCAGACGAGTATCCAGAGGCTTCATCTCAGCTCTTGGGAAAGCTCCTACACTATCTCCCCACGTAAGGTGTGATACACTTCCCTCTTTTAACATTCCTATCTCAGTGGATTTCCTTCCCCTACAGATGCGATAAAGATGACCCCAAGGGTAATCTCTATGTTCTGTGGCAAAGGTCTTCCACTGCTCTTCTTTAGTTGAATAAAGCAATCGCTTATATTCAGCTAATCCCTCTCTATAAATTGAGCGAACTTGCTCAAATCCCTCCTGAAACGACCTAGCTCTTTGGAATCTTCTCCCAAGTTTACGGACCTGTTTCCGCATCCTATTTAGTTCAGGTCTCCACCACTTGACCTTCCTCAAATTAACCTTACGATACCTCCTAAGCAGGAAGTCGTTTACACCCCACACAATCTCATTAAGTCTTTCAATTGTAATATTGACGCTTAATCTCTCAAACATACCAAGTGACATCGATTTAACCCTTGTCTTAATGGGCCCTATCGGGAATCTCCCAAGAAAAATTTCATTCCCAAGAAACATTTCTAGTTATCATGAAACTCCTTCGGAATGATTTTTTCCCAGGGAATCAAAACTATTTTCGGAAATCAATTTCGAATTTTTTTGACAGAAATATTTCTTTTTCATTGATTAATTTTTATTTTTGTCCGACCGATTTTTAATTTTTTTTTACGCAAAGGATTTCTATTATTTGCGATGAAGGATTGAAGGAGGAAATATAAAAAATTAAATTAGTGGGATCGAAGATGGTAACTAACAAACTTGTTCTGGAGAGTAAAATAACGAAGTAAGTCCACATCACAAATGGAAACACCCGTTTCCTTCGCACCACGAATATCCTTTTTGTGAACACTGTTCAAGTCTCTTGCCTTGGAGTCCAAAACATTATCTTGCATAGAAGGGATTATATCTCCAGTTTATCTTTAAAATAGTAACTGTGAAGGTGACTTTCCCGTTGTATATACAATGCGGTGTCACGTTGTACATCAAAGTGAATGTATGCAGTTCTTTTCTTTCTTATAGTCAGCCCTATTTCCATGGGCTATAATTATGTAGTCACTTTACAATAGATCAATTGATATTCTCAACTTCATCATTGGCCTGTGGCCAGTAAGGATGTGATGTTATCAAGTCAATGTTGTAACTATCACAATAGCCCTTAAATTCAACACTCACAAACTGCCGACCACTATCTGCATTTATAGATTTAAGACATCTCAATCTTCTGAAATCCATTGCAAACCATTGCCAGGGGCCGGCCCGAAAAATCATAGGAGCTGGTGGCTGCGGCCTTGAAACTTAAAGAAAATCTCAACACAGTTTCATGAATGATTCGACTTCTCTATCCATTTCTATTTTTCCTGGATGACCTTTGTGCCGGTGCTCGGTGTTGACAAGTCTCGAACCACGAATTAAAATGTTTCCCAATGATTGCACAGTTCAAATCGAAATTTAAATAACTTATGTTTAGTACTAGCTGTCCAATCATGTTTCTGTCATTGGCGTTTTCATTCACCCTCTCACTCATCGTAAGCACACGGGGGGAGTCTGCATCCTGAATATTGCATAGTCTTGGAAAAAGAAAATGCTATATTACCATTCCAGCCTGATCGACAATTTTTAAAGGACTGTAACTGAAGAACTCATTTTTCATTCCTAGCAGTTGGTTTTGAAGAAGGCCGTAAAAAATGCTCCCAAAGGTTTGTGCTTTGTGGTCTATTCAAGCAATATAATAATAAAATCGTTTTGCCCACTCCTCAAAATAAATCCAAACTCTCTTTTTAGGTCTGCAAATAACTCCTTTCCACTCGAGAAAGGATTTTGCTTGCAATTTCTCTATCAAAATGAATGGGAAAAAACTCCAGAGAAATAACGAGAAATTTCCCATGGGAAATGTGTTCATGATCGCAATAAATTTCTAGGGAAAATTCGAACATCGTTCTCGAAACGAATTTTCCGAACGTGGGAAATATTTCCAGAGAACTTTTATTCACGATACAAGTTTTCCGAATGTGGGAAATATTTCCAGGGAAATCTCATTCCCGATAAGGCCCAATGTGTTTCTGATATTATGCCAAAAATTACAGCGCCACCATCAGTCAACTCCAACACCCTGTCCATAAAATCCAGATAAGGTTGAATTGGATGGGAGAACTTACAGTAAACACTACTAAGAAACACTCTACCAAATCCACCTTCTACACAGACACACAACCCCCATTCATCCTCTAAAACAAGTAACGCCTCAGTGTTGATATCATCAAGCCCGGATTTAGAAATTTGCCGCCCCTAGGCAGTTGCGAAAATTGCCGCCCCCCGCCCTACGAAACTTTTACGGTTGTCACTCATGACAAAATGTATCGTAGAATAAAGTCGTCAAACAAAACTGTTAGGAATAAAAGAAATTGTCAATTTTGGTTGAAAAAGTAAATTGGAAAGTAGAAAGAAAGGAAATTGGTGCCGTTGAAACTTGTGACACGTACTGTTGACATAAACAATGACGTTGATGATCGTTCACCAATTTTCAGTAATAACGACAGACAAAAGGTTATGTTTATCAGAATACTGTAGGATGGATATAGAACAAGCCTGAACAAGATAATTTTCGATACAGAAACTTATCGAATATTCGATATTAGGCCAATATCGAGAATTGTCCGAATCGATTTTTTTCGATTCGAGCATTTTACACGTGCGTGCTGACGAAAGTTGGAAAATTCAATTCCCACGAATATAACAAGTTTTGAAATTTTCTCTCAAAATTTGCCGCCCTCCAATTCTTGCCGCCCGAGGCAACTGCCTACTGTGCCTGCATGGTAAATCCGGGCCTGGATATCATTCACCACAATAGCAGCGGAGCCACTTTTGTTGGTAAATGATCGCATCGCAGCTGGCAATCCCCTTATGCTTGCATTGGAGACATACGGATCCTGCAACAGCGCAAAGCTACACTTTGTGTCACATAAGAACACCCCTAAATCTATAAGCGACCTATAAGCCCCATGACAATTTATTTGTACGAACCTAACCATTAAAATCTATAAGCCTTCCTGGCAATCTCATCCGTATAAACTGGGCAGGCCTCAGTTGACATTAGGTGTCCTGCATTCCAGTTTCTTGCTTCGCAGTTTTTGCAATGAATGCAATTCTTGCAATTTTTGGCAGAATGCCCCTCTTGACTACAACGCAGACAAGTCATAGCCTTGGCTGGACATTTGTTGGCCATGTTGCTTGTGGAGAGACATCTCCTGCACACAGGAACTTTTGGAAGTTCTTGCACCTGAAAAGAACAGTGCTTGACGTAGGTATGCCCTATTTTTTGACAAATTTTCAAAAACCCTGTCACTTCCCTCTATAATGACGTCTACTCTTCCTACACCTACCTCCCACTTGGTGAGAATTTTTACCTCCTTAGCATCTTCATCGGTCAAAAACGAGAGACTCTTACTATGGAGATCCCCTTTGAAACTTTCTAAGTATATCTTCCTAGACATGTGTTTTACCACAAATCTCCGTGCCAGCCTGTCTTTGGGGACAGCTGACAAACCTAGTTCCTTAAGCTTACTGCTGTCAAGAACTTTTTTCCTCTCTGCCTCAGTGGGTACCATGACTAAGACCTCACCGTTCTTTGTCTTTGACATCGAGTGAAACCTGACATCTTCAATAGAAGATCCTACTCCCTCACTAAATACCTTCCTAATATCAGTGTCCTTACTATCGCTTTTAAGGATAAGCGAATACGTAACTACTGCCGGGCTAGTAGGAGGAGGCTTAACCATCTTAGTATTTTTAGGGACCGAAGCCAGTGTATTCAACTGTGGGAATGAAGCTTCACTTCCCAGTTGGATCCTTAACCCCTACCAATGCCTCCTCCTTCAGCTTCGCCAGCTTATCCATTACCTGGCTTAACCTAAGTCTTTCCCCCTTTCCAACACCAATATTACTGTCACCAACTAACCTTTGAACACCCGGCTTCCCAGTACCATGGGCAGGTGTTTTTCCCTCTTTGCTGCTTGCTTTTCCTTGCTTTTCCGGCTCAGTCGGTACCTCACTTTTGTCACTCTTTTCACTCTTTTCACTCTTTTCACTCTCTTCACTCTTGCCACTCTTGTCACTATTCTCACTCTTGTCCAACACAAAGCACTTTTTCACACTTTCTTCAGTTTTCTCCTGCTCGCTTGATATGTCCTTAGTCTCAACCGTCACATCATCGCTCTTTTTTCTTTTCATGGACATCTCTTGATATTATATAGTTATGGCCTTGTCCAGCGCTTTATTCGTTTTTATTTTTTCCTCTTCAACGGTAGTCTTGTTTGGTTTCAATTTTTTATCCGCCTTCATTTTCTTCCTTAACTTCTCTGAAATGTCCTTGCACTTTTCCTCTTTCTTTTCTTTCAGAAATTCTTTCACCCTCGAACTCGACTGACTTTTTTAAAAGATTAGGGATTGGGACACAAGGATCCAACCTAGCAGGGTCCAACATGAGCCTTGGAAGTACAAAGCCGTAACACACACAAGGACCTACACAAACAAAGCCAAGCTTCAATGAAACAAGTCCCAAAAGACAAGTTTCAGTAAAAGCAGAACTTCATCTAAGCCAACGTGAGGTGAACCACTTGTTGTACAGCAGTGTATTACACAGGACAAAACAGATGCCATCATTGCCGTTGAATCTCAAACAGTCGATAGGCAAAGACAGAAAAGCTCTCAGCCGTTTCCCTTGAAAAAAAGGACGCGATTGAAATCCCAAGCCCCATGTAAAATCGTCCGATGATGGACGAACGTCCAAAACGCGTCGCAGTTAAATAAAAATATGCTTGTGAATTTTATAAAGTCTACAAAATAAATTAAATTATTATTTAAAAGTAAAATCACCCAAAGAAAAACGATCGTCCGAAACGCGTCGCTATTAAATAAAAATATGCTTGTGAATTTTATAAAGTCTAAAAAATAAATTAAATTATTATTTAAATTAAAATCACCCAAAGGAAGACGATCGTCCGAAACGCGTCGCTATTAAATAAAAATATGCTTGTGAGTTTTATAAAGTCTACAAAATAAATTAAATTAATATTTTAAAATAAAATTGTCCGATGATGGACGAACGTCCAAAACGCGTCGCTATTAAATTAAAATATGCTTGTGAATTTTATAAAGTCTACAAAATAAATTAAATTATTATTTAAAAGTAAAATCGCTGGAAGATAAACGATGGTCCGAAACGCGTCGCTATTAAATAAAAATATGCTTGTGAATTTTATAAAGTTAACAAAATAAATTAAATTAATATTTTAAAGTAAAATCTTCCGATGATGGACGTTCGACCAAAACGCGTCGCTATTAAATAAAAATATGATTGTGAATTTTATAAAGTCTACAAAATAAATTAAATTATTATTTTAAAGTAAAATCGTCCGATGATGGACGAACGTCCAAAACGCGTCGCTATTAAATAAAAATATGCTTTTGAATTTTATAAAGTCTACAAAATAAATTAAATTATTATTTAAAAGTAAAATCACCCAGAGATAGACGATCGTCCGAAACGCGTCGCTATTAAATAAAAATATGCTTGTGAATTTTATGAAGTCTACAAAATAAATTAAATTATTATTTTAAAGTAAAATCGTCCGATGATGGACGAACGTCCAAAACGCGTCGCTATTAAATAAAAATATGCTTGTGAGTTTTATTAAGTCTACAAAATAAATTAAATTAATATTTTAAAGTAAAATTGTCCGATGATGGACGAACGTCCAAAACGCGTCGCTATTAAATAAAAATATGCTTGTGAATTTTATAAAGTTAACAAAATAAATTAAATTAATATTTTAAAGTAAAATCGTCCGGTGATGGACGAACGTCCAAAACGCGTCGCTATTAAATAAAAATATGCTTGTGAATTTTATAAAGTTAACAAAATAAATTAAATTAATATTTTAAAGTAAAATCTTCCGATGATGGACGAACGTCCAAAACGCGTCGCTATTAAATAAAAATATGCTTGTGAATTTTATAAAGTCTACAAAATACATTAAATTAATATTTTAAAGTAAAATTGTCCGATGATTGCCGATCTTCCAAAACGCGTGGCTATTAAATAAAAATATGCTTGTGAATTTCATAAAGTTAACAAAATAAATTAAATTAATATTTTAAAGTAAAATTGTCCAATGATGGAGGAACGTCCAAAACGCGTCGCTATTAAATAAAAATATGCTTGTGAATTTTATAAAGTCTACAAAATAAATTAAAATATTATTTAAAAGTAAAATCACCCAAAGATAGACGATCGTCCGAAACTCGTCGCTATTAAATAAAAATATGCTTGTGAATTTTATAAAGTCTACAAAATAAATTAAATTATTATTTAAAAGTAAAGTCACCCAAAGATAGACGATCGTCCGAAACTCGTCGCTATTAAACAAAAATATGCTTGTGAATTTTATAAAGTCTACAAAATAAATTAAATTATTATTTAAAAGTAAAATCACCCAAAGATCGACGATCGTCCGAAACGCTTCGCTATTTAACAAAAATATGCTTGTGAATTTTATAAAGTCTACAAAATAAATTAAATTATTATTTAAAAGTAAAATCGCCCGAAGATAAACGATCGTCCGAAACGCGACGCTTTTAAATAAAAATATGCTTGTGAATTTCATAAAGTTAACAAAATAAATTAAATTAATATTTTAAAGTAAAATTGTCCAATGATGGAGGAACGTCCAAAACGCGTCGCTATTAAATAAAAATATGCTTGTGAATTTTATAAAGTCTACAAAATAAATTAAAATATTATTTAAAAGTAAAATCACCCAAAGATAGACGATCGTCCGAAACTCGTCGCTATTAAATAAAAATATGATTGTGAATTTTATAAAGTCTACAAAATAAATTAAATTATTATTTAAAAGTAAAATCACCTAAAGATAGACGATCGTCCGAAACACGTCGCTATTAAATAAAAATATGCTTGTGAATTTTATAAAGTCTACAAAATAAATTAAAATATTATTTAAAAGTAAAATCACCCAAAGATAGACGATCGTCCGAAACTCGTCGCTATTAAATAAAATTTTTTAAAAAGGGTGACCCTAACCTTCCTGAAAACTACAGGGGAATTTCTGTCCTTAGTTCACTGCGGAAGCTATTCACGCAAATTCTTTACTTAAGACTTATTAGTTGGGCTGAAAGAAATAATAAAATAAGCTGCTTCCAAGCTGGGTTTCGAGCTAATCTCTCCACAGTGGACCAAATCTTTACCCTCACTAGTGTTGCTAGGCGCTATAGTATAGAGAAGAAAACAAATCTTTATGCATTTTTGTTGATTTTAAAGCAGCCTTCGATACTATCAACCGAAGCTCATTACTATTTAAACTTTCAGGTATCGGCTTATCAACAAAATTTATAAAAGTTTATGAGCAACTGCTTTCAAATACGACTGCTGTGGTTAAAAATGGCATGAGCACGTCGAAACAATTTAGGTCAGAAACAGGTGTCCCACAGGGTTGCATTTTGAGTCCCTTAGTTTTCTCTCTTTTTATCAATGACATTGAAGATAATATACCAGGTGGTGTTGTTTTTTGGTGATCTACTTATAAAGGTGCTCCTTTATGCGGATGATCTTGTTATTTTAACTGATAATCCTGTGACACTTCAACTCCAAATTAACAAGTTAAAACAGTATTGTGATTTGTGGGACCTTAAAATAAATACTGAGAAGTCTAAGATCATGATATTTAGACACCAGAATCGTAGTGCACGTAATGACCGGTCTTTTAACTTGAGTGGTTCAAATATAGAAGTAGTGAAGGACTTCAAATAGCTAGGTTTCACAATAACACATAATCTGAATTTTCGAAGTCATGTAAAATGTAAATTGACCGCAGCAAAAGCAGCCATTAACTGTATGTGGTCAAATTTCTTCAATAACAAAGATATAGACGCGGTTTCGAAGTTCAAAGTGTTTGATGCAACCGTTAAAAGCTGCCTTTGTTATGGAAATGAAGTATATGGCTTCATGCAATTAGACGAAATTGAGATTATCCAAAGATATTTCTTCAAGCGTATCTTTAGACTCCCATCTAATACACCCAATTATGCCATACACGTCGAGTCAGGACTACCACCAATTTTTTTAAAGAATCTTAAGGCGAATGCAGACTATATAATCAAAGTCATGAAAAGACCTAACAACAATTTGCAGAAAAAGATTCTCTTAACAGCGTTACGCTGCAGATACACACCTTTTAAGGATTGGCTGGAGTTGGCCTCAGAACATAACTTTCCTTTGACGTTTTGTCTGGATAATCTAGATTCGTGGAGGAATGAACTTTACGATTGTATTTCGGTTATAGATGACAACATATATCAGACATTTCTCAATCGGGCAAGGGAATCCGTGACTAGATCATTATACAAAAAACTTAACCTCTCTTTGGGGGAAGCAAATTATTTTCGAATGGAATTCACTTCTAGGGAGATAAGTCTGATATTTAAGGTTCGCACGGAGATGCTTGAGCTTAACTACAGACCTCACAGAAGTGATATGAATCCTAATTGTACACTATGCAACCTCAATCAAATTGAAAATGTGTTTCACTTCCTAGCGTTATGTCCAATCCTACAAGAGATCCGGCGATTCTACTTCAATAAGAGCTTCTTTTCGTCTGATGATTGTGTTGGAGTTTTAAATGGTGAGAGTGGTTGGAAATTGCTTATCCGGTTTTTCTCTGAAGCTGTCGCATACAGAAATTCATTCATTGACCTGTAATGTAATGCTCATTCTAATATAATTTTGTTTTAGCTAAACTAAAAGCCCGCTTCTCCGTTGATATTGAAAGTCTTTAATTGCTCTTCTATTTTTTATGTATCTATGTTAATATTTTTTTGTTTTCTTAGTTTAAAAATAAATCTTTAGTGATATTACACTCAATACAATGATTAAAACTATGGACAAAAGATACAAAATAATATTCATATTTCATATTTGTGATTTACAAAATACTAAAATTGTTTTATCTGGCATATTTAAAAATTGTCTTAATCTTTAAATATTTTCTAAATTGTAAATTTTTATTATATATATGTAAGATTATATCTTCTCTCTCAATGTTAAAAGTTTAGATATAACCGGCAGACGGCTGAATAGCCATGCTTGTAAATCTTTGAAATGTAATTAAGCTTGTACTTATTTGAAGAAAAAATAAAGATATAATAATAATAATAATAATAATAATAATAATAATAATAAATAAAAATATGCTTGTGAATTTTATAAAGTCTACAAAATAAATTAAATTATTATTTAAAAGTAAAGTCACCCAAAGATAGACGATCGTCCGAAACGCGTCGCTATTAAACAAAAATATGCTTGTGAATTTTATAAAGTCTACAAAATAAATTAAATTATTATTTAAAAGTAAAATCACCCAAAGATCGACGATCGTCCGAAACGCTTCGCTTTTTAACAAAAATATGCTTGTGAATTTTATAAAGTCTACAAAATAAATTAAATTATTATTTAAAAGTAAAATCACCTAAAGATAGACGATCGTCCGAAACGCGTCGCTATTAAATAAAAATATGCTTGTGAATTTTATAAAGTCTACAAAATAAATTATATTATTATTTAAAAGTAAAATCACCCAAAGATAGACGATCGTCCGAAACGCGTCGCTATTAAATAAAAATATGCTTGTGAATTTTATAAAGTTTACAAATTAAATTTAAATAATATTTTAAAGTAAAATCGCTATTAAATAAAAATATGCTTGTGAATTTTATAAAGTCTACAAAATAAATTAAATTATTATTTAAAAGTAAAATCACCCAGAGATAGACGATCGTCCGAAACGCGTCGCTATTAAATAAAAATATGCTTGTGAATTTTATGAAGTCTACAAAATAAATTAAATTATTATTTAAAAGTAAAATCACCCAAAGATAGAAGTTCGTTCGAAACGCGTCGCTATTAAATAAAAATATGCTTGTGAATTTTATGAAGTCTACAAAATAAATTAAATTATTATTTAGAAGTAAAATCACCCAAAGGTAGACGATCGTCCGAAACGCGTCGCTATTAAATAAAAATATGCTTTTGAGTTTTATAAAGTCTACAAAATAAATTAAATTAATATTTTAAAGTAAAATTGTCCGATGATGGACGAACGTCCAAAATGCGTCGCTATTAAATAAAAATATGCTTGTGAATTTTATAAAGTTAACAAAATAAATTAAATTAATATTTTAAAGTAAAATCTTCCGATGATGGACGAACGTCCAAAACGCGTCGCTATTAAATAAAAATATGCTTGTGAATTTTATAAAGTCTACAAAATAAATTAAATTAATATTTTAAAGTAAAATTGTCCGATAATGGACGAACGTCCAAAACGCGTCGCTATTAAATAAAAATATGCTTGTGAATCTTATGAAGTCTACAAAATAAATTAAATTAATATTTTAAAGTAAAATTGTCCGATGATGAACGAACGTCCAAAACGCGTCGCTATTAAATAAAAATATGCTTGTGAATTTTATAAAGTCTACAAAATAAATTAAATTAATATTTTAAAGTAAAATTGTCCGATGATGGACGAACGTCCAAAACGCGTCGCTATTAAATAAAAATATGCTTGTGAATTTTATAAAGTCTACAAAATAAATTAAATGAATATTTTAAAGTAAAATTGTCCGATGATGAACGAACATCCAAGACGCGTCGCTATTAAATAAAAATATGCTTGTGAATTTTATGAAGTCTACAAAATAAATTAAATTATTATTTTAAAGTAAAATCGTCCGATGATGGACGAACGTCCAAAACGCGTCGCTATGGCTTTCACCATTTCACCAGCCATCCTTTCAACTCCAGGCGATCTCCTCGATTTAAGTCGACCAACTGCCTCCTCAACCTCCTTTATACTCAGAGCTGGTGCCTCAAGACGCTCGTCAGACGAGTTATCCAGAGGCTCCATCTCAGCTCTTGGGAAAGCTCCTACACTATCTCCCCACGTAAGGTGTGATACACTTCCCTCTTTTAACATTCCTATCTCAGTGGATTTCCTTCCCCTACAGATGCGATAAAGATGACCCCAAGGGTAATCTCTATGTTCTGTGGCAAAGGTCTTCCACTGCTCTTCTTTAGTTGAATAAAGCAATCGCTTATATTCAGCTAATCCCTCTCTATAAATTGAGCGAACTTGCTCAAATCCCTCCTGAAACGACCTAGCTTTTTGGAATCTTCTCCCAAGTTTACGGACCTGTTTCCGCATCCTATTTAGTTCAGGTCTCCACCACTTGACCTTCCTCAAATTAACCTTACGATACCTCCTAAGCAGGAAGTCGTTTACACCCACACAATCTCATTAAGTCTTTCAATTGTAATATTGACGCTTAATCTCTCAAACATACCAAGTGACATCGATTTAACCCTTGTCTTAATGGGCCCTATCGGGAATCTCCCAAGAAATTTTATTTCCCAAGAAAAATTTCATTCCCAAGAAACATTTCTAGTTATCATGAAACTCCTTCGGAATGATTTTTTCCCAGGGAATCAAAACTATTTTCGGAAATCAATTTCGAATTTTTTTGACAGAAATATTTCTTTTTCATTGATTAATTTTTATTTTTGTCCGACCGATTTTTAATTTTTTTTTACGCAAAGGATTTCTATTATTTGCGATGAAGGATTGAAGGAGGAAATATAAAAAATTAAATTAGTGGGATCGAAGATGGTAACTAACAAACTTGTTCTGGAGAGTAAAATAACGAAGTAAGTCCACATCACAAATGGAAACACCCGCTTCCTTTGCACCACGAATATCCTTTTTGTGAACACTGTTCAAGTCTCTTGCCTTGGAGTCCAAAACATTATCTTGCATAGAAGGGATTATATCTCCAGTTTATCTTTAAAATAGTAACTGTGAAGGTGACTTTCCCGTTGTATATACAATGCGGTGTCACGTTGTACATCAAAGTGAATGTATGCAGTTCTTTTCTTTCTTATAGTCAGCCCTATTTCCATGGGCTATAATTATGTAGTCACTTTACAATAGATCAATTGATATTCTCAACTTCATCATTGGCCTGTGGCCAGTAAGGATGTGATGTTATCAAGTCAATGTTGTAACTATCACAATAGCCCTTAAATTCAACACTCACAAACTGCCGACCACTATCTGCATTTATAGATTTAAGACATCTCAATCTTCTGAAATCCATTGCAAACCATTGCCAGGGGCCGGCCCGAAAAATCATAGGAGCTGGTGGCTGCGGCCTTGAAACTTAAAGAAAATCTCAACACAGTTTCATGAATGATTCGACTTCTCTATCCATTTCTATTTTTCCTGGATGACCTTTGTGCCGGTGCTCGGTGTTGACAAGTCTCGAACCACGAATTAAAATGTTTCCCAATGATTGCACTGTTCAAATCGAAATTTAAATAACTTATGTTTAGTACTAGCTGTCCAATCATGTTTCTGTCATTGGCGTTTTCATTCACCCTCTCACTCATCGTAAGCACACGGGGGGAGTCTGCATCCTGAATATTGCATAGTCTTGGAAAAAGAAAATGCTATATTACCATTCCAGCCTGATCGACAATTTTTAAAGGACTGTAACTGAAGAACTCATTTTTCATTCCTAGCAGTTGGTTTTGAAGAAGGCCGTAAAAAATGCTCCCAAAGGTTTGTGCTTTGTGGTCTATTCAAGCAATATAATAATAAAATCGTTTTGCCCACTCCTCAAAATAAATCCAAACTCTCTTTTTAGGTCTGCAAATAACTCCTTTCCACTCGAGAAAGGATTTTGCTTGCAATTTCTCTATCAAAATGAATGGGAAAAAACTCCAGAGAAATAACGAGAAATTTCCCATGGGAAATGTGTTCATGATCGCAATAAATTTCTAGGGAAAATTCGAACATCGTTCTCGAAACGAATTTTCCGAACGTGGGAAATATTTCCAGAGAACTTTTATTCACGATACAAGTTTTCCGAATGTGGGAAATATTTCCAGGGAAATCTCATTCCCGATAAGGCCCAATGTGTTTCTGATATTATGCCAAAAATTACAGCGCCACCATCAGTCAACTCCAACACCCTGTCCATAAAATCCAGATAAGGTTGAATTGGATGGGAGAACTTACAGTAAACACTACTAAGAAACACTCTTCCAAATCCACCTTCTACACAGACACACAACCCCCATTCATCCTCTAAAACAAGTAACGCCTCAGTGTTGATATCATCAAGCCCGGATTTAGAAATTTGCCGCCCCTAGGCAGTTGCGAAAATTGCCGCCCCCCGCCCTACGAAACTTTTACGGTTGTCACTCATGACAAAATGTATCGTAGAATAAAGTCGTCAAACAAAACTGTTAGGAATAAAAGAAATTGTCAATTTTGGTTGAAAAAGTAAATTGGAAAGTAAAAAGAAAGGAAATTGGTGCCGTTGAAACTTGCGACACGTACTGTTGACATAAACAATGACGTTGATGATCGTTCACCAATTTTCAGTAATAACGACAGACAAAAGGTTATGTTTATCAGAATACTGTAGGATGGATATAGAACAAGCCTGAACAAGATAATTTTCGATACAGAAACTTATCGAATATTCGATATTAGGCCAATATCGAGAATTGTCCGAATCGATTTTTTTCGATTCGAGCATTTTACACTCATAATGTTGGTACGCGTGCTGACGAAATAGTTGGGAAATTCAATTCCCACGAATATAACAAGTTTTGAAATTTTCTCTCAAAATTTGCCGCCCTCCAATTCTTGCCGCCCGAGGCAACTGCCTACTGTGCCTGCATGGTAAATCCGGGCCTGCAAGCCCGGATTTAGAAATTTGCCGCCCCTAGGCAGTTGCGAAAATTGCCGCCCCCCGCCCTACGAAACTTTTACGGTTGTCACTCATGACAAAATGTATCGTTGAATAAAGTCGTCAAACAAAACTGTTAGGAATAAAAGAAATTGTCAATTTTGGTTGAAAAAGTAAATTGGAAAGTAAAAAGAAAGGAAATTGGTGCCGTTGAAACTTGTGACACGTACTGTTGACATAAACAATGACGTTGATGATCGTTCACCAATTTTCAGTAATAACGACAGACAAAAGGTTATGTTTATCAGAATACTGTAGGATGGATATAGAACAAGCCTGAACAAGATAATTTTCGATACAGAAACTTATCGAATATTCGATATTAGGCCAATATCGAGAATTGTCCGAATCGATTTTTTTCGATTCGAGCATTTTACACGTGCGTGCTGACGAAATAGTTGGAAAATTCAATTCCCACGAATATAACAAGTTTTGAAATTTTCTCTCAAAATTTGCCGCCCTCCAATTCTTGCCGCCCGAGGCAACTGCCTACTGTGCCTGCATGGTAAATCCGGGCCTGGATATCATTCACCACAATAGCAGCGGAGCCACTTTTGTTGGTAAATGATCGCATCGCAGCTGGCAATCCCCTTATGCTTGCATTGGAGACATACGGATCCTGCAACAGCGCAAAGCTACACTTTGTGTCACATAAGAACACCCCTAAATCTATAAGCGACCTATAAGCCCCTTGACAATTTATTTGTACGAACCTAACCATTAAAATCTATAAGCCTTCCTGGCAATCTCATCCGTATAAACTGGGCAGGCCTCAGTTGACATTAGGTGTCCTGCATTCCAGTTTCTTGCTTCGCAGTTTTTGCAATGAATGCAATTCTTGCAATTTTTGGCAGAATGCCCCTCTTGACTACAACGCAGACAAGTCATAGCCTTGGCTGGACATTTGTTGGCCATGTTGCTTGTGGAGAGACATCTCCTGCACACAGGAACTTTTGGAAGTTCTTGCACCTGAAAAGAACAGTGCTTGACGTAGGTATGCCCTATTTTTTGACAAATTTTCAAAAACCCTGTCACTTCCCTCTATAATGACGTCTACTCTTCCTACACCTACCTCCCACTTGGTGAGAATTTTTACCTCCTTAGCATCTTCATCGGTCAAAAACGAGAGACTCTTACTATGGAGATCCCCTTTGAAACTTTCTAAGGATATCTTCCTAGACATGTGTTTTACCACAAATCTCCGTGCCAGCCTGTCTTTGGGGACAGCTGACAAACCTAGTTGGTACCATGACTAAGACCTCACCGTTCTTTGTCTTTGACATCGAGTGAAACCTGACATCTTCAAGAGAAGATCCTACTCCCTCACTAAATACCTTCCTAATATCAGTGTCCTTACTATCGCTTTTAAGGATAAGCGAATACGTAACTACTGCCGGGCTAGTAGGAGGAGGCTTAACCATCTTAGTATTTTTAGGGACCGAAGCCAGTGACTTCAACTGTGGGAATGAAGCTTCACTTCCCAGTTGGATCCTTAACCCCTACCAATGCCTCCTCCTTCAGCTTCGCCAGCTTATCCATTACCTGGCTTAACCTAAGTCTTTCCCCCTTTCCAACACCAATATTACTGTCACCAACTAACATTTGAACACCCGGCTTCCCAGTACCATGGGCAGGTGTTTTTCCCTCTTTGCTGCTTGCTTTTTCTTGCTTTTCAGGCTCAGTCGGTACCTCACTTTTGTCACTCTTTTCACTCTTTTCACTCTTTTCACACTCTTCACTCTTGCCACTCTTGTCACTATTCTCACTCTTGTCCAACACAAAGCACTTTTTCACACTTTCTTCAGTTTTCTCCTGCTCGCTTGATATGTCCTTAGTCTCAACCGTCACATCATCGCTCTTTTTTCTTTTCATGGACATCTCTTGATATTATATAGTTATGGCCTTGTCCAGCGCTTTATTCGTTTTTATTTTTTCCTCTTCAACGGTAGTCTTGTTTGGTTTCAATTTTTTATCCGACTTCATTTTCTTCCTTAACTTCTCTGAAATGTCCTTGCACTTTTCCTCTTTCTTTTCTTTCACAAATTCTTTCACCCTCGAACTCGACTGACTTTTTTAAAAGATTAGGGATTGGGACACAAGGATCCAACCTAGCAGGGTCCAACATGAGCCTTGGAAGTACAAAGCCGTAACACACACAAGGACCTACACAAACAAAGCCAAGCTTCAATGAAACAAGTCCCAAAAGACAAGTTTCAGTAAAAGCAGAACTTCATCTAAGCCAACGTCAGGTGAACCACTTGTTGTACAGCAGTGTATTAAACAGGACAAACCAGATGCCATCATTGCCGTTGAATCTCAAACAGTCGATAGGCAAAGACAGAAAAGCTCTCAGCCGTTTCCCTTGAAAAAAAGGACGCGACTGAAATCCCAAGCCCCATGTAAAATCGTCCGATGATGGACGAACGTCCAAAACGCGTCGCAGTTAAATAAAAATATGCTTGTGAATTTTATAAAGTCTACAAAATAAATTAAATTATTATTTAAAAGTAAAATCACCCAAAGAAAAACGATCGTCCAAAACGCGTCGCTATTAAATAAAAATATGCTTGTGAATTTTATAAAGTCTACAAAATAAATAAAATTAATATTTTAAAGTAAAATTGTCCGATGATGGACGAACGTCCAAAACGCGTCGCTATTAAATAAAAATATGCTTGTGAATTTTATGAAGTCTACAAAATAAATTAAATTAATATTTTAAAGTAAAATTGTCCGATGATGAACGAACGTCCAAAACGCGTCGCTATTAACCCTAGAAAGGTAACCATACTAAAAGTTACGTTAAAGGTAACCATTCGTCGAATCGACGAAGCAATATTTAACAGCGCTTATGAGTCAAAGTAACTAACTTATTTCTCTGAAGTTGAATAGTTTATGTTTTTTAACTATTTTTCTTTTTAGAAAAAGCAAAAACAAGAAGTTTTTTTTAATACCTTAGTTTTTATTCACGAAAACTTCCTTAAACAAAAAAAGACTTTGTTGAACTTGGAAAAAAGATGTTCGTCGATTCGACGAAGGTTACCCTTCTAGGGTTAAATAAAAATATGCTTGTGAATTTTATAAAGTCTACAAAATAAATTAAATTAATATTTTAAAGTAAAATTGTCCGATGATGGACGAACGTCCAAAACGCGTCGCTATTAAATAAAAATATGCTTGTGAATTTTATAAAGTCTACAAAATAAATTAAATTAATATTTTAAAGTAAAATTGTCCGATGATGAACGAACGTCCAAAACGCGTCGCTATTAAATAAAAATATGCTTGTGAATTTTATGAAGTCTACAAAATAAATTAAATTATTATTTTAAAGTAAAATCGTCCGATGATGGACGAACGTCCAAAACGCGTCGCTATTAAATAAAAATATGCTTGTGAGTTTTATAAAGTCTACAAAATAAATTAAATTAATATTTTAAAGTAAAATTGTCCGATGATGGACGAACGTCCAAAATGCGCCGCTATTAAATAAAAATATGCTTGTGAATTTTATAAAATTAACAAAATAAATTAAATTAATATTTTAAAGTAAAATCTTCCGATGATGGACGAACGTCCAAAACGCGTCGCTATTAAATAAAAATATGCTTGTGAATTTTATAAAGTCTACAAAATAAATTAAATTAATATTTTAAAGTAAAATTGTCCGATGATGGACGAACGTCCAAAACGCGTCGCTATTAAATAAAAATATGCTTGTGAATTTTATAAAGTCTAAAAAATAAATTAAATTAATATTTTAAAGTAAAATCGTCCGATGATGGACGAACGTCCAAAACGCGTCGCTATTAAATAAAAATATGCTTGTGAATTTTATAAAGTTAACAAAATAAATTAAATTAATATTTTAAAGTAAAATCTTCCGATGATGGAAGATCTTCCAAAACGCGTGGCTATTAAATAAAAATATGCTTGTGAATTTCATAAAGTTTACAAAATAAATTAAATTAATATTTTAAAGTAAAATCGTCCGATGATGGACAAATAAATAAAAATATGCTTGTGAATTTTATAAAGTTAACAAAATAAATTAAATTAATATTTTAAAGTAAAATTGTCCAATGATGGAGGAACGTCCAAAACGCGTCGCTATTAAATAAAAATATGCTTGTGAATTTTATAAAGTCTACAAAATAAATTAAAATATTATTTAAAAGTAAAATCACCCAAAGATAGACGATCGTCCGAAACTCGTCGCTATTAAATAAAAATATGCTTGTGAATTTTATAAAGTCTACAAAATAAATTAAATTATTATTTAAAAGTAAAGTCACCCAAAGATAGACGATCGTCCGAAACGCGTCGCTTTTAAACAAAAATATGCTTGTGGATTTTATAAAGTCTACAAAATAAATTAAATTATTATTTAAAAGTAAAATCACCCAAAGATCGACGATCGTCCGAAACGCTTCGCTATTTAACAAAAATATGCTTGTGAATTTTATAAAGTCTACAAAATAAATTAAATTATTATTTAAAAGTAAAATCACCAAAAGATAGACGATCGTCCGAAACGCGTCGCTATTAAATAAAAATATGCTTGTGAATTTTATAAAGTTTACAAATTAAATTAAATTAATATTTTAAAGTAAAATCGCTTTTAAATAAAAATATGCTTGTGAATTTTATAAAGTCTACAAAATAAATTATATTATTATTTAAAAGTAAAATCACCCAGAGATAGACGATCGTCCGAAACGCTTCGCTATTTAACAAAAATATGCTTGTGAATTTTATGAAGTCTACAAAATAAATTAAATTATTATTTAAAAGTAAAATCACCCAAAGATAGAAGTTCGTCCGAAACGCGTCGCTATTAAATAAAAATATGCTTGTGAATTTTATAAAGTCTACAAAATAAATTAAATTATTATTTAAAAGTAAAATCACCCAAAGATAGACGATCGTCCGAAACGCGTCGCTATTAAATAAAAATATGCTTGTGAATTTTATGAAGTCTACAAAATAAATTAAATTAATATTTTAAAGTAAAATTGTCCGATGATGAACGAACGTCCAAAACGCGTCGCTATTAAATAAAAATATGCTTGTGAATTTTATAAAGTCTACAAAATAAATTAAATTAATATTTTAAAGTAAAATTGTCCGATGATGGACGAACGTCCAAAACGCGTCGCTATTAAATAAAAATATGCTTGTGAATTTTATAAAGTTTACATAATAAATTAAATTAATATTTTAAAGTAAAATCGTCCGATGATGGACAAACGTCCAAAACGCGTCGCTATTAAATAAAAATATGCTTGTGAATTTTATAATGTTAACAAAATAAATTAAATTAATATTTTAAAGTAAAATTGTCCAATGATGGAGGAACGTCCAAAACGCGTCGCTATTAAATAAAAATATGCTTGTGAATTTTATAAAGTCTACAAAATAAATTAAATTATTATTTAAAAGTAAAATCACCCAAAGATAGACGATCGTCCGAAACGCGTCGCCGTCGCTTTAAAGTAAAAATATACTTGTGAAATTTATAAAGTTTACAAAATAAATTAAATTAATATTTTAAAGAAAAATCGTCCGATGATGGACGAATGTCCAAAACGCGTCGCTATTAAATAAAAATATGCTTGTCAATTTTATGAAGTCTACAAAATAAATTAAATTATTATTTAAAAGTAAAATCACCCAAAGATAGACGATCGTCCGAAACGCTTCGCTATTAAACAAAAATATGCTTGTGAATTTTATAAAGTCTACAAAATAAATTAAATTATTATTTAAAAGTAAAATCACCCAAAGATAGACGATCGTCCGAAACGCGTCGCTATTAAATAAAAATATGCTTGTGAATTTTATAAAGTCTACAAAATAAATTAAATTATTATTTAAAAGTAAAATCACCCAAAGATAGACGTTCGTCCGAAACGCGTCGCTATTAAATAAAAATATGCTTGTGAATTTTATAAAGTCTACAAAATAAATTAAACTAATATTTTACACTCCGCTCCTCTGACTCCCCAAGCATACCCCGAGTTTCAGTGATGTGGGTGAGCTCAACAATAATAATGTTGTGGTCACTCACACCTTTTCCCCCTAGAACTGACCAGTGGAAACCAAATAAGTTAAGCGCGGACTCATTTACTAAAGTCACATCAATGTCACTTTTACCATTCACACTGTGAAATGTATACAATTCACTTGGCTGGTTGACAGTGAGGATAGCATTCTCGGTCATCCATTCCACCAACTCTTTTCCCCTGTGGAGCTTCCGATGTTCAGACGGATGTCCTCTCATCTTAGAGAACCACACAGGTGAGATAGCATTGGCATCTAGAACAAAAATTACCGCCTCACCCCCAATCAGTTCAAGCACCCTATCCATATTCATTAAAGAGGGTTCGATTTCGTCAGAAAACTTGCAGTAAACACTGCAAAGAAAAATTCTTCCGAACTCACCCTCTACACACACACACACCTAAATTGTCCTCATGAACAAGCAACGCTTCGGTGTTTACGTCGTTCACAACAATTGCAGCTGAGCCACTTCTGTTTATGAATGACCGCATCGCAGCTGGCAGTCCCCTTAGACTTCCATGGGAAACATAAGGTTCTTGCAACAGTGCAAAGCTGCACCTAGCGTCACTTAGGAGAACACCTAAATCAATAATCGCCCTATAACAGCCCTGACAGTTGATTTGAATGACTTTTGCCATTACTGTCTGTTAGCTCTCCTCTCTATTTCTCTCTTATATACTGGGCAATCGTCCGTTAGCATATTATGTCCGGCGACCCATCCATTAAAAGCATAATCCATACAATGGATTGGCTTCGTGCATCTGCACGCTGTGTAATCTAAATCACCACAGCGTCCACAAACGATCTTGGGCGACTTGCATTTATTTGCAAAGTGGTCCATCACCAAGCATCGTCTGCACGTTGCTATTTCGGGGAGATCATCTACCCGAAACGAAAAATGCATTATGAACAAACGCCTATCTCTCATGACTAGCTTGAAAACCCTATCCGTAGCTTCCAAAATGACATTAATGAAGCCATCACCTACGCTCCAATTACTATCTACCCTAACCTCCTTTTGGAATTCCTCCTCACTAAGGTTTGACAAATTCTGTTTGTACATGTCCTTCCTAAATTCCTCTGCCAAAATTCTCCTAAGCATACGCCTAACTCTAAACCTCGGGCCAAGCCTGGTATTTGCCTTGCCGTCAATACCTAATTCCTTTAGCTTCGGATTGGAAAGCAATTGCTCCCTATCCTTTTCTGAAGGAAATCTAACTACAAGCTCATCATTCTTGTTTTTTGACAAGGAATGAACTCTTGTGTTGCCTAGAGCCGGTCCCAGGGTTTCATTTAAGATTTTCTTTAAATTCTTGCCTTCTGTTGTCTGACTTCTCAGCACAACCGAATATGTCTTTTCCACTTTCCTAGCTGGAGGGGCCTTCAAATTTCCACAATTAAGTGGTGGCATTGCTGCCAACGATTCAATTTGAGGCCGAAAGGACCTCTCACACCTAACCCTACTGGGATTCCAGAGCAGACCTTTGCCACTGGTGTCTCTCTGCGTGAAGCAGGGACTGAAGGAGTGACTGGAGTCACTGGAGTCACCGCCTCCGAAGTACCGATACTAGCCTCAAGCCGCCCCTTGAGATGCTCATTCTCAGCACCAAGCCTAAGACTGAGCTCCTCATAGTCGGGAGCTATCTTTAAAAATCCCTCACTCCCCGGGTGGTTAATGCGATTTTTCACCATGCACTCCTTTATTTCACCTACTTTATTTAAAATATAATTAAATCTCAAAACTAACCTTTTCGTATCTGGCTTCCCAGTCGCTTGGGCAGATACTTTCATGTCCTTTAATTCTTTGGCATCCTTCTTTCTTTCCGTTGTAATGACACCTGGAGACGGTGAGGCCTTTTCCGGCTCTTTGATCTACTTGTCTTTCGTATCACTTTCATTCACTAACACTTTCACTACCTCAACATTCACTGATCCTTTTTTCTTCACTATTTTGTCCTCATCACGCTCGGCCTTTCTTTTTAAGGAAGCGACCTCACACTCCATTTCATCGTTCGTTTCAAGGTCCTCTTTCGATGCCTTCTTTTCCTTCTTCCTTTTCGTTCTCTTTGCCTTTTCTGTCTTTTTTTCATCCCCGTCCTACTCAAGAAATTTCTTCCTGATGGATTTAAATTTTTCGTCCATCTTCCTTACACCCGTCTCAAAGTCTTCGTCGCTTAGACACACAAATATATTTAGGCACTTTCCCTCACTCTTTTTTACAGTGTTTCTAGAATAAATATTCCTCGCACTAATGGTTAGGGAAAAACCACAATCACAAAAAAGAAATACACTTAATCTTCACAGTGCAGCTGCACCACAGGTATATTTATACCCGAAAAGGGTCAGCACACCGCAATAAAAAAGGGGGAATCTTTTTCACTCGCGCTACCGCAATAAAACAAAAATTATTTTCGTCACTCGCACTGACCGCAATAAAACTAGGATGATCCTGTCTCTCGCACTATCGCAATAAACCGAAGTATTAAGTTAAAAATCGGAAAAACCGCGAAAGAAAAAACTTCGACTAATTCCTTTTGGTACAAAAATTGAAATTTGAAAATTTAACCGCACAAGACATCCTTTCACGACCGAAGTCAAAATCCAACTGAGAGGGATTGGGACAGATATCGAAACAGACTTCACGGAAACACCTGCCGTTAAGGCCTAATTTTCCGGTGGGCCTACCAACAATATCAGAGCCGAGGAAAAGCGCCCCGGCCAGCGCCCTGGGGCAGTACAAGTACCACTCCAGTACAATTTACAGTTATGTTAAGGCATAACTGTTCGCTTTGCTAAAGGGCGAGGTCTATCTAACACCTCTTACACACAATTGATCTTAGATGATAACAGATCATTTTGTGTGCTCCTAGCTCTCGCGATTTTGAGAACAACCACAGCCACCACGATGCTCCCACAAGGGGGCCTACCTCATAGACAGGCTGCATCAAGTAGGCTGATGTCATAAGACACCAGAAAACCTAGTTGAGCAGGGGCTACTGTCTCCCGTGGTACCAGAATATAGCTTCCGGTGGAGCTTCGCAACCGTGAAGGTCACTTCCAGATGGATTCCTTAAAATCCGAGGCCTGGCAACCTCAATGCTCGCATCTCCTGCAATCGGTCGAGGTACAAACCGACTGCATTTGAGCAGCAAAAGGGCACAGCGTTTAGGGCAAGAAACCGTGCAGGCATAGACACCAATATTGAAAGAAGGAAAGCTGAAAAGAAAAAAGAAATAAAAGGGAAATATTGTTGGTAACAGTGAAAGTTGGAAAAAAAGGGGAAAATTAAATAAAAGAAATAGAAAAAGGAAACCCAAACATTAATCCTAAAAATCCTAAATTCTATTGAGCTCTCTTCGTATCTGGAAAAGACCATTAGCAAAGATCTCGAAACTATCAACCGTGTCCCTAGAAAACAGAACGCGGCTGAAGTCCCATCGATCTCCAACCATGGTGATTCCCATTGCCTCTAGATCTCTACCCTCAATGTACAATGAACAATCCACAAGAATGTGATGCCAATCCTATTTCTCCCCACTGGCACAGTCCGCCGAGTCAGCCAAGTTTCTCCTATGCAGAAATGCATTAAGAGATCCATGTCCAGTCAGCAAAAAATGCGCATGGAGGGAGAGCCGGAATTTGTCACGTTCAACAGCAGTCCTAACATTTGGAAGGAACTCAAAAGTTACCCTTCCAACTTCGCTATCATCCCATCTTTGTTGCCACTTGGCGAAAATAATTTCCCTAAAAGCTATTTTCCTATCTCTGGAGTTCATTCCTATGAATCCAGCACATTCTTCCCAGTCCGAAGAGGACAACGGGATCACCCTCTTCAACTTGTATGTTATACCAATTCGCATAACTTCCAAGTCGAGAGGTGGACATCCAACTAGGACCTGCATAGCGTCAGTTGACACTGTACGACACAGTGGCAGCATACCTTGCAGCATAATTCTCTGGCACGAGAGAATCCTATTTCTTCCCACAACTGTCTTGGCAACATCGTACCATACAGGTGCACCAAATGTTGCACATGCAACAAATAGGCCACTATAAATTGTACTAGCTGCCTTCCTGCTTAGTCCCCACTCTGCAGTGAGAATCCTCCTAACCGTTGGAACAACGGTCCTCAACTTGTCTTTAACTCGATCAAGATGAGGTCCGAAGTTCATTCTTTCTCCCATTGCAATACCTAGATATGTGATTTTGTTCACATATCTCAGATTGCCTAGAGCAGACCTGACAATTGGATGTCGACTGGACGAAAATTTGCCCTTAAGCAACATAGTTGCCGTCTTGTCAATAGCCACATCTACTCCTACACCCACTCCCCAAGAGCAAACCCTGTCCATGGCTCGCGAACCACCGATCTCTAGGTCATTCCGAGAACGACCCTCAATCAGTATTAGCAAGTCATCGGCAAAAGCAACGCACTTGGTATCACTCATTGAACTTAGTGATGTGAGCAAAGAGTCCATCATGAAGTTCCAAATAAATGGCCCTGCAATGGATCCCTGCGGACACCCCCGCTCCACATTCATCGCAACATTTCCTACTGAACCAAACACTCTTGCAGTTCAGGAAGAGAACTTCTCCAGAGAGCTGCTTCCCTACATCCGATTTCCCTTAAATTTGACAGAATTGGCTCCCACTCAAGATGGTCAAACGCGCCTTTGAAGTCAACAAATATGCCTAAGACGTATTTGCTGTTAGACTCGTCAACACATCTCTTGACAGTCAGCCAATCATCCTCAACGCTGCAACCTGACGTGAAGCCAAACTGGAATGGACACGGCTCAGGTATACACTGCATCAGCCTTGTCACCATGACCCTTTCCAGCACTTTTCCAAGTACCGGAAGGAGACTAATGCCACGGTAAGAACGAGGATCAGACCTGATCTTATCTGTTGACTTCAGCAGTACAATAACCTTTGCACACCTCCACTCAAGTGGAAAATAACTTTCCCTTATACAGCTCGAGAATAAAGCCATAAGGTATTCAGGCACGGCTGACCAAATGGCTTTCACCATTTCACCTACCATCCCATCTATACCAGGCGATCTCCTCGATTTGAGTCGACCAACTGCGTCAAGACGCTCGTCAGATGAGTTATCCAGAGGCTCCATCTCAGCCCTTGGGAAAAAGGTCCTCATTAATGCTCCTACACTATCTCCCCACGTATGGTGTGGTACACTTCCACTTTTATCATCCCTATCTCGTTGGATTTTCTTCCCCTACAGATGCGATAAAGATGTCCCCAAGGGTCATCTCTATGTTCTGTGGCAAAGGTCTTCCACTGCTCTTCTTTAGTTGAATAAAGCAATCGCTTATATTCAGCTAATCCCTCCCTATAAATTGAACGAACTTGCTCAAATCCCTCCTGAAACGACCTAGCTCTTTGGAATCTTCTCCTAAGTTAACGGACCTGTTTCCGCATCCTATTTAATTCAGGTGTCCACCACTTGACCTTCCTCAAATTTACCTTACGGTATCTCCTAAGCAGGAAGTCGTTTACACCCCACACAATCTCGTTAAGTCGTTCAATTTTAATATTGACGCTTAACCTTTCAAACATACCAAGTGACATCGAAACCCCCGTCCTAATGTGCTCCTGATATAATGCCCAATTGACATTACACAGTTGCCAGCGCAGCTCTTCACCGCCTCCAGGGACACCCTGAACTTCCGAGAGATGAGTGATCTCAACAAGAATTTTGTTGTGGTCACTCACACCTCTTCCATCCAAGACACTCCAATGGAAGCCGAAAAGGTCTAACGCCCTCCCACTAGCCAACGTAACATCGATGTCACTTTTTCCATTTGGCCCATGGAAAGTGTAGTGCTCGCTTGGTTGATTGACAGTGTAGATGCTTTTCTCGGTCATCCATTCAGCCAAATTCACCCCCCTGTGGAGTTTCCGTGACTCGGACGTATGTCCTCTCATCTTGGAAAACCACACAGGAGAAATGGCGTTAGCATCAAGGCCGAAAATTACAGCGCCACCATCAGTCAACTCCAACACCCTGTCCATAAAATTTAGATAAGGTTGAATTGGATGGGAGAACTTACAGTAAACACTGCTAAGAAAAACTCTACCAAATCCACCTTCTACACTGACACACAACCCCCATTCATCCTCTAAAACAAGTAACGCCTCAGTGTTGACATCATTCACCACAATAGCAGCGGAGCCACTTTTGTTGGTAAATGATCGCATCGCAGCTGGCAATCCCCTTATGCTTCCATTGGAGACATACGGATCCTGCAACAGCGCAAAGCTACACTTTGTGTCACATAAGAACACCCCTAAATCTATAAGCGACCTATAAGCCCCTTGACAATTTGTTTGTATGAACCTAACCATTAAAATCTATAAGCCTTCCTGGCAATCTCATCCGTATAAACTGGGCAGGCCTCAGTTGACATTAGGTGTCCTGCATTCCAGTTTCTTGCTTCGCAGTTTTTGCAATGAATGCAATTCTTGCAATTTTTGGCAAAATGCCCCTCTTGACTACAACGAAGACAAGTCATAGCCTTGGCTGGACATTTGCTGGCCATGTGACTTGTGGAGAGACATCTCCTGCACACAGGAACTTTGGGAAGTTCTTGCACCTGAAATGAACAGTGCTTAACGTACGCCCTATTTTTTGCCAAATATTCAAACACCCTGTCACTTCCCTCTATAATGACGTCTACTCTACCTACACCTACCTCCCACTTGGTGAGTATTTTGACCTCCTTAGCAAAGTCTTCCTCGGTCAAGAACGAGAGACTCTTACTATGGAGATCCCCTTTGAAACTTTCCAAGGATATCTTCCTAGACATGTGTCTTACCACAAATCTCCGGGCCAGTCTGTCTTTAGGGACAGCTGACAAACCTAGTTCTTTAAGCTTACTGCTGTCAAGAACTTTTTTCCTCTCTGCCTCAGTAGGTACCATGACTAAGACCTCACCGTTCTTTGTCTTTGACATCGAGTGAAACCTGACATCTTCAAGAGAAGATCCTACTCCCTCACTAAATACTTTCCTGACATCAGTGTCCTTACTATCGCTTTTAAGGACAAGCGAATACGTAACTACTGCCGGGCTAGCAGGAGGAGGCTTAACCGTCTTTGGATCCTTAGGGACCGAAGCCAGTGACTTCAACTGTGGGAATGAAGCTTCACTTCCCAGTGGAACGCCCGAAAGATGGACCTTAGTTCCATTGTTGCGTACAGCAGGAACTGAAGGCACCACAGGAGCAGTAGCCTTGATGTCATTTGTCTCACTAAGCCTTGTGACCTCTGCCACAAGCTGCAAAACCAATAACTCCAACTCACCCGTAATGCGGTTGAAGTTTGGATCCTTAATTCCTACTAATGCGTCCTCCTTCAACTTAGCTAGCTTACCCATGATCTGACTTAGTCTAAATCTTTCCCCTATACCAACACCAATAACACTGTTACCAACTGACCTTACTACACCTGGCTTCCCAGTACCATGGGCAGGTGTTTTTCCTTCTTTGCTGCTTGGTTTTGCTTCCTCTTCGGTCGCTTTGAATACCACTTCACTATTCTCACTTTTTTCCACCACACAACACTTTTTCACACTTTCTTCATCTTTGTTTCCCTGACTGCTTTCCTCATCGTTAGCTTGAACCGTCACATCGTCACTCTTTTTCCTCTTCAACGACATTTCCTGGTATTCCATAGTAATGGCCTTGTCCAGCGCCTTGTTGCCTTTTCCTTTATCCTCTTCGATACCCTTGCTCACTTTAACAATCTCAACATTCACTACACTTTTTTTCTTTACTGTTATGTCCTCATCGCTCTCGGCCTTCCTTTTTAAAGAAACGGCCTCACAATCCATTTCGTCGTTGGTTTCCAAGTCCTCTTTAGGTGCTTTCTTCTTCTTCTTCTTCTTGTCCCTCTTTACCTTCACGGTCTTCTTCTCATCTCCATCAGACTTCAGAAATCGGTTCCTCATCGATTTTTGCTGCTCATCCATTTTCTTAACTCCAGTCTCGAAATCTCCGTCGCTCAGACACACATGACTATTCAAACTCTTTCCCTCACTCATTTTCAAAGTGTTCCTGGAATAAATATTCCTCGCACTAATGGTTGGGAAAAACCACAATCACAAAACAGAAAATGCACTCAATTTTCACTGTGCAGTTGCACCACAGGTATATTTATACCTGAAAAGGGTCAGCCCTTCTTCTCTTCACTCGCGCTACCGCAATAAAACAAGAAAATAATTTTCGTCGCTCGCACTACCGCAATAAAACCGAGAAATCCTGTCACTCGCAGTGACCGTAATAAAACGAAAAATAAAATTTCGCCGCTCGCACTGACCGCAATAAACAGGAAAATTCGTTACTCGCACTACCGCAATAAAACAAAAATAATTTCCGTCCGCGCTCTACCGCAATAAAACTAAAAAATCCCGTCACTTGCAGTGACCGCAATAAAACAAAAATAAATTTCGCCGATCGCACTGACCGCAATAAAACAGGATATTCCGTCGCTACCGCAATAAACCGAAGTATTATGTTAAAATCGGAAAAACCGCGAAACAAAAAACTTCGACTAATTATCCTTCGTACAAAATTGAAATTTCAAAACTCAATCGCTCAAGCCATCCTTTCATGACCGAAGTCAAAATCCAACTGAGAGGGATTGGGACACAAGGATCCAACCTAGCAGGGTCCAACATGAGCATTGGAAGTATAAAACCGTAACACACACAAGGACCTACACAAACAAAGAAAAGCCAAGCTTCAATGAAATAAGTCCCAAAAGACAAGTTTCAGTAAAAGCAGAACTTCATCTAAGCCAACGTCAGGTGAACCCCTTGTTGTACAGCAGTGTATTACACAGGACAAAACAGATGCCATCATTGCCGTCGAATCTCAAACAGTCGATGGGCAAAGACAGAAAAGCTCTCAGCCATTTCCCTTGAAAAAAAGGACACGACTGAAATCCTAAGCCCCATGTAACCGAACCACACCCATAGCAGGGAGATTCCTGATATAAGCATATCTCGGGCACTCAACCTGTACAGTACATGTCTCCAATCCTCTCTCAGAGCTCCACATGCACATTCAGCCGAGTCAGCCAAGGTCCTTGGATGCAAGAATGCATTCAAGGAACCATGACCAATCAGCAAAAAGCCCGCATGAAGTGAGAAATCCAGGAACTAACGCCCACATGCTGAAACTACCTCAGGAAGGAACTCGAAAGTAACCTTACTTACCTCACTATCAGCCCAGCGAGATTGCCACCTGGAGAACATACAATTAACTAGCCGAACATTTCGATCATGAATGCTCAGATTTTGAATATTCAGACAGTCATTCCAGTCAGATGCAGAAAGACATCGCTGCCTTCGTAGTCTGCCAGCAATATATTAACTTTTCACTTCCAGATCTAACGGAGGAACACCAGCCAACCCCTGCAAAGTCTCTGTCGAGGCAGTTCTGCAAACACGAAGCGAACCAAGGAGCATTATTCTCTGACAACAAAGAATCTTGCTTCTTCCTGTCACGGTCTTAACAGCATCATACCAGATTGTAGCACCAAATGTTGCACAAGCAACAAAAAGAAATAGCCCATTTTATACGGTACGTACTGCTCGCATAGACAGGCCGCAGTTACACTTCAACATTCTGGTCACTGCTGGCACAAGAGAGGTGAGCTTTGCCCTCCCCTGTTCAAGATGAGGTGCAAAGGCCACAACGAAGACAAGTCATACTCTTGTTGGCCATGTGACTTGTGGAGAGACATCTCCTGCACACAGGAACTTTGGGAAGTTCTTGCACCTGATACGAACAGTGCCTGACGTAAGCTCTATTTTTTAATAAAAATTCAAAAACCCTGTCAGTTCCCTCTATAATCACACCGAATCTTCCTAAACCTACTTCCCACTTGGTGAGAATCTTGACCTCCTAAGCAAAGTCTTCATCCCTCAAAAACGAAGATCCGCTCTAAAACTGCTTAATGAAATTTTCCTAGACATGTGTCTTACCACAAATCTATGTGCCAGTCTATCTTTAGGGACAGCTGACAAACCTAGTTCCTTAAGCTTATTGCTGTTGAGGACTTGTTTCCTCTCTGCCTCACTAGGCACCATCACTAAGACCTCACCATTCTTTGTCTTCGACATGGAATGAAACCTTATTTTCTCTAGTGAAGATCCTGCTCCCTCGCTAAATACCTTCCTTACGTCAGTATCCTTATTATCACTTTTAAGGATAAGCGAATAAGTGATAACTGCCGGGCTAGTTGGAGGAGGCTTAACAGTCTTATGATCCTTAGGGACCGATGCCAGTGACCTCAACTGTGGGAATGAAGCATCAGTTCCCAGGGAACGCCCGAAAGATGGACCTTGGTTCCATTGTTGCGTGCAGCAGGAACTGAAGGCACTACAGGAGCAGTAGCCTTGATATCTTTAGTCTCACTAAGCCTTGTGACCTCTGCCACTAGCTGCAAAACCAACAATTCCAACTCACCCGTAATGCGGTTGAAATTTCAACTTGGCCAGCTTACCCATGACCTGACTTAGTCTAAATTTTTCCCCTTTTCCTACACCAATAACACTGTTATCAACTAACCTTTCTACACCTGGCTTCCCAGTACCATGGGCAGGTGTTTTTCCTTCCTCTTCCGGCTGGGCTGGGTCGATTTGGAAACCACTTCACTTTGACTTTTGTCCACAACACAACACTTTTTAACACTGTCTTCGTCAGCCTTTCCTTGATTTTTTACATCGTCTTTAACCTCAATCAGATCGTCGCTCATTTTCCTCTTCAGCGACATTTCTTGGTATTCCATTGTTATGGCCTTGTCCAGCGCTTTGTTGCCTTTCTTCTTATCGTCGTTGGTGGTACCCTTGCTGAATTAAACCTTCTCCTTATCTTCGTCGGTTGTAACCTTGCTAATTTTCAACTTTTTATCTGCCTTCATCTTCTTTCTGAGTTTCTTAGAAATGTCTTTGCACTTTTCCTCTTTCTTCTCCTTGAGGAATTCTTTAACCCTCGACTCACTTTTTTTTACACTCACCACTTCTTCCAAATCGGATTCATCCGATATGGTCATAAACTTATTACCACTGACCTCACTCATAGTGTTTCTGGGAAATCCCTCGCACTCAAAATTATTTGTTCCTGGAATTCTTTGAATTCCTCGCACTAATCACTTTATTTTTGAAATTCCCGTAAACTCGCGATCACAAATAAAATATTTTCATATTTTCGCACTGACGCGAGGGTCGCAAAAGTGCAGCTTTACTTCAGGTAATTAGCCTGAGATACCGCAATAAAACACTTAATTTGGAAATCGCACAAGCACCGTTATAAAACTGAGCAAATGGTTTTTTTTTTTATTTTGTAGGGAAAATCCGCGACAAAACTAATAAACCTTAATCCGCACACAACGTCCTTTCACGACCGAGGTCAGAGACCAACTGAGGGATTGGGACAGATATCGAAAATAAGCTTAACGAGAACACCTGCCGTAAAGGCCTAATTTCCCGGTCCTACCCACGATATCAGGGCTTAGGAAAAGCGCAAGCCAACGCCCTAGGGTGGTACAAGTACCATCCTAGTACAAATAGTGATATGTTAAGGCATATCACTCCCTTGCTGAGGGGCGAGGTCTATCTAACACCTCTTGCAACTAGTAATCTCAGATGTATCAGATTATCTAGAAGCCATATGTTCCCGCGAATTTGGGATAACCAACAGCCACCACGATACTCCCACTAGGGGGCCTACCTCTAAGACAGGACCAAGCTAAACAGACTGATATTAATTATATCAAAATACCTGAATTGCTTGGTAGGCTCCTGTCTCCCATGGTACCAGAATATAGCTTCCGGTGGAGCTTCGAAACCGTTACGGATACTTCCAGATGGGTCATCCTTAAAACCTGAGGCCTGGCAACCTCTGTGCATGTCCAGCCAGCCACTAGTCGAGGTAGTGACAATGACAAGAAGGACAGCACGAAAAAACCGCAGCCGTGAGGCAATTTCAAACATTGACAGATGTCTTTATTCCATCAGGGGAAGAATTAAAGAAAGCTGAAAAAAGAGGAATAAGAAGAAAAGAAGAAGGAAGAAAGAAGAAAGAAAAGTCCCTGAATCCTAAATCCTAGAAGTGCCAAAAATTCCTAATCGCTAATTATTCAAAATTTCTCTTCGCCTTTGGAAAACCAAATCAGCGAAGTTCCTAAACCGTTCAGCTGTGTCCCTTGAAAAAAGAACACTGCTGAAGTCCTCCTGACCATCAATCACAGATATTCCCATGGCAGTGAAATCACGGTAATGGGAATATAGCGGGCAACTAACTAGTACGTGACGCCAGTCCTCTCTTTCTCCACAGACACAATCAGCCGAATCAGCCAAAGTTCTCTGATACAAAAATGCATTCAGAGATCCATGGCCAGTCAGCAAGAAGCACATATGAAGCGAGAGTTTCGGCGGTGACCTAAACAGCATTGTACAATGGGGAACACAAAATCGCGTAGAGTTTAATGCTTCGTCAAAGCGTGACATACCCCCCTTGCCACTGTCCATGAGTGGCACTTGCATCAATGAGACCGAACATCTCGAGATTCTCGGTATGTGCATCACAGACCACCTCTTATGGAACGAGCATATATGCGATGTCGCCAAAAATGCCGCAAGATGTTTAGGTTTCTTAAGGCGATACAAGAAATTTGTTCCCCTTCTGATCTGGCTACTATCTACAAAACCTTCATACGTCCAAAGCTTGAGTACAATTCTCACGTCTGGGCTGGTGCTCCAGTGACGTACTTAAGTCTTTTGGACAGTATTCAAAGAAGAGCATTCAAAATGATTGGTGACAATACCATCGTTGAGTCATTTACGTCTCTAGAACATCGGCGTAATGTTTCACGCCTCACCCTATTTTACCGATACTTCAACGGTTTATGCTCTAGTGAAAAAGCCAGTTGCATTCCTCCCCTTAAACAATTCCCCCGTAATACTCGCGCTTCTAGGAATGCCCATCAGTTTACCCTCGAGCCCAACTTCGGTCGTACCCTCAAGTATAGAGAATCGTTCTTTAGCCGTACTACGCGAATGTGGAACTCCCTTTCACACTCTGTCTTTCCAAATCATTGTAATGTCCAGGAATTTAAGACCAATGTACACCGGCACCTCCTTTCCAACCCCTTTCCTCCTTCCTAAAACACTCACTGTTTTCCCATCTAGGTTGCCATCTAGAAAGAACACAATCCTGAAAAGCTTCCTGTCTTTCTCTGAGATTCATCCTTGTGAATTCAGAGCACTCTTCCCAGTCCGTTAAGGACAGTTCGATCCCTTTTTTGAGCTTGTAGGTTATGCCCATACGCACTACCACCAAGTCAAGGGGGGGAGCTCCAGCCAAAACCTGCATTGCTTCAGTCGAAACTGTACGACACACAGGCAGCATGCCCTTGACCATTATCCTCTGACAAGAGAGAATCTTTTTCCTTCCCATAACAGTCTTTGCGATGTCATACCATACTGGGGCACCGAAAGTTGCACAGGCAACAAATAGTCCACCATATATAGTAGAAGCCGCCTTTCTACTGAGTCGCCACTCACTCCTTAGAATCCTACGCACCGTTGGAACCACAGTACTCAACTTGTCCTTAACTTTTTCAAGATGAGCACCAAAGTTCATTCTCTCACTCATGGTAATCCCAAGATACGTGACTTTATTCACATACCTTAAGTTACCTAGAGCAGATCTGACAATAGGTGCCGACCGGACGATAACTTGCCCTTTAGCAACATTGTTGCCGTCTTACCCAATGCCACATCCACTCCTACACTCACACCCCAGCTACATACTTCAGCCATGGCTAGCGAACCCCTGATCTCGATTTCGCTACGAGAGCGACCCTCGATCAAGATAAGCAAGTCATCTGCAAAAGCAATGCATTGGGTACCACACATTGTGCTTAAGGTTGTCAACAGAGAGTCCATCATAAGGTTCCAAATAAATGGACCCGCAATCGATCCCTGTGGTCAACCTTGCTCAACATTCCTATTCACGCAACCATTCACACCACAAACTCTGGCAGATCTGTCAGAGAAATAACTTCTGCACAGACCAATTTCCCTACAGCCAATTTCCCTGATTTTGGATAAAATGGCTACCCATTCAAGATGATCAAACGCCCCCTTAAAGTCAACAAATATGCCTAAGACATATTTGCTGCTGGACTCGTTTACACATCTTTTCATGAAAAGCCAAGCATCCTCAACACTTTTCCCTATTGTGAAACCGAACTGAAACGGACTTGCTTCAGGCACAGATTCCATCAGTCTGTTGACCATGATTCTTTCCAGGACTTTTCCAAGAACCATAAGGAGGCTGATTCCTCGATATGACCGAGGATCAGACTTAATCTTGTCCACAGACTTGAGCAAAATGATAACTTTCGCACGCCGCCAATCAGGAGGAAAAGAGTTCTACTTGTGAGTTTTATAAAGTTTACAAAATAAATTAAATTAATATTTTAAAGTAAAATCGCCCGATGATGGACGATCGTCCGAAACGTGTCGCTTTTAAATAAAAATATTATTATTATTATTATTATTATTATAATTTTATTGAAAATATAAAATAAATTATACTAACAATAATTCAATACGTATAGCGCTAGCTACCAGGGCTTTTGGCTATTTAAAAAGAAAAATAATGTAGATCAGATTGAATGTTCAAGTTTAAGTTTGACTAGAATTTTGTGGACTAGATTGATGTTGGTTTTCGAAACTGAAGATAAAAGTTGGTTTAAGTGTTTTCCGGAGATCTCATGGCTAATTCTGTTGATGTGTTCACATTGTCGTATATGTTGGACAGTAAATATTGGTTTAGACGAACAGAAGTCACAGAGAGGGGCAGGTTTTTTTGTGAATATGTGTTTGTGCGTGATTTGAGAATGTCCCATTCTGAGTCTTATATACTCCTTTATCAAAGATGATGGCAAATCCGTAGGATAGAGAGCTCGAACTGCATTGGGGTTAACGCTTGAGTAAGAATGTGGATATTCCGACCAGCTGGTAAGCAAACTAGACATCATGATTGATTTGCTGTGTTTTTTAAAGTCCTTGACGTTGAAGGAATAAAACCTTAAAAGAGGTTCTTTTAACGCTTGTTTTGCTTCGATGTCTGCAAAGACGTTGCCAATAATGTCTATATGTCCTGGAACCCAAGCAATTCTCAGATTTTTCTTCTTTGCCATTAGTTTGTCCCGAATGACAAGAGCTAAAGTTGTGTGATTGTTGATATTTCTGACTGCTTTTATAGCTGATAAGCTATCCGAGAATATTATGGTTTTATTATTTTAAGCTACTTCAATTGCTTTTAAAATGGCAAATGCTTCGGCTGTGAATGTAGATGAAAAGTCATTAAGTAGACCTTTGGATAAAATTGAGCCATTTTCAGTGACGACTGCGAATGAAGTCCCAACTTTTGATTTTGATGCGTCAGTAAAAATTAGTTGCCAACCCTGTTTTTGTAAGTTCTCTTTTGCTTCTAGGAAAAGAGATTGGTATGTTTCCTTATTAGTAGAAGATTTCGAATATTCCTCGAAAACGGTGATTATGGAATCAACTGGTAGTTCCCAGGGGGGTGATTACTTTTTGATTGATGCTGATTGGTGTGTCCAGTTTTGAAGCAGCGTTAATATCTTTATGAAGGGCGGATGAATATTTTGGTGTCTTTTTTCGTTTTAGAAGCTTCGTTGCATCGTCTTGAATCGGAGAAGGGAATGGTGAGTTGATTTTTTGAAGTATTTGCCATGTGAGAAATTCGGTTCTGTCAGATAAACTCGGGAGACCAGTTTCAACTAAGATGTTTCTTATTGGTGTAGTCCGGAAGGCTCCGATGCTGTTTCTGATAGCTGCATGGTAAGGCGAGGAGATAAGTTGTTGTTCCTCAATTACAGCTTAAACAATTATCAACGCCTGATTTTTGATTGATATTGAATAGGGTCAAATGTTTGTGTAAGTAAAAAAATAAATAAAAATTCTATGTACCTCAAAACCGACAAGCAAACGGAAAAACTATAAAATTTTGAAGGACGCTTGCGCTAACTAATGGGAAATGGGGTAAATATTACATTTTTATTTATTTTATATTTTTTTTTATAATAGCAATATATTCTGTCACTTAACATCGCTGTTTTTTTCGATTATCGTTATAATTTTTTCCAAACAAAATTCGAAAAACAATGAAAAATACAGCAAATTACGTAAAAAGTATGAATGCATTTTTCAGTATAACTTCTAAAATATAAAAGCTAATGAAGTTAAATTAATTGTTTTCAAAGCTTCAAATATGTGTCTTTAACGGAGCAATTTTCTTGTCAAATTTTTTTGTTGACACAAACATAAAAAATACCTATTTTTTGCCTAACATTTTGAGCGTTTGCCCGGGAAATTGATTCATATATTTTCAATTTTTTTGAAATATTTTTTTTATGAAAGATTAATATATGTTTCAATTAACGTCGCTATTTTTTTTTTATTTTTCTTCTGTAACATATTTAAAAATAACATATTTCAAAATGTCAATATTTGTGCGGTCATTGTTAGTGAAATATAGACAAACAAACTAGCAATTTTTTTTTTTCTGTTATTTTTTTATTTAATTCAAATTATTAAAACAATTTGTTTGCTAATGGTCTTTTTAATTTAAATTTTTGAAAAATCGTCTATTTTGCGTTTTTTGTCAAAAAATAATGGTCGATCACACACACAAAGAAGCTGGGTTCAAGGGAATGTCACTAGGTGGTGCTGCAATTTGTTTTGTTTTCTCTTCCCTTTCTTACAAAAGATGTTGTTTTTTCTCCCAATTTATTTTTTATTCGTTTGGAACAAATAAAATAAGTATAGGGTGTCTCAGTAAGAGTGCACTTTTCATTTAAAAATAAGGACAAGTATTTTATGACAGAGTTGTGATATTTTTATTGTAGTGTAAGAGGCCAGTTATAGCTACATAATCATTGAAATGGATCCGGAAAATCTTTGAATGGATATTTAACTATGTTTACTTTTGAAAAGAAATTTTATACCAATCGATCGGAAATCACTCCAAAAAATTTTATTGACATAAAAAAGTTCAATTACAAACTTATTTTTTCATTAAAATGTGATTTTCTATTTTTATTAGTATTATGTAAAAAAATTGAACAAATCATTCCAATGATTTTCGTTTCAATTTTGTACAATTTCAATGATCTATGTACCAGGTGTGACAATTAAGTAATGAGACTGATTCTATAAAAAACCGTATATTTAAAAATTATTATACAACTCTGCCATCCCCTTCAAAGTAGTCCCCTTGGGCAGCTATACAACGATTCCAGCGCGTTTCCATGCTTCGTAGCATTTCTGGAACGCTTCGACTGGAGTGACCGCGAGTACCCTCGTCACGGCCGCCTGGATATCCTCAATCGACTGAAAATGGGTTCCTTTGACCACCGATTTTGTTTTAGGGAAAAAAAAGTCACAGGATGACATATCGGGCGAATAAGGTGGTTGTTGCAACACGGCGATCCCTTTAGAGGCCAAATACTGGGACACGCTGAGGGCTCCTCGGAAAGGTTCCATCTTCGGAACCATCTTCGCGCATATCCCAAAATCGTCCGTTAAAATTTGTCTGACTGTTTCACGGTTCATACCCAGTTCCGACGCCAACATTCGAACTGTTAAACGCCGATCTTCACGGATCAGGGCGCGCAAGTTATAGAATTACCTCCCAACACACAAAATAACATACCAAGCATATTCACTTGAGTATGCGACATATGTAAACGATCGTATTTCTAGTATAAACAAAAATTGTGAACGATCGAATTCTTCGACCGACATGTGTCAACGATCGAATTTCTAATATAAACAAAAATTGTCAACGATCGAATTCTTCGACCGACATATGTCAACGATCGAATTCTTCGACCGACATAAAAGATAATCACAAAGTCACCCCTAATAAAAATACAGATAATTTACGATTCAACTTCTTTGAAACGTTATCAAATATCCTTATGCATATGTAAACCTAAATATATCTTTCTGACAAATACAAATATTTTAAGATAAAAAGGCCTGGGATGACCAGCCAGAAAGTCAGTTGTAAATCAGAGTTCAGTTCGAATTGTTTTAACTAAAGATTTCCCCCCACCAGTGGTAAGGGATCTGAAGTTATAAATAATAAAAAAAAAATAAGATACTAATGTAAATTGTGTTTTTTTATTTTTTAAAAATTGATCCCGGAGGATCAAATACAAAATTGGCGCAGTCGGTAGGATTTCAATGAGATCTATAACGAATTTATAGTGACATATCAAATATAGTGATTCGAACGAATAAAAAAAAAAAAAAACTTTATTGTGAAAGTTAATAATACCGAAGTGTTTTAACGAACAGTAAAAAAATTATACAACAAACTAATTACCGAAGCAATTAGACATTTTTTTTTCTAAAGTGTCAAGTTGAATAAAGAACAATACACTAATTCTCGTAGAGAGATTAGAAAATTAAAGTGTCTACTAAAAAGACAGAATTAACTTCAAATACAAAAGTTAATAAAAACAAAAACAATACAAAAATGGCTACTGCAACAATAGACCAAAATGTACCATTGATGCGATTGGAAAAAATTCCAACATTCTCAGGACGACCAGATGAGGACGTCATCGCTTTCATTGAATATATTGATTATGTGTACAGCTATATAAGTACAGAAAATCAGCCAATAGCAACTTTAATAATCAGAAATAAAATACAAGGAGCAGCAATCAACACCTTAAGAAAAGAAGAATATTAATGCCAATATGGCCAACGATAAAAGACGTACTAATCCAGGATTTTGGAGTTCAGGAGACATACGAGCAGATTCTTCAAGATCTTCACATGATTACCACTAACGATCTTCAGCAGCTGTTTGATCAAACCGAGGGAATCCTCTTGAAATTAAATAAGAAAAGTAAGTTAGAGCAAAATATTATATATAACCCAGAAAATAACGAAAATATAGCAATGAATAAGTTTTTAAATAATCTAAATGCCAATCAAGCTTCTGTTATTATTGCGCAGAATATTCAAAATATAAGAGCGGCTTATACTTTGTTAATGCGCCATAAGAATCTTAATAGACAGGGAAATTTAAACAATTTTAAAAACCAACCACAACTAAATAACAATAATAAAAGAGGAATAAATTATAGTCAGAATTCAAGTAATTATAGACCACCACCTCCAAATAATTCCAGAAATAATTTATCAAAGACACCAGAATTCAGGACAGTTTAGAAATAATAATAATAATAATCAGGGAAATTTCAGGAATTTTAGTAATAATCAAATACCTTTCAATTCGGGGCAATATAGGAACAATTATAATAATAATAATTATAATAATACTAATACTAATAATAATAATAATAGGTATCCAAGGCCAGAACCTATGGATGTTAATAATACAGAGTTAAAATATGAAGAAGTAAATTTTACCATGGCCGGGAAGAAGAATCACTTCCCATAATCAAAATCACAATAAATAATAAAAAATTTAACATTTTAATAGATACTGGCTCAACAACAAGTATACTTGATGAGTCACAACTATTAGAAATCCCCAGAACTTTAATGAAAGTTCCAATCAAAGTAAAATCACTTAATCATGAAAGCATGATTAAATTTGAAATCATAACTGAAGTACCGGTAGAATTCAATGAAGATGAATCTACTATGGCATGGAAGTTGATGAGAATATCGAACAATAAATTTGTAGGAATCATAGGACAAAATTTATTGAAACCTATTGGAGCTAAATTAAACCTAAAAGAAGGATATATCGAAATAAATAATAGAAAAACATATTTTGAAAATTATGATAGTAAAAGTATATATGAATATGAAGAAATTCACACTCTTGAATATTGCAACTCAACGCAAATGAGCCAATTGATAGATGTGAATATAAATTTTGAAGAAAAAAAGAATTAAGAAAATTTATTGATGAAAATAAAAGTATTTTCTATAAAGAAGGTGATAAACTCACATCAACAACACAAACTATGCATAGCATTAGGACTGAGCATGACAGTCCTATATCTAGCAAAATTTACAGATATCCTAAAATTCATGAAAAAGAAATTGAACGCCAAGTTAAAGATTTATTGCAACAAGGCATAATAAGAAAAAGTGTTTCCCCGTATAATGCACCTATCTGGGTAGTCCCAAAGAAGATAGATAATTCAGGTGAACAAAAATGGAGAATGGTAGTGGATTACAGAAAATTGAATGAAAACACTATTGAATTTAAGCATCCTATACCTAATATCGACGAGATATTAGATAAATTAGGAAGAGCACAATATTTTTCAACCCTCGACCTTGCTAAAGGCTTTCATCAAATTAAAATGAATCCTGCTGATTCCGAAAAAACAGCCTTTTCGACTCCATATGGACATTACGAATGGTTAAGAATGCCATTTGGTGTAAAGAATGCACCAGCAACTTTTCAAAGAATGATGAATGAGGTTTAAGAAGGTTTGATAAACAAAATCTGTGTAGTATATCTTGATGATATACTAATTTTTAGTACTTCATTACAGGAACATTTAATTAATCTTCGTTTAGTTTTTCCACGTTTAAAAAAATATAACCTTAAAGTACAAGTAGATAAATGTAATTTTCTTAAAAGAGAAACAAAGTTTTTAGGACATACAATTACAGACAAGGGCGTGAAACCTAATTTAGATAAAATAGAAGCCATAGAAAAAATACAACTCCCATGTACAACGAAAGAAATTAAATCATTCCTAGGAATAACAGGTTATTACAGGAAATTCATTCAAGATTACGCAAAAATTGCTCAACCCATTACCAAGTATTTAAAGAAAAACAAGAAAATTGATAGAAATGATATAAATTATATTAAAGCACATCAAGAATTAAAAAATGCACTTCAAACAGAACCAGGACTTGCATATCCTGATTTTAATGAAAATTTTTTGTAAACAACAGATGCATCCAATTATGCCATTGGAGCAGTGCTATCGCAGAAAGGGCATCCAATAACGTTTATAAGTAGAACTCTCAATGAACATGAAATAAACTACAGTACTACGGAAAAAGAATTACTCGCAATAGTTTGGTCAGTAAAATATTTACGACCCTATTTATATGGTAGACGATTTGATCTCAAAACAGATCACCAACCATTAAAATGGTTACAAACAAAGAATTTAGGCAGAGATATTTCACCCAGATTACAAAGATGGATACTCCAGTTAGGAGAATATGATATGCAAATAGAATATTTGAAAGGTACAAGTAACACTGTAGCGGACTTTTTGAGTAGAGAAATTAAAGATGTACAAGAAATAAACATGCTAGAACAAGAATCTCTTAAAGCTACAATACATTCACAACATGAAGAGTTGAATGATCACTTCCCAATTAAAGATAGTGCAGTGAACATATTCAAACAACAAATAATACTGCAAACAGGAAACGGAATTAAGAAATCAGACAATAAAAGAATACATATAGGAATAAATGAAATACATAAAGATAATTTTAATGATTCAATAATACCATTAATAGAAAAAACTAATACAGGAATTTATACTGAATTGACAGACAACGAATACAATATACTTCAACAAAAATTAATAGACCTATTTGGAACAAGAATTAAATTTTATAAATGTGTATACTTTGCTAAAGATATAGACACAGAAGAAGAAGCCATTAAAAATATAAAATTGTACCATGAAAAAGAGACAGGTCATTCAGGTATCGAAGAAAATTATAGAGGACTTAGAACAAAAATCTATTTTAAACAATTAAAAAATTGAATACAGGATGTTATTAACAGTTGTTATACATGTAAGGAATCTAAATATGATAGACGACCAGTTAAAGAAAAATTTCGTTTTACAGAAACTCCAAAAGACATTAACGAAATAGTTCATTTAGATATTTATTGTATTAATAAAACGAAATACTTAACTTCCATCGATAAATTTAGTAAGTTAACTACAGCTACATACGTTCCAAATGATTCTCATGAAACCTTAGAAGAAACAATTTTACAATTTTTAGCAACAATCGGTAAACCAAAAAGACTTGTGATGGATAATGAATTCAACTTTCCAAGAATTATAAAATTGTTAGAAGATCTTGATATAGAAGTACATTTTACTAAGCCAAACAGTCATACAGGAAATTCAGACATTGAAGTATTTCACAGAACATTAGCTGAAAAATTAGAGCAATCTTAAACGGAAAAATGAACCCTAGCATTCATGAAATTCGAGTAGCTGTTCATAAAGCTAATCTTTTCTATAACACGTCAATACATTCTACTACTCGGCAAAAACCATATGATATACAGAAAGGCAATATAGATAAAAATAATCTTTATGACCTAATGATAAGAAACAAAGAAAAAATAATCGATAAACTGAACATTAACAGAGAAGAGTATACGGAAAACAGATCGGAAGGGTTTGTCAAAAACTCCAGAACAGACCGTAATAAAATAGCTTCAAGATACAAATACAATAAACTTAACGATCAACACACGAAGAATATTCAAAGGGAAAGAAAAAGTAAACAGATAAACCAAGACAATTTAATCAAAGCAAGTCAAATGAATAGGAAAACTCAAAGAAGAGTTTTAGTTTAAGAGCAAATTCCGATAGAAGAGGACGTAAAGATGAATACTCTAATAATTTTAATTACCATTTTCAACTTAGTTAATAGTAAATCATTAATAACTGAAGAAATTATAAATAATAATGGTTACGCTTTAATTAAATATGATGAAGTGAATATCGTGAACAAGTACAATTCAGTTTTGCACATAATTAACTTAACAGAAATAAATGTGTTACTAAGTAAAACAACTAATCGATGGTTAGAACAAAAGAATTTCATATTGAACTCAACAGAAGACATAGCTAGAACGATGTATATAGACAATGAATTAGATTTGATTCAAGAAGAAATTAAAAGTATTAAAGGTCATAAACCCAATACACGAAAACCAAGAAGTCTAATTAACATTGGAGGAAGAGTTTTAAACTTCCTATTCGGAACTATGGATGATGAAGATAAAACAGAAATCGAAAACAAATTAGAAACACTAACTATAAATAATCACGAATTAATAATGAACACAAACAGACAGGTAGATATTAATAATCAACTTCAAAAAGAGATAGAAATATTGAAAAAATGATTGATACAAAAACAAAAAATAGTTATGGTTTAATGAAAGAATTTAAAAAATTGGAAAAAAGAATTATAATCCTAGAATATGTTCGAACAGTTGATAAACTAAAAGCAATTATTGAAAAAAATCAAAATATTATATTGGCAAGTAGATTGCAAATAATGACAGAAAGTTTGTTAACGGCAGAAGAAATTGATTACTATGAAATTGATTTATTCAAACTCAAAAATATTAAATTATCAGTAAGTCAATATTATAACGATCTATTAATATTTATAATTCAAATACCAGATAAGATTTATAATTTGGATAAATATTTTATAACTTCCATACCCAATGAGGAAAATATGGAATTAGATATAGAAGATGAAAATATCGTAAAAATAAATGAAACATTTTATAAATACTGTGAAAACAAAGAATTAAAAAATCTAAAACCATATGTTAACTGTATAAATAAAAATAATTGTCTAAAAAGAAAAAATGAAGAAATTAATATTGTAAAAGAACTGAAGAAAGGTACATTAATTGTTAAAAATAGTGATTATAAAGTAAAAAATTATTGTGACTAGAGAAAAATTATTCAAATAAAAAGGAATGTGTTAATTAATTTTGAAAACTGTAATATTAAAATAGGTGACACAGAATATGTAAACAAAAATCAAATTGTAAAACAACCAATAAATATTTATATGGAAGATACATTTAATTTGACTAAATTTGACTTAAAAATTGAAGATTATAATTTGACAAGAATTGAAAATATTAAAGAAATTATAGAAAAAGTATCAGACCAATCATATATCCACTTTGGACTTAATGGATTTGTAATTATCATAATTTGTGCTATACTTTTAGTTTTATATAAAAAATTGTTTCAGGAGAAACAAAAGTCAAAGGGGGGAGGAGTTATAGAATTACCTCCCAACACACAAAATAACATACCAAGCATATTCACTTGAGTATGCGACATATGTAAACGATCGTATTTCTAGTACAGTAGACTCGCGATAGCAAAAACACCGCCTTACGTGAACACCGGCTAACGTGAACACATTTTTATTTACATTGACTACTCTGTAGCGTTAAGGTTGTGAAAGCCCTATAACGTGAACAACTTTTAAATGCGTTTGACATAAAAAACAGCTTCCTTTGATCGTTTTTCGGTTTTTCAAATCGTTTTACTAAATGGGGAATCCCGTTAAGGATTTTCCAGGTATTATTTACTTTAGTTTGGCATTTGTCTTAGTGCGCGGTGTTGGCTTGGCGTATTTAAAAAGATTTTCTTGAAAAATGTCGCAAAAAGTACGAAAATTCTTATCTTTGAAGGACAAAGTAAGTGTTTTAGAAAAATTGAAAGGAGGATCTAGCGTAACCAGCTTAGCAAAGCAATACAATGTTGCAAAATCAACAATTTGCGCTATCAACAAAAAATTGGAGAAAATTTTAAAATGTGTTAACAATACATTTTCTGCTCCTGGAATGCGAAAGACCATGAACTTCTGAACTTCCTAAAATGGAACAAGCTCTTTACCGTTGGTTCATCAAACAGCGAGAAAAAAATTATCCAGTCAATGGATTAATGGTTAAGGAAAAAGCTAAATTTTTCCATTCAAAAATTAATGAAACTCAGGGCGATTTTAATGCGAGTGACGGATGGTTTCAAAGATTTAAGAAGCGTTATGGTGTGCGTATGAATTTTAGTTGAAACAAAGGTCTAATTTATTTTAAAAATTTTAAGAACTACACCTTCGTCAACATGAACAACTTCGATAACGTGAACACGCTCGGTTTTTAATAGTTCACGTTACCGTGAGTCTACTGCATAAACAAAAATTGTGAACGATCGAATTCTTCGACCGACATGTGTCAACGATCGAATTTCTAATATAAACAAAAATTGTGAACGATCGAATTCTTCGACCGACATATGTCAACGATCGAATTCTTCGACCGACATAAAAGATAATCACAAAGTCACCCCTAATAAAAATACAGATAATTTACGATTCAACTTCTTTGAATCGTTATCAAATATCCTTATGCATATGTAAACCTAAATATATCTTTCTGATAAAGCATCATCACTGCATATACAAATATTTTAAGATAAAAAGGCCTGGGATGACCAGCCAGAAAGTCAGTTGTAAATCAGAGTTCAGTTCGAATTGTTTTAACTAAAGATTTCCCCCCACCAGTGGTAAGGGATCTGAAGTTATAAATAATTTAAAAATAAAAATTAAGATACAAATGTAAATTGTGTTTTTTTATTTTTTAAAAATTGATCCCGGAGGATCAAATACAAAATTCGCACACGCTGCGCATTCATGTCAGTCCGCACCTCGACTGGTCTCCCACTCGTCTTCCACGCTTTCACGCCCCTCCTTAAACTTTTTATGCCATCGAAACACCTGGGCACGACTAAGAGCACTATCACCATGCACTTTTACAATTTTAGCGTACGTTTCCGAAGCTGTTTCGCCCAATTTGACGCAAAATTTTATCGCGACGCGTTGCTCTTGATTTCGTTTTTCCAATTTCGTGACGAGCACCACGAATACGCGTTTACTCAACACGACAGAGCAAGCGAACTAAACAAGCTAGAGCGATGGCGAATATATCAATGGTGTGGGGAAGGATGCCGGGAGAAGGCAAAGGGAATTTCAAGGTCGCGGCAATATGATCAGTCTCATTACTTTATTGTCATACCATGTGTGTTCAACAGCGTTGCCAGATTTTTGTTTTAGATACCAAGTCGGGATTTTGGATCTTTTTGAGTGAAAACGGCGGGATTCTTTCGTCGAAAGCGGGACATATTAAAACCAACGTACATAATTAAAATTAGGTTTTCGTGAAAAAACATAGCAAAAATAGCCATAGAAAATGTATTTTAATTAAAGTAAAATATTTAAAATCATATAAATAGTTGAGCCTTATTCGTCTTCAGAAAAAAAAAAATACAAATCAAAATCAAAAAAAGTCTTTTTCATAAGAGTGAATGTTACAAATTGCAAATAATTTATTTACAAGAGAGTAACTTTTTCGTTATATTTCAGCGAAGATTTTACTTCTTTTAAAATTTCCTTTTTCTTTTTAATAGAGATGAAGAACCCTTCACAGGGTAGCTGTAGATTAAACTGGATGAGTAATTCTGACTTCATTAAATCTACGGAGCATTTATTTCTGGCATCCGACCATTTTAAATTCATCTGGGAAAAAACGCGTTTAGGAAAGCAGTTCGATGTTGGGATACTTAATATGAAAGACAATAGTCTAAACATTATGCCTGGTATCTTTTTTTGGATACTGTTGAAAAAGCTGGTGCCATTTCTGTGCGGTAGTAGCAGTGGTGTCTTTGCAGTTTCTCATTAGTACGTCCAAAGATAATTTGAACAAGTTAAATTCTTCATACAAGTTATCTAGTATCTACCGAAATATCGCTCTTCAATTTTACTAAAGATACAGCGTTTCAATCATGTCAAAACTAGCTTCATTTTCCAGGTCTAAAAATTTAAGTCTAGAAAAAATATTTTCATGTGAAAAATCATAACATTTGTCTAAAAATAGTTCAAAATTCGTAAGAAAATTTTGAGGACTTTGGTTCGCTCAGATTCAACCAATTTATTTAAAATCTGTTAAGCCTGGTAGTCGTAAAACCCATCCTTAAGCCTTTGAGTCAACTTTGAGCGGAAAAGGAGAATGACTCATGCATTTCTGTTATTGCACCATCGTTTCCCTGAGACTTTTTGTTTAATGCACCAAAAGCACTCACCACATTATAAACGAAAAACGGACACCACCTCGTATAACCGATTCTCCAAATAACTCAATTACACTGAGCACCACATCCAAGAGAGATCTATCTAAGACTTCACCCGAAAACTTCCCGCCACATAAAATTACTGACAAATCCAGAATTAACATGTCGTCTGTAGGTTCAATGTCAGTCATGGATCTAAAAGTCGTTGTGAACGATATTATGTCTTCGTTGCTTGATGAAAAATTAAAGGATCTTCCCAACAAAGCAGATATGGCAAAGATCGGGGCAGATATAAACACTCTACAACAGCACAATCTCTCACTTCAAAATCAGCTTGTTAAAATGGAATCCCGCTGTTCCTCTCTCGAGCGACAAGTTGAGTTTCTTTCAAGAAACGCAAATGAAAAGAACATCGTTTTCCATTTCCCAACTGAACCGGGTGTGTCTGCCGAGGATAAGGCGAAATCACTTTGTATGGATTTACTTAAATCCAATAACCAAGGAATAATATCTTCATCGCGAGCTATTCGATCCAGAAACACAAACACCGAGAACGTTATTGTTGAACTTCAAAACAAAGATGATGTCGGGAGAATCCTCCAATCAGCTACTGCTTTAAAAAACACCGGTATATCACTACATAGAGATTACCCCGTCGCGGCAAGAGAAAGGAGACGAAAGCTTTTAAAAATAAAACATCAAGTTTTGGCAAAGAACAAAAATGCTAAAATATTTATTAGAGGAGACATGATAAAAATTTATGATAAAACATTTTATTTCAACTCAAATAATGTGCTAACATGTGACGAACAAGGAGGAATGACATTTTTGCAACAGCTGATAAACAACAATGATGAAATGTCAGGAAATGACATCCTGCCCAGTGGTTCTCAAACTTCTCAAATTATAAGAAGCCAGGTGTTGCCAAATTATTCTTTTTGATAATGTTGCCGTCAGCCATGTTCACACTAGCAGTTCTTTTAAGCAAAATTTTTCTAACTTTTCATTTAAAATTATTGCATATAACATATCAGGTTTATTAAATAAGTTAATTTTTAAAAAAAAATTTTGAATTTATAAATGAATATGATATATTTTTATTATTTGAAGCATTTATTGAACAAAAAAAAGACAACTATGAAACATATTTTGAACAATTTATATTACAATGGATCCCTGCAACAAGAACTCATGCACACGGAAGAGCAAGTGAAGGCTATCTATTTGGAATAAAAAAACATTTTGGATTCTCTACAAAGTGTCGTTTTGTGAGGGAAATGAACAGAATTTTAGTGGAATTAGAGGTAATGGATGAAAAACTGTACATAGTACCAGTATATATAAATTGCAACAAATGGATGGATGAATTCTCGAATCTCTACGACTTTCTTTTGGAGATGCATAACGAAAACATAATGGTAATCGGTGACTGCAATGGCAGAGTTGGTAATACTCAGCTGCTACATTTGGAACCTGAGTTTACTCCAGAAGTCGTCCACCCCACTAGATCGTCAAGGGACACAAAAATCGATGGGAACTGAAGAAGACTGATCGAAATGTGCCAGACGTTAGGACTTACATTATTGAACGGAAGAACCAAGAGTGACTCGAACGGCCATTTCACATTCATTAGGGGTACGTCCTGCTCAACTATCGATTATTGTCTCGTCCGAGACAGTCCCATTTGTCCGTCAAATGTGTTCTCTCTGAAAATCCGCCTGCCAGTGACGTTGCCATGAACCTGTTGCCGAAGCTCCGTTGGAAGAATGCTCACCTTAACAGATACAAAGATAACCTCAATGCCTTAATAGACCCCATCAACATCAACCAACTCAACTCAAATCGTGGCGCAGATATCCTAGTGAAATGCATATCGGAGGCAGCTCATTCCTTTCAATCAACAAAAAGAAAGACTTGGAAAGATCCTTGGTTCGACGTAGACTGCGAAAAGGCTAGGAAAAAATCTTTCGGATTTCTGAGACTCCTGAGAACCACTAATTCAGATTTTGCGAAAAGGTCGTATCAGGAAGCAAATAAAGCATACAAAAGGATATGTAAGGAAAAGCAACATTACTACAATCAACAGCTTATACGAAAATTGTCAGAGGTTAGAGACAGTAGGTCTTTTTGGAGTCTCGCCCGATCACTAAACGGAGTGCCTTTTGCAAGAAAAACCGAAATAAACATGAATGTTTTAGCTGATCACTTCGAAAAACTTCTAAACTCAAGAACAAATCCAAACGCCATGTTATACGCCAACCCTTACATAGAGAATGAAAGTCTGGACCAACATTTTTCTACGCAAGAAGTCATCGAGGTAATAGGTAGAAACAAATACAACAAGGCACCAGGTGAGGACTGAGTCCCATATGAATTTTTCATAAACGCCACCGAAAACTTTTTTGAAAAACTAACGACTGCTTTGAACTATATATTTAACGACGGTGTCATTCCCGAAAGCTTCCGCAAAACCATTATTTTCCCTTTATTCAAAAAAGGTGACGTAAATGACCCTAGTAACTATCGAAGTATATCGTTTATCAACGCCATAACGAAAATCTACACCGGAGTTATTCTTGACCGACTTTCGAACTGGACACAACAAAATAAACTACTCAGCGAGTACCAAGCAGGCTTCAGGAAAGAATACTCTACTGTTGATCATATTTTCTCCTTAACGTGCATTGCTAGATCCTATCTTGACAAGAAAAAGAAGTTGTACGCATTTTTCGTTGGTTTCAAAGCGGCTTTTGACTCAATCGATAGAGACGCTCTTTTTTACAAGCTTAGCTGCCTTGGAATCTCCCATAAAATGTTGACAGCACTAAGACGGCTCTACGAAAACAATATGACAGCGATATGGAACGGTAATGAAGGGTCCAATTGGTTTAAAACATCGACTGGAGTCAAGCAAGGAGCCTTCTAAGCCCACTTCTGTTCTCTCTGTTCTTAGATGACATCACAACGGCTCTTCCCGGAGGAATAATGTTTGCTGGTATCAACATCAAAGCGCTTATGTATGCGGACGATATTGTAATTTTAGCGGAATCACCTCAAATGCTGTAAATGATGATAAATAAGCTTAAGATATATTGCGATCTATGGAACCTCTCAGTTAATACCGACAAATCAAAAATTTTGATATTCCGAAATGGATCTGGTAGATACGCCAGAGAAGAGAGATGGACCTGGAATAATGTTGCACTGGATTTGGTTAAGGAGTATAAGTACCTTGGAGTTATTATTACCCCCAACCTTTCATCCAAGAAGCACCTGCAGGCAAAACTAATCGAATCGAAACAAGCCATCAACTGCAACTGGAAGGGAGTGCTGGGGAAAAAGTATGTAGCACCCAAGTGCAAAATTTAAAGTTTATGAAGCGGTGATGAGGTCGATCTTATGCTATGCTGGTCAAGTGTGGGGATTTCTACAGTACGAGGAGGTTGAAAAGCTTTTAAGATATTTCCTCAAAAAGATATTCTGGCTCCCTGAGCATACACCTACGTATATGCTGCACCTAGAGACCGGAGTCCCGCAGCTTTATATTTTCACGCTGAAGATGCATCTTAACTACATCAAAAAAGTGTTGGCGCGACCAAATCATCGACTGCCTAATGCAATTGTTAGACAGCTGCTCCGAGAGAGGTCACAGTTCTCCGTAGAATGGTCTCGTTTGGAGGTACTACATAACGTTCAGCTAGTGGAAAGTGATTGGAGAAACTGGGACCCGACCTTCCAAATATTGTTAGAAAGAATCGATGCCAAAATCTTCTAGAACTTAACGGAAAGAGCTGAAGGGAGCGAATCTCGTAATTTGTATAAGGCCTTGCAGCACAACCTTGGTGAAAACAACTATTTCCATGACCAGTATCCGTTAAAGACCATTTCAACCATTTTTAAAACCAGAGGAGAGCTGATACGGTTAAACTACCGACCATATGGCCCTGAAGAAAACACGGAGTGTACTCTTTGCAACCATAGAACAGTGGAAAACGTACTCCACTTCATAGTGATTTGCCCTGTTCTGTCATCGATTCGTTATGCGCATTGGGGAAAAAGCGTCCTTAACCAAAATGAAACTCTCGAAGTGCTTAATGGATCAAACTGGAATATTCTTAGTAGTTTTGTCCTAACTGCACAAAGATATAGAAACCAAATTTTGAATGAAACTTTCTGATTTTTGATACATTAACTTTAAATTCAATCATTAGTTATCGATAACGCTGTTTCAATTTATTTAAATTATAAAAATCAATGAAGCCTTTTTATTTTTAAAATATACGTAAATTTAAACTTTGTTTAGATAATACTCTCTTTTTCGGGCTGACGGCACAGTCCAATGCTCTAATATTGTGAAATATGTAAATCAAAGAAAAATTAATATTGTAAAATAAAATCACACATACTACTACTACTACTACTACTACTAAACGAAATTCAAGTAGGCTAAAGTTTAAGTTTCCTCTGCTTCAGAGCGAAATTTTTTTTGAATGGCTTTCGCAGATGGTTCGCGCTTATCAAAGTAGCTTCAAATCGAAAGAAGCAATTTGATATGGCAGAGAATTTTAATTTCTAGTAAGAAATAGTCAAGTAAATTAAAACAAATAGATATACAAATATCAAATTCCTGAATATTAAGTGCTCAATTGCTTTTCAAAATTAAATCAGAGTTCAGAAAAATTTCAAAGCTAATTTTGTTCAGAGCGTGTTCAGCATGGTCTGGAGATTCAGGTCGAGTTTTCCCCGAAAAGCGGGACTGAGCCTGTCCCGCGCGGGACACTGAATTTTTGATTTAAAAATCGGGACGTCCCGCCAAGAGCGGGACGTCTAGCAACGCTGATGTTACACTTCTCACAGTTCCAATGATAGAATTACGTCAGGAAAAATATTCCTAACAGAAAGGACAATGACCATTTTTGGGCCCAGTGCGTACACACATAAGACAGGTATCAATAAAAAGGTGACGCTTAGCTGAATATATATTCCAAATATTTTCAAATTCGGTTTTGTAGTTTTTGAGATATTTGACCTTGAAGTTGATGTTTGTAGAATCACAAAAATGGCTTATTTTCACTATAAACGCCAATAACTTCTGACTCATGGGTTTTACAGAAAAGATCTTGGTACCAAATGAAAGATCATAAAAATGTCTTTCTTAGCAAATCAGTATTTTTTATATATATATAGTACATGATCATATACAAGGCTCCGATATTGTTTGAAAACATATTTTTAAGTTGCTTTTCAAATGCAGATATTTTGAAAATATCAGTGATGACATATATATTTTTATACATAGTTCTAATCCTTATTTCATAACCTTTAATTCGATATATAAATCAACTATAGTTTCTCACAAAAAAAAACATCTTATTAAAAGAATTCTTCTGAAAATAAAGATTTTTTGTTTTCAAAGATATCATTCAGTGTGTTTTTGTCTCGAATATTTTTTTATTTTCATATATACATATAAACATATATATTTATTTATTTATCGTTTTAATCCTTATTTCATAACCTTTAATTTGATACATAAATCAACTATAGTTTCTCACAAAAAAAACATGCATGAATCTTTCAGTTATATAAAAGAAAGACTCCTTATTGAAGGTGATATAAAATTGGAAGAAGCAATTGAAATATCCAAATTACTTGAAATTTCAAGGTCACAAATTATTCTTTATTATTATCTTATTAAAAGAATTCTTCTGAAAATACAGATTTTTGTTTTCAAAGACAACATACTTACTTTTTCTTCATATTCTTTTTACATTTTTTCTCCCAAAATAATCACATATTCTATTTAGAAAACTAAAATTCATTCAACGTTTATTTTAAGTCTTAATTTATTTCTTTTTTTTGTAAAAATATGGTATATATTTTATTTTACGTGTCTTCATCACCGTTTTCATCAATAAGAACACTATCTAAATATAAAGCTGGTGGTACCGTTATATTTGTATCATGGCGTGCATAACCCAAGTACCATAAGATACTCATTACATGTGCGCAACACCCAACGGTTCGCATTCCAACAAGACAATTGTAATAATATGCCTTGATTGCATTGCAACTGTTTGCATCATTCGGCTCGTTGCTCACTAGTATGTAAGTGAAATAGATTTTTCCACTTATGTGCCGCGACTTGATTCTTCCCCTCATTAAAATATTGTTTCCAACTAGGCTTGGGTCAGCTAAGCTTATACGCTCACGGCGCGGCGTTCGCAGACTTCTATTACGTAGTCGTCATTTTCTTTTAAATTCTCTTCACAATACGAGCGGGCTTGCTTTATTTGATAGTTCCCCAAAGATATTTTTCGAAGCTCTTCTAAATTGAGAAGCGGGAAGTTTTCAAGACTTGGAATTTGCCCATTAATACGAAGAAATGCAGCCCTTGCTCTGTTTAGATTTTGCTCCTTAACAAAATCTCCCCAATAATTTGGAGTGTTTAATTTATTTAATGCCAACTCCAGCAAGGAGCTCGCATCAGAATTGTCTTCTTTTAATGGATGGAATTTATTAAGAAGCGCAGCTGCAATTTTAAAATCATCCATTAAATGACCCGCTGCTAAGTTGTTGAAGTCCTGTCGAAACAGCTTAAAATCTCTTTTAAATCGGCCGTTTACAACTTCAACGACCCATCGAACCATTGTTATGCATCTTGACCTATTCGCTTGTGCTATTGTGAGTTGAAAATTACCTTCCAACACAGATTCAGGCATGTGACACTTGTAACCATAGGATTCTAAGCAAGGAACTGCAATTAACACATAAGTTATTCATTGTATGTTTTTGCTTTAATTAACCAATTTATCAATGTTAGCAATATTATTCATTTAATTATTGTTCTATTTATTTTTCAATATTTATATCACTTTATCACTTGCAAGAAAACACGACCCTTTAAATTATCAGAACTTCTGCAAATCAATTTCATAATCGTCACATTAAAGAATCTCTAAACCTTTCAAAACATAACGGGCCAGATGAACACCTGCACTCTACACAACATAAACATTATATCGGTTAAACTGCTTTCATTTTTTTTCTAGATCTGTTTTTCTTAGGGCCTGATAATTAATCAGAGCTTACCCGCTATGAAGAAATTGGGACATGGTACAAATAACAACGATACCACCAGCTTTATATTTAGAAAGTGTTCTTATTGATGCAAACGGTGATGAAGACACGTAAAATAAAATATATACCATATTTTTACAAAAAAAGAAATAAATTAAGACTTAAAATAAACGTTGAATGAATTTTAGTTTTCTAAATAGAATATGTGATTATTTTGGGAGAAAAAATGTAAAAGAATATGAAGAAAAAGTAAGTATGTTGTCTTTGAAAACAAAAATCTGTATTTTCAGAAGAATTCTTTTAATAAGATAATAATAAAGAATAATTTGTGACCTTGAAATTTCAAGTAATTTGGATTACATTACATTACATTACATTACACAGTACTTCGCACATAAATGTAACGAACTACAGACACAAAGCAGCACTGGTGACTGAGACCATCGGCTGGCACAGAACAATACATTAATACAACAGAGAGAGACAGATAGACACATAGAAAGAAAGCACACATAACAGAAACCTACGTGGCTCAGAGGAGGAGACTTAGATTTTATTGTCTCATGTTATCGCACAGGTGGCCTCAGATAAGCTGGCGATTTTTGTAGAAAAAGAATGCTGCTGAAGCTGGGGTTTGAACCCGTAGCGTTCGGCTTAGCAATCCACTACTCTATCCTCTGAACCATGGCCACCTGCAGTAATTTGGATATTTCAATTGCTTCTTCCAATTTTATATCACCTTCAATAAGGAGTCTTTCTTTTATATAACTGAAAGATTCATGCATGTTTTTTTTGTGAGAAACTGTAGTTGATTTATGTATCAAATTAAAGGTTATGAAATAAGGATTAAAACGATAAATAAATAAATATATATGTTTATATGTATATATGAAAATAAAAAATATTCGAGACAAAAACACACTGAATGATATCTTTGAAAACAAAAAATCTTTATTTTCAGAAGAATTCTTTTAATAAGATGTTTTTTTTTGTGAGAAACTATAGTTGATTTATATATCGAATTAAAGGTTATGAAATAAGGATTAGAACTATGTATAAAAATATATATGTCATCACTGATATTTTCAAAATATCTGCATTTGAAAAGCAACTTAAAAATATGTTTTCAAACAATATCGGAGCCTTGTATATGATCATGTACTATATATATATATAAAATACTGATTTGCTAAGAAAGACATTTTTATGATCTTTCATTTGGTACCAAGATCTTTTCTGTAAAACCCATGAGTCAGAAGTTATTGGCGTTTATAGTGAAAATAAGTCATTTTTGTGATTCTACAAACATCAACTTCAAGGTCAAAAATCTCAAAAACTACAAAACCGAATTTGAAAATATTTGGAATATATATTCAGCTAAGCGTCACCTTTTTATTGATACCTGTCTTATGTGTGTACGCACTGGGCCCAGACTTGTATGAAAAGTGGTCATTCTCCTTTTCAATGATTGCTATAACCAACCTATCAGAAAAATGCCAATGATATGTTTCAATGATGAAAACCAATTAAAGCTGTAACTGGCCTCTAAAGAAGATATATTCCGATTAAATAAAATTTTCTGCAAATTGAGCCCACAAGAAGTCCATTATGATGGTATACCTGTACCGAATGCCATTTGTTTTCGGGTTTTCGGCAACACTCCCGTTTACAGCAGCAACGTTTTCAAGACACCGACCGGTACGTTGACGCAAAGAATTCTTACTATCCGTAATTGATCCCGTTTTTTTAAATTTCTCGGCAGCAAATTTTGCGAAGTTTGCGAGAGTATTCACAATTATAACGCGTTGTTCTTTCGAAAAGCACTCCATTTTTGGAGTGTGCTTGCTTTTCTACCTAGAAGACGTCGTCTGTGTATATTGCCTTTTTTTCTCCTTCATGTCAGGCGATCGTGGAATCTGGTTCTTGCAAATTCTCGTCTGAGATGAAAAAAAGTAGTCGGTGAAGAGTAGAGGCCACTAACACATATAAATTCATTAACATGAAATCTGAGTTCGCTGTTCTGGTACACCTACTCTTAAATAAAAATATACTTGTGAAATTTATAAAGTTTACAAAATAAACTAAATTAATATTTTAAAGAAAAATCGTCCGAACGTCCAAAACGCGTCGTTTTTAATATATGCTTGTGAATTTTATAAAGTCTACAAAATAAATTAAATTATTATTTAAAAGTAAAATCACCCAAAGATAGACGATCGTCCGAAACGCGTCGCTATTAAATAAAAATATGCTTGTGAATTTTATAAAGTCTACAAAATAAATTGAATTAATTTAAAAGTAAAATCGCAGGAAGATAGACGATCGTCCGAAACGCGTCGCTATTAAATACAAATGTACTTGTGAAATTTATAAAGTTAACAAAATAAATTAAATTAATATTTTAAAGAAAAATCGTCCCATAATGGACACACGTCCAAAACGCGTCGCTATTAAATAGAAATATGCTTGTGAATTTTATAAAGTCTACAAAATAAATTAAATTATTATTTAAAAGTAAAATCACCCAAAGATAGACGATCGTTCGAAACGCGTCGCTATTAAATAAAAATATACTTGTGAAATTTATAAAGTTAACAAAATAAATTAAATTAATATTTTAAAGAAAAATCGTCCGATGATGGACGAACGTCCAAAACGCGTCGCTTTTAAATAAAAATATGCTTGTGAATTTTATTAAGTCTACAAAATAAATTAAATTATTATTCAAAAGTAAAATCGCCAGAAGATAAACGATCGTCCGAAACGCCTGAAAAATCGAAAAATCAACCGTCTTCGGTGCGTTTTCAAAGTCAGAGTACTCCACAAAGGAAATCTACTGGAAGACTGTCATCTTCAATAGAAAGTATTTCGGCTGGTAAGCCTCGTAAATCGCTTATTACTTGGACGCCATTTCGTCAAATACATACATAAGTTTACAAAAATCTTGCCGTCTGCCAGAATGACAACTATTTTAACTTTTTTGTATCATATTGTTAACAAAGCATAACGCGTAGCTAATAAATAAAAATATACTTGTGAATTTTATAAAGTTTACAAAATAAACTAAATTATTATTAACTTCCCAGAGGAAGTTATTGTAATGTGTCCGATTTTGTGAACCTCCAATTTTCGCAATTCTCGATGTTTTGAGGTCACTAGAATCCGAATCAACCCTTTTTATGATGATGTCTGTGTGTGTGTATGTCATTGATTGTTCGGCTGCGCGGTGGTGAATTTTTATTTTTATTGCGGTGCTCGGTTTAGGTACCTGAGAAACGCTAACTCGCGACTCGTCGCGGTTGTAAAATAAAAATGTGACCGCCCATAAGTGCGAAGGAATTTAAATTCATAGTAGTGATTGTGTGGAAAGTGCAAGGAATATTTATTCCAGGAACACTTATAAAAGATTCAGTGCGAGGGATTAGCATTGCTATCCCAGAAACACTTAGTGTGAAAATAATTTTTAATACCCTCGTTGGTAAATCCCTTCGGCGGCGGTGGGATTATTTTTTATTGGTGTGAATAATGAGTGAAGTTAAAAAATTGAATGTGGATGTGTCGCTTACCGACGATTCGGATTATGTCGACGTTGAGCCGGAGAAACCGTCGTCGAGTAGTAAAGTGAAATTATTCATGAAGGACAAGGTTAAAAAGGTTGAAATGCCTAGTAAAAAAGAGTTGAAGAGAATCAAGAAAATGAGAAAGACCGCCAAAAAGGTCGGTGCCAATGCCGGCAAAAGGAGGAAACCTGCAGGCGTTGTGGTGTTGTAGGTCACACTAAGTGGAAGTGTGATAGACCGATACACTGCAGGGATTGCGACAGGCGAACTTTGCCTTCTAGTCACTTGATGTTGTCCACAGACTGTCCGGTCTATGGACAAGCGTTAGAAAGGAGTAGGGCAAGGCATTAATATGGATGTGAAAATCATTCAGTACAATTGTCAGGGCGCTTACGCAGCGATGTGTGACTTAGGAGATATTCTTTGTAGGGACAAATTTAAATTTGCTATGTTGCAGGACCCTTATGTCTCTCATGGAGGCATTAGAGGACTGCCGGCATCAATACGGTCATTTGTTAATAGGAGCGGAAGCGCTGCTATTATAGTAAATGACGTCTGCACAGAAGCATTGTTAGCAGATGAGAGTGAGTTTGGTGTGTGTGTCTGTGTGGAGGGTGTGTTTGGTCGATTGTTCTTGTCCAGTATTTACTGCAAGCCTTCTGATCAGATAACACCCTACATTGAATATATGAGCACATTGCTTAAACTTGTTGGCAGGCGAAAAACGCTGGCGCCTGAACAATGTCGATTGGGCATTGTATCAGGATCGAATCGGGACTGCACTTGCCTCGATGCCACTCTTGTCGTTTCAAAGATTGAGCATCAATAGCAAAATTGATAGCCTCAATGAATGTGTGTGGCGTGTGAATGATAGCCTCTTTCAGAATTACGAGTTAAGTAATCTGAAAGAGGTTAAGTGGTGGACGGTAGAATTGAATTCCAAACGTAGAGAAGTTAGACGGTTGAGGAAACTTTTCCAGAGAGATAGGGCGAGGAATAGGGCTGCTGAATCGGCTGGTTATGCTCGACTAAGGGCTGCGTATAGGCAGTGTTTGGATGAGTATAAGGGTATGCTGATCTCGGCTAAAGAAAGTGAGTGGAAATCCTTCGCCGATGAGCACAGCGGAGATCCTTGGGGTCAACTCTACCGTGTGTGTCGGGGAAGGAAAGCCACTGACATTGGTGCAATTAAGGAGAGGGATGTTCTCCATTTCACTTGGAGAGAGAGCGAGTAGATGCTTCATCGGCTGATGGACATTCTGTCGCTCCTAGTTTAGAGATTGACGAGGTCGACATGGCAGTGAGTAGGTTGAAGAGTAGGAAGTCACCAGGTTTTGATGGGCTAACGGGTGAAATGGTGAGAGCCATTTGGTCTGCTGCTCCTGATGATCTGGCTGACTTATTTTCATGTTGCTTGCGGGAAAATTATTTTCCTTTCGAATGGAAAGTTGCAAAGGTAATTGTACTTTTGAAGTCTCCGGATAAGGTGAGGTCGGATCCCCGATCTTATAGCGGCATCAGTCTTCTCCCAGTGCTTGGAAAAGTTCTGGAGAGGATATTGGTTAACAGACTCATAGAGTGCGTTCCGGAGCAATGTCCATTCCAGTTTGGCTTCACGCCAGGCCGCAGTGTAGAGGATGCTTGGACATATCTGAAAAGTTGTGTCAGTGCCTCTACTAGCAAGTATGTGTTAGGAATTTTTGTAGATTTCAAGGGGGCTTTTGACTACCTCGCTTGGGACATGGTTCACCAGAAACTGATGGAGGTAGGTTGTAGGGAAACGGCTATCTGGAAGAGTTATTTCTCTGAAAGAACAGCTCGTATTTGAGGTAGAGTAGATTGCGTTAGTTTAGGCGTTGAAAGTGGTTGTCCGCAGGGATCCATAGCAGGTTCATTCATTTGGAAGCTGATGATGGACTCTCTGCTTACAACTGTTTCTTCGAGGGAGGGAATGAGTTGTAGCGCTTTTTCTGACGATCTCCTAATTCTCGTAGAAGGTCAGAGTCGCTCTGAGGTTAGGGGATCGGAAGTTATGAGTGCTGTAGCTTCTTGGGGGATTAGTGTAGGTGTTGATGTTTCACTGAACAAGACCACTGCAATGTTGCTTAAAGGCACATTAAAGAATCGAGGTCCAATTGTTAGGATGAGTGGTGTATCCTTGAGATATGTGAAGCAAGTAACATATCTTGGGGTTACAATTGGAGAGAGGTTAAACTTCCTCCCTCATCTTGACATCTTGGTAGTTCCGACGGTTAGGAGGTTACTCACTAGAGAGTGGGGTCTCACTAGGCGGGCTGCGCTTACCGTATATCGTGGGCTTTTCGTTGCTTATGCAACTTTTGGTGCTCTGATTTGGTACAGCGCAGTAATGAAGGAAGCTGGGAAGAAAAGGATTCTATCTTGCCAGAGAGTCATGCTGCATGGAATGCTGCCTGTGTGTCGTACCGTTTCTACGGAAGCGATGCAAATTCTTGCGGGCGTTCCGCCTCTGAATTTGGAAGTAATACGCATGGCTGTTGCATTCAAGTTAAAGAGGCGCGAGACCTTATCCTCAACGGATTGGTTTGAGTGTTCTGATTTTGGTAGGTTGAATAAGAATGAGTTGAAGCTATCTTTAGCCAGGTGTGTTTCCTCTAGATGGCAATCTAGATGGGACAATAGCGAAGTGGGAAGAGTAACTTTTGAGTTCATTCCCAAGGTAGAAGAGGCTTGTAATATAGGTGTTTTTGGGTTCTCTCTCCTGGCGGGCTTCTTGTTGACTGGGCATGGTTCTTTGAATGCATTCTTGCATTAGAGGGGCCTCGCTGAGTTGGCTGGTTGCTCGTGCGGAAGTCCTTCCGAGGATTGGAAGCATTTTTTGCAGGACTGTCCCCTCTATGCTGATGTAAGGAATCTTCCTTCCATGGGCATAGTCAGGACTGAAAATGACTGGGATGTTAGTGGTGTTCTTCTTTCGAGGGATACTGCTGAGCGTTTTCAGGCATTTGCCAGTGAAGCATTTGGGAGAAGAAGGTTGAGGAATTGACATTAGTTAAGTTCTCTTTTACCTAGGTGTATATGTTGTAGGCAGGAATAGGCGTTTTTTTTGTTTATTTTAAATATTTAAAATATGAATTTTTAATAATGAAGTATCTTTTAAGTTTTCTTTCAGGTACTTCTTGATGCGGATTTGCTGTTTTTCTGATTGTCTTTTATGTTGTTCGCATTCCCATCCATCCAGCATGTTTCCTCCTCAGCTGCTGGTTGGTGGGATATGCATTGAGGTTGCCAGGCCTCGGGTTTGTAGGGAGCCCATATGGAAGTAACCTTTACGGTTGCGGAGTTTCACCGGAAGCTATATTCTGGTACCACGGGAGACAGGAGCCCACTGAGTTATTCAGGTGCTCTGGTATCTTCGATACCAGTCTGTTTAACTTGGTCCTGTCTAAGAGGTAGGCCCCCTTGTGGGAGTATCGTAGTGGCTGTGGTTATCCCAAATTCGCGGGAACTAGTAGCCCCTAGATGAACTGTTACCATCTGAGATCACTAGGGTGCAAGAGGTGTTAGATAGACCTCGCCCCTCAGCAAGGGGAGTAATATGCCTAAACATATTGCTAATTGTACTGGGGTGGTACTTGTACCGCCTCAGGGCGTAGGCTGGAGTTTTTCCTCAGCCCTGATATTGTGGGTAGGCCCACCGAGAAATTAAGCCTTAACGGCAGGTGCTCTCGACAAGTTTATCTTCGATATCTGTGTGTGTATGTGTGTTCGTATGTGCGTACGTGCGGACGTGCGTTACGTTTTTTCGTATCGATTATCTCGCGAACCACTCATCGTATTGTCATGATTGGTCTCATTCGACGCGGTATTATATTGTTAAGAGCTGATAAGATTTTGAGCGTTATCCGCTTATTGGTTTTTTAATGGCAACCAAAAATCTAAGAGAACCCTAATATAATGAAAATTATGATAAATTACTGCAATAATTTCAACAATAGTGCAAAAAATCTTATTTATCATTTTAATAAATGAATCAATGAAAAAAAAACACAATATTCAGGAGTATCATTAGCTACATTTTATTACTAACTGACCCACCAAACGCTGCTTTGCCATATAAATATTAATTTTCGGAAACACTAATCCGATTAGAAAAATTGCTTTACCTATAGAAAACTACAATATTTAGGAGCAATATAGGCTGTATTTTACTGTGCAAGGTAGTTACGCATGAGTCCACGTGTTGGTACGACCAACTTTTGACAGATGGCGCCGCTGTTATTCAATAAACTGAATGTTTTTCCTAAAATCATGAGCACAACGGGATGCATCGGCTGAAAATTTTTCAAGACAGATACTGTTTTTACGTAGGTATTTTTCTACACTGGGAAGTTAGCCGTGTGGACTCCATGGGTCGCACTCATATTTTCTTTAAGTTCTTGCCTTCTGTTGTCTGGCTTCTCAGCACAACCGAATATGTTTTTTCCACTTTCCTGATTGGAGGCGCTTTCAAATTCCCACATTTAAGTGGTGGCATTGATGCCAAAGATTCCTGTCACTCCTAACCCTATTGGAATTCTATAGCAGACCTTTGCAACTGGTGTCTCTCTGCGTGAAGCAGGAACTGAAAGAGTGACTGGAATCACCGCCTCCGAAGCAATAATCCTAGCCTAAAGCCGCCCCTTGAGACGCTCATTCTCAGCAATAAGCCTAAGAATGAGCTCCTCAAAATCCCGGCCTTACACTCCAAAATCCTCTTTGGATGTCTTTTTCTCGTCCCCATCCGACTTTAGAAATTGCTTCCTCACCGATTTCAACTTTTCGTCCATCTTCTTAACGCCGATTTCAAAGTCCTCGTCGCTAAGACACAAACATTTATTTCCACTCTTTCCCTCACTCATTTTTATTGTGTTCCTGGAATAAATATTCCTCGCACTATTGGTTAGGGAAAAACCACAATCACTCGCACACGAAAATTTGTGTTCCTGGAATTCTTGGAATTCCTCGCACGAATCACTTTATTTTTGAACAAAATTCTCGGAAACTCGCGATCACCAATAAAATATTTTAGCACCGACGCGAGGGTCGCAAAAGTGCAGCTGCACTGCAGGTTATTAGCCTCAGATATAGCAATAAAACACTTAATATGGGAACCGCAAAAGCACCGTTTTAAAAGTGAGCAAAATGGGTTTCTTACTTTTGAAGGGTAATTCCGCGACAAAACTAATAAACTAATCCGCACACAAATCACAAGACGTCCTTTCCCAACCGAAGTCAAAGACCAACTGAGGGATTGGGACAGATATCGAAATAGACTTCACGGAAACACCTACCGTTAAGGCCTAATTTTCTGGTGAGCTCACCCACAATATCAGAGCCGAGGAAAAGCGCCGGCCAGCGTCCTGGGCCAGTACAAGTACCACTCCAGTACAATTTACAGTTATGTTAAGGCATAACTTTTCCCTTTGCTGAAGGGCGAGGTCTATCTAACACCTCTTACACATAATTGATCTTAGATGATAACAGATCATTTTGTGTGCTCCTAGCTCTCGCGAATTTGAGAACAACCACAGCCTCCACGATGCTCCCACAAGGGAGCCTACCTCATAGACAGGCTGCATCAAGTAGGCTGATGTCATAAGACACCAGAAAACGTAGTTGAGCAGGGGCTCCTGTCTCCCGTGGTACCAGAATATAGCTTCCGGTGGAGCTTCGCAACCGTGAATGTCACTTCCAGATGGATTCTTTAAAATCCGAGGCCTGGCAACCTCAATGCTCGCATCTCCTGCAATCGGTCGAGGTAATAACCGACTTCATTTGAGCAGCAAAAGGGCACAGCGTTTTAAGGCAAGAAGCCGTGCAGGCATAGACGCCAAGATTGAAAGAAGAAAAGCTGAAAAGAGAAGAGAAATAAAAGGGAAATATTGTTGATAACAGTGAAAGTTGGAAAGTTAGGGGGAAAATTAAATAAAAGAAATAGAAAAAGGAAACCTAAACATTAATCCTAAAAATCCTAAATTCTATTTAGCTCTCTTCGTCTCTGGAAAAGACCATTAGCAAAGAACTCGAAACTATCAACCGTGTCCCTAGAAAACAGAACGCGGCTGAAGTCCCATCGATCTTCAACCATGGTAATTCCCATTGCCTCAAAATCTCTACCCTCAATGTACAATGAACAATCCACAAGAACGTGATGCCAATCCTATTTCTCCCCACTGGCACAGTCCGCCGAGTCAGCCAAGTTTCTCCTATGCAGAAATGCATTTAGAGATCCATGTCCAGTCAGCAAAAAGTGCGCATGGAGGGAGAGCCGGAATTTGTCACGTTCAACAGCAGTCCTAACATTTGGAAGGAACTCAAAAGATACTCTTCCAACTTCGCTATTATCCCATCTTTGTTGCCACTTGGCGAAAATCATTTCCCTAAAAGCAATTTTCCTATCTCTGGAGTTCATTCCTATGAATCCAGCACATTCTTCCCAGTCCGAAGAGGACAACGGAAGCCCCCTCTTCAACTTGAATGTCATACCAATTCGCATAACCTCCAAGTCCAGAAGTGGACACCCAACTAGGACCTGCATAGCCTCAGTTGACACTGTACGACACAGTGGCAGCATACCTTGCAGCATGATTCTCTGGCACGAGAGAATCCTATTTCTTCCCACAACTGTCTTGGTAACATTGTACCATACAGGTGCACCAAATGTTGCACATGCAACAAATAGTCCACTATAAATTGTACTAGCTGCCTTTTTACTGAGTCCCCACTCTGCAGTGAGAATCCTCCTAACCTTTGGAACAACAGTCCTCAACTTGTCTCTAACTCGATCAAGATAAGGTCCGAAGTTCATTCTTTCTCCCATTGCAATACCTAGATCACTCACTCCCCAAGAGCAAACCCTGTCCATGGCTCTCTAGGTCATTCCGAGAACGACCCTCGATCAGTATTAGCAAGTCATCTGCAAAAGCAACGCACTTGGTATCACTCATTGAGCTTAGTGATGTGAGCAAAGAGTCCATCATGAAGTTCCAAATAAATGGCCCTGCAATGGATCCCTGCGGACACCCCCGCTCCACATTCATCGCAACATTTCCTACTGAACCAAACACTCTTGCTGTTCCGGAAGAGAAATAACTTCTCCAGAGATCTGCTTCCCTACATCCGATTTCCCTTAACTTTAACAGAATTGACTCCCACTCAAGATGGTCAAACGCGCCTTTGAAGTCAACAAATATGCCTAAGACGTATTTGCTGTCTCGTCAACACATCTCTTGACAGTCAGCCAAGCATCCTCAACGCTGCAACCTGGCGTGAAGCCAAACTGGAATGGACACGGCTCAGGTATACACTGCATCAGCCTTGTCACCATGACTCTTTCCAGCACTTTTCCAAGTACCGGAAGGAGACTAATGCCACGGTAAGAACGAGGATCAGACCTGATCTTATCCGTTGATTTCAGCAGTACAATAACCTTTGCACACCTCCACTCAAGTGGAAAATAACTTTCCCTTATGCAGCTCGAGAATAAAGCCATAAGGTATTCAGGCACGGCTGACCAAATGGCTTTCACCATTTCACCAGCCATCCTTTCAACTCCAGGCGATCTCCTCGATTTAAGTCGACCAACTGCCTCCTCAACCTCCTTTATACTCAGAGCTGGTGCCTCAAGACGCTCGTCAGACGAGTATCCAGAGGCTTCATCTCAGCTCTTGGGAAAGCTCCTACACTATCTCCCCACGTAAGGTGTGATACACTTCCCTCTTTTAACATTCCTATCTCAGTGGATTTCCTTCCCCTACAGATGCGATAAAGATGACCCCAAGGGTAATCTCTATGTTCTGTGGCAAAGGTCTTCCACTGCTCTTCTTTAGTTGAATAAAGCAATCGCTTATATTCAGCTAATCCCTCTCTATAAATTGAGCGAACTTGCTCAAATCCCTCCTGAAACGACCTAGCTCTTTGGAATCTTCTCCCAAGTTTACGGACCTGTTTCCGCATCCTATTTAGTTCAGGTCTCCACCACTTGACCTTCCTCAAATTAACCTTACGATACCTCCTAAGCAGGAAGTCGTTTACACCCCACACAATCTCATTAAGTCTTTCAATTGTAATATTGACGCTTAATCTCTCAAACATACCAAGTGACATCGATTTAACCCTTGTCTTAATGGGCCCTATCGGGAATCTCCCAAGAAAAATTTCATTCCCAAGAAACATTTCTAGTTATCATGAAACTCCTTCGGAATGATTTTTTCCCAGGGAATCAAAACTATTTTCGGAAATCAATTTCGAATTTTTTTGACAGAAATATTTCTTTTTCATTGATTAATTTTTATTTTTGTCCGACCGATTTTTAATTTTTTTTTACGCAAAGGATTTCTATTATTTGCGATGAAGGATTGAAGGAGGAAATATAAAAAATTAAATTAGTGGGATCGAAGATGGTAACTAACAAACTTGTTCTGGAGAGTAAAATAACGAAGTAAGTCCACATCACAAATGGAAACACCCGTTTCCTTCGCACCACGAATATCCTTTTTGTGAACACTGTTCAAGTCTCTTGCCTTGGAGTCCAAAACATTATCTTGCATAGAAGGGATTATATCTCCAGTTTATCTTTAAAATAGTAACTGTGAAGGTGACTTTCCCGTTGTATATACAATGCGGTGTCACGTTGTACATCAAAGTGAATGTATGCAGTTCTTTTCTTTCTTATAGTCAGCCCTATTTCCATGGGCTATAATTATGTAGTCACTTTACAATAGATCAATTGATATTCTCAACTTCATCATTGGCCTGTGGCCAGTAAGGATGTGATGTTATCAAGTCAATGTTGTAACTATCACAATAGCCCTTAAATTCAACACTCACAAACTGCCGACCACTATCTGCATTTATAGATTTAAGACATCTCAATCTTCTGAAATCCATTGCAAACCATTGCCAGGGGCCGGCCCGAAAAATCATAGGAGCTGGTGGCTGCGGCCTTGAAACTTAAAGAAAATCTCAACACAGTTTCATGAATGATTCGACTTCTCTATCCATTTCTATTTTTCCTGGATGACCTTTGTGCCGGTGCTCGGTGTTGACAAGTCTCGAACCACGAATTAAAATGTTTCCCAATGATTGCACAGTTCAAATCGAAATTTAAATAACTTATGTTTAGTACTAGCTGTCCAATCATGTTTCTGTCATTGGCGTTTTCATTCACCCTCTCACTCATCGTAAGCACACGGGGGGAGTCTGCATCCTGAATATTGCATAGTCTTGGAAAAAGAAAATGCTATATTACCATTCCAGCCTGATCGACAATTTTTAAAGGACTGTAACTGAAGAACTCATTTTTCATTCCTAGCAGTTGGTTTTGAAGAAGGCCGTAAAAAATGCTCCCAAAGGTTTGTGCTTTGTGGTCTATTCAAGCAATATAATAATAAAATCGTTTTGCCCACTCCTCAAAATAAATCCAAACTCTCTTTTTAGGTCTGCAAATAACTCCTTTCCACTCGAGAAAGGATTTTGCTTGCAATTTCTCTATCAAAATGAATGGGAAAAAACTCCAGAGAAATAACGAGAAATTTCCCATGGGAAATGTGTTCATGATCGCAATAAATTTCTAGGGAAAATTCGAACATCGTTCTCGAAACGAATTTTCCGAACGTGGGAAATATTTCCAGAGAACTTTTATTCACGATACAAGTTTTCCGAATGTGGGAAATATTTCCAGGGAAATCTCATTCCCGATAAGGCCCAATGTGTTTCTGATATTATGCCAAAAATTACAGCGCCACCATCAGTCAACTCCAACACCCTGTCCATAAAATCCAGATAAGGTTGAATTGGATGGGAGAACTTACAGTAAACACTACTAAGAAACACTCTACCAAATCCACCTTCTACACAGACACACAACCCCCATTCATCCTCTAAAACAAGTAACGCCTCAGTGTTGATATCATCAAGCCCGGATTTAGAAATTTGCCGCCCCTAGGCAGTTGCGAAAATTGCCGCCCCCCGCCCTACGAAACTTTTACGGTTGTCACTCATGACAAAATGTATCGTTGAATAAAGTCGTCAAACAAAACTGTTAGGAATAAAAGAAATTGTCAATTTTGGTTGAAAAAGTAAATTGGAAAGTAGAAAGAAAGGAAATTGGTGCCGTTGAAACTTGTGACACGTACTGTTGACATAAACAATGACGTTGATGATCGTTCACCAATTTTCAGTAATAACGACAGACAAAAGGTTATGTTTATCAGAATACTGTAGGATGGATATAGAACAAGCCTGAACAAGATAATTTTCGATACAGAAACTTATCGAATATTCGATATTAGGCCAATATCGAGAATTGTCCGAATCGATTTTTTTCGATTCGAGCATTTTACACGTGCGTGCTGACGAAAGTTGGAAAATTCAATTCCCACGAATATAACAAGTTTTGAAATTTTCTCTCAAAATTTGCCGCCCTCCAATTCTTGCCGCCCGAGGCAACTGCCTACTGTGCCTGCATGGTAAATCCGGGCCTGGATATCATTCACCACAATAGCAGCGGAGCCACTTTTGTTGGTAAATGATCGCATCGCAGCTGGCAATCCCCTTATGCTTGCATTGGAGACATACGGATCCTGCAACAGCGCAAAGCTACACTTTGTGTCACATAAGAACACCCCTAAATCTATAAGCGACCTATAAGCCCCATGACAATTTATTTGTACGAACCTAACCATTAAAATCTATAAGCCTTCCTGGCAATCTCATCCGTATAAACTGGGCAGGCCTCAGTTGACATTAGGTGTCCTGCATTCCAGTTTCTTGCTTCGCAGTTTTTGCAATGAATGCAATTCTTGCAATTTTTGGCAGAATGCCCCTCTTGACTACAACGCAGACAAGTCATAGCCTTGGCTGGACATTTGTTGGCCATGTTGCTTGTGGAGAGACATCTCCTGCACACAGGAACTTTTGGAAGTTCTTGCACCTGAAAAGAACAGTGCTTGACGTAGGTATGCCCTATTTTTTGACAAATTTTCAAAAACCCTGTCACTTCCCTCTATAATGACGTCTACTCTTCCTACACCTACCTCCCACTTGGTGAGAATTTTTACCTCCTTAGCATCTTCATCGGTCAAAAACGAGAGACTCTTACTATGGAGATCCCCTTTGAAACTTTCTAAGTATATCTTCCTAGACATGTGTTTTACCACAAATCTCCGTGCCAGCCTGTCTTTGGGGACAGCTGACAAACCTAGTTCCTTAAGCTTACTGCTGTCAAGAACTTTTTTCCTCTCTGCCTCAGTGGGTACCATGACTAAGACCTCACCGTTCTTTGTCTTTGACATCGAGTGAAACCTGACATCTTCAAGAGAAGATCCTACTCCCTCACTAAATACCTTCCTAATATCAGTGTCCTTACTATCGCTTTTAAGGATAAGCGAATACGTAACTACTGCCGGGCTAGTAGGAGGAGGCTTAACCATCTTAGTATTTTTAGGGACCGAAGCCAGTGACTTCAACTGTGGGAATGAAGCTTCACTTCCCAGTTGGATCCTTAACCCCTACCAATGCCTCCTCCTTCAGCTTCGCCAGCTTATCCATTACCTGGCTTAACCTAAGTCTTTCCCCCTTTCCAACACCAATATTACTGTCACCAACTAACCTTTGAACACCCGGCTTCCCAGTACCATGGGCAGGTGTTTTTCCCTCTTTGCTGCTTGCTTTTCCTTGCTTTTCCGGCTCAGTCGGTACCTCACTTTTGTCACTCTTTTCACTCTTTTCACTCTTTTCACTCTCTTCACTCTTGCCACTCTTGTCACTATTCTCACTCTTGTCCAACACAAAGCACTTTTTCACACTTTCTTCAGTTTTCTCCTGCTCGCTTGATATGTCCTTAGTCTCAACCGTCACATCATCGCTCTTTTTTCTTTTCATGGACATCTCTTGATATTATATAGTTATGGCCTTGTCCAGCGCTTTATTCGTTTTTATTTTTTCCTCTTCAACGGTAGTCTTGTTTGGTTTCAATTTTTTATCCGCCTTCATTTTCTTCCTTAACTTCTCTGAAATGTCCTTGCACTTTTCCTCTTTCTTTTCTTTCAGAAATTCTTTCACCCTCGAACTCGACTGACTTTTTTAAAAGATTAGGGATTGGGACACAAGGATCCAACCTAGCAGGGTCCAACATGAGCCTTGGAAGTACAAAGCCGTAACACACACAAGGACCTACACAAACAAAGCCAAGCTTCAATGAAACAAGTCCCAAAAGACAAGTTTCAGTAAAAGCAGAACTTCATCTAAGCCAACGTGAGGTGAACCACTTGTTGTACAGCAGTGTATTACACAGGACAAAACAGATGCCATCATTGCCGTTGAATCTCAAACAGTCGATAGGCAAAGACAGAAAAGCTCTCAGCCGTTTCCCTTGAAAAAAAGGACGCGATTGAAATCCCAAGCCCCATGTAAAATCGTCCGATGATGGACGAACGTCCAAAACGCGTCGCAGTTAAATAAAAATATGCTTGTGAATTTTATAAAGTCTACAAAATAAATTAAATTATTATTTAAAAGTAAAATCACCCAAAGAAAAACGATCGTCCGAAACGCGTCGCTATTAAATAAAAATATGCTTGTGAATTTTATAAAGTCTAAAAAATAAATTAAATTATTATTTAAATTAAAATCACCCAAAGGAAGACGATCGTCCGAAACGCGTCGCTATTAAATAAAAATATGCTTGTGAGTTTTATAAAGTCTACAAAATAAATTAAATTAATATTTTAAAATAAAATTGTCCGATGATGGACGAACGTCCAAAACGCGTCGCTATTAAATTAAAATATGCTTGTGAATTTTATAAAGTCTACAAAATAAATTAAATTATTATTTAAAAGTAAAATCGCTGGAAGATAAACGATGGTCCGAAACGCGTCGCTATTAAATAAAAATATGCTTGTGAATTTTATAAAGTTAACAAAATAAATTAAATTAATATTTTAAAGTAAAATCTTCCGATGATGGACGTTCGACCAAAACGCGTCGCTATTAAATAAAAATATGCTTGTGAATTTTATAAAGTTTACAGAATAAATTAAATTAATATTTTAAAGTAAAATCGGCCAATGATGGACGAACGTCCAAAACGCGTCGCTATTAAATAAAAATATGCTTGTGAATTTTATAAAGTATACAAAATACATTAAATTATTATTTAAAAGTAAAATCACCCAAAGATAGACGATCGTCCGAAACGCGTCGCTATTAAATAAAAATATGCTTGTGAATTTTATAAAGTCTACAAAATAAATTAAATTAATATTTAAAAGTAAAATCACCCAAAGAAAAACGGTCGTCCGAAACGCGTCGCTATTAAATAAAAATATACTTATGAAATTTATAAAGTTTACAAAATAAATTAAATTAATATTTTAAAGTAAAATCGCCCGATGATGGACGATCGTCCGAAACGCGTCGCTATTAAATAAAAATATGCTTTTGAATTTTATAAAGTCTACAAAATAAATTAGATTATTATTTAAAAGTAAAATCGCCCGAAGATAAACGATCGTCCAAAACGCGTCGCTATTAAATAAAAATATGTTTGTGAACTTTATAAAGTTTACAAATTAAATTTAATTAATATTTTAAAGTAAAATCGTCCGATGATGGACGATCGTCCGAAACGCGTAGCTAATAAATAAAATATGCTTGTGAATTTTAAAAAGCTTACAAAATAAATTAAATTATTATTTAAAAGTAAAATCACCCAAAGATGGAAGATCGTCCGAAACGCGTCGCTATTAAATAAAAATATGCTTGTGAATTTTATAAAGTCTACAAAATAAATTAAATTAATATTTTAAAGTAAAATCGTCCGATGATGGACGATCATCCAAAACGCGTCGCTATTAAATAAAAATATGCTTGTGAATTTTATAAAGTTTACAAAATAAATTAAATTAATATTTAAAAAAAAATCGCCCGAAGATAAACGATCGTCCGAAACGTGTCGCTATTAAATAAAAATATGCTTTTGAACTTTATAAAGTTAACAAATTAAATTTAATTAATATTTTAAAGTACAATCGTCCGATGATGGACGAACGTCCAAAACGCGTCGCTAGTAAATAAAAATATGCTTGTGAATTTTATAAAGTTTACAAAATAAATTAAATTAATATTTTAAAGTAAAATCGCCCGATGATGGACGATCGTCCGAAACGCGTAGCTAATAAATAAAAATATGCTTGTGATTTTATAAAGTTTACATAATAAATTAAATTAATATTTAAAAGTAAAATCGTCCGATGATGGACGAACGTCCAAAACGCCTCGCTATTAAATAAAAATATGCTTGTGAATTTTATAAAGTCTACAAAATAAATTAAATTATTATTTAAAAGTAAAATCGCCCGAAGAAAAACGATCGTCCGAAACGCGTAGCTAATAAATAAAAATATGCTTGTAATTTCATAAAATTTACATAATAAATTAAATTAATATTTAAAAGTAAAATCGTCCGATGATGGACGAGCGTCCAAAACGCGTCGCTATTAAATAAAAATATGCTTGTGAACTTTATAAAGTTTACAAATTAAGTTTAATTAATATTTTAAAGTAAAATCGTCCGATGATGGACGAACGTCCAAAACGGGTCGCTAGTAAATAAAAATATGCTTGTGAATTTTATAAAGTTTACAAAATAAATTTAATTAATATTTTGAAGTAAAATCGCCCGACGATGGACGATCGTCAGAAACGCGTCGCTTTTAAATAAAAATATGCTTGTGAATTTTATAAAGTTTACAAAATAAATGAAATTAATATTTTAAAGTAAAATCGCCCGATGATGGACGATCGTCCGAAACGCGTAGCTAATAAATAAAAATATGCTTGTGATTTCATAAAATTTACATAATAAATTAAATTAATATTTAAAAGTAAAATCATCCGATGATGGACGAACGTCCAAAACGCGTCGCTATTAAATAAAAATATGCTTGTGAACTTTATAAAGTTTACAAATTTAATTTAATTAATATTTTAAAGTAAAATCGTCCGATGATGGACGAACGTCCAAAACGCGTCGCTAGTAAATAAAAATATGCTTGTGAATTTTATAAAGTTTACAAAATAAATTTAGTTAATATTTTAAAGTAAAATCGCCCGATGATGGACGATCGTCCGAAACGCGTAGCTAATAAATAAAAATATGCTTGTGAATTTTATAAAGCTTACAAAATAAATTAAATTAACATTTAAAAGTAAAATCGTCCGATGATGGACGAACGTCCAAAACGCGTCGCTATTAAATAAAAATATTCTTGTGAACTTTATAAAGTTTACAAATTAAGTTTAATTAATATTTTAAAGTAAAATCGTCCGATGATAGACGAATGTCTAAAACGGGACGCTAGTAAATAAGAATATGCTTGTGAATTTTATAAAGTTTACAAAATAAATTTAATTAATATTTTGAAGTAAAATCGCCCGACGATGGACGATCGTCCGAAACGCGTCGCTATTATATAAAAATATGCTTGTGAATTTTATAAAGTTTACAAAATAAATCAAATTAATATTTTAAAGTAAAATCGCCCGATGATGGACGATCGTCCAAAACGCGTCGCTATTAAATAAAAATATGCTTGTGAATTTTATAAAGTTTACAGAATAAATTAAATTAATATTTTAAAGTAAAATCGGCCAATGATGGACGAACGTCCAAAACGCGTCGCTATTAAATAAAAATATGCTTGTGAATTTTATAAAGTATACAAAATACATTAAATTATTATTTAAAAGTAAAATCACCCAAAGATAGACGATCGTCCGAAACGCGTCGCTATTAAATAAAAATATGCTTGTGAATTTTATAAAGTCTACAAAATAAATTAAATTAATATTTAAAAGTAAAATCACCCAAAGAAAAACGGTCGTCCGAAACGCGTCGCTATTAAATAAAAATATACTTATGAAATTTATAAAGTTTACAAAATAAATTAAATTAATATTTTAAAGTAAAATCGCCCGATGATGGACGATCGTCCGAAACGCGTCGCTATTAAATAAAAATATGCTTTTGAATTTTATAAAGTCTACAAAATAAATTAGATTATTATTTAAAAGTAAAATCGCCCGAAGATAAACGATCGTCCAAAACGCGTCGCTATTAAATAAAAATATGTTTGTGAACTTTATAAAGTTTACAAATTAAATTTAATTAATATTTTAAAGTAAAATCGTCCGATGATGGACGATCGTCCGAAACGCGTAGCTAATAAATAAAATATGCTTGTGAATTTTAAAAAGCTTACAAAATAAATTAAATTATTATTTAAAAGTAAAATCACCCAAAGATGGAAGATCGTCCGAAACGCGTCGCTATTAAATAAAAATATGCTTGTGAATTTTATAAAGTCTACAAAATAAATTAAACTAATATTTTAAAGTAAAATCGTCCGATGATGGACGATCATCCAAAACGCGTCGCTATTAAATAAAAATATGCTTGTGAATTTTATAAAGTTTACAAAATAAATTAAATTAATATTTAAAAAAAAATCGCCCGAAGATAAACGATCGTCCGAAACGTGTCGCTATTAAATAAAAATATGCTTTTGATCTTTATAAAGTTAACAAATTAAATTTAATTAATATTTTAAAGTACAATCGTCCGATGATGGACGAACGTCCAAAACGCGTCGCTAGTAAATAAAAATATGCTTGTGAATTTTATAAAGTTTACAAAATAAATTAAATTAATATTTTAAAGTAAAATCGCCCGATGATGGACGATCGTCCGAAACGCGTAGCTAATAAATAAAAATATGCTTGTGATTTTATAAAGTTTACATAATAAATTAAATTAATATTTAAAAGTAAAATCGTCCGATGATGGACGAACGTCCAAAACGCCTCGCTATTAAATAAAAATATGCTTGTGAATTTTATAAAGTCTACAAAATAAATTAAATTATTATTTAAAAGTAAAATCGCCCGAAGAAAAACGATCGTCCGAAACGCGTAGCTAATAAATAAAAATATGCTTGTAATTTCATAAAATTTACATAATAAATTAAATTAATATTTAAAAGTAAAATCGTCCGATGATGGACGAGCGTCCAAAACGCGTCGCTATTAAATAAAAATATGCTTGTGAACTTTATAAAGTTTACAAATTAAGTTTAATTAATATTTTAAAGTAAAATCGTCCGATAATGGACGAACGTCCAAAACGGGTCGCTAGTAAATAAAAATATGCTTGTGAATTTTATAAAGTTTACAAAATAAATTTAATTAATATTTTGAAGTAAAATCGCCCGACGATGGACGATCGTCAGAAACGCGTCGCTTTTAAATAAAAATATGCTTGTGAATTTTATAAAGTTTACAAAATAAATGAAATTAATATTTTAAAGTAAAATCGCCCGATGATGGACGATCGTCCGAAACGCGTAGCTAATAAATAAAAATATGCTTGTGATTTCATAAAATTTACATAATAAATTAAATTAATATTTAAAAGTAAAATCATCCGATGATGGACGAACGTCCAAAACGCGTCGCTATTAAATAAAAATATGCTTGTGAACTTTATAAAGTTTACAAATTTAATTTAATTAATATTTTAAAGTAAAATCGTCCGATGATGGACGAACGTCCAAAACGCGTCGCTAGTAAATAAAAATATGCTTGTGAATTTTATAAAGTTTACAAAATAAATTTAGTTAATATTTTAAAGTAAAATCGCCCGATGATGGACGATCGTCCGAAACGCGTAGCTAATAAATAAAAATATGCTTGTGAATTTTATAAAGCTTACAAAATAAATTAAATTAACATTTAAAAGTAAAATCGTCCGATGATGGACGAACGTCCAAAACGCGTCGCTATTAAATAAAAATATTCTTGTGAACTTTATAAAGTTTACAAATTAAGTTTAATTAATATTTTAAAGTAAAATCGTCCGATGATAGACGAATGTCTAAAACGGGTCGCTAGTAAATAAGAATATGCTTGTGAATTTTATAAAGTTTACAAAATAAATTTAATTAATATTTTGAAGTAAAATCGCCCGACGATGGACGATCGTCCGAAACGCGTCGCTATTATATAAAAATATGCTTGTGAATTTTATAAAGTTTACAAAATAAATCAAATTAATATTTTAAAGTAAAATCGCCCGATGATGGACGATCGTCCGAAACGCGTAGCTAATAAATAAAAATATGCTTGTGATTTCATAAAATTTACATAATAAATTAAATTAGTATTTAAAAGTAAAATCGTCCGATGATGGACGAACGTCCAAAACGCGTCGCTAGTAAATAAAAATATGCTTGTGAATTTTATAAAGTTTACAAAATAAATTAAGTTAATATTTTAAAGTAAAATCGCCCGATGATGGGCGATCGTCCGAAACGCGTAGCTAATAAATAAAAATATGCTTGTGAATTTTTTAAAGCTTACAAAATAAATTAAATTAATATTTAAAAGTAAAATCGTCCGATGATGGACGAACGTCCAAAACAAGTCGCTATAAAATAAAAATATTCTTGTGAACTTTATAAAGTTTACAAATTAAGTTTAATTAATATTTTAAAGTAAAATCGTCCGATGATGGACGAACGTCCAAAACGGGTCGCTAGTAAATAAAAATATGCTTGTGAATTTTATAAAGTTTACAAAATAAATTTAATTAATATTTTGAAGTAAAATCGCCCGACGATGGACGATCGTCCGAAACGCGTCGCTAGTAAATAAAAATATGCTTGTGAATTTTATAAAGTTTACAAAATAAATTTAGTTAATATTTTAAAGTTAAATCGCCCGATGATGGACGATCGTCCGAAACGCGTAGCTAATAAATAAAAACATGCTTGTGAATTTTATAAAGCTTACAAAATAAATTAAATTAATATTTAAAAGTAAAATCGTCCGATGATGGACGAACGTCCAAAACGCGTCGCTATTAAATAAAAATATGCTTGTGAACTTTATAAAGTTTACAAATTAAATTTAATTAATATTTTAAAGTAAAATCGTCCGATGATGGACGAACGTCCAAAACGCGTCGCTAGTAAATAAAAATATGCTTGTGAATTTTATAAAGTTTACAAAATAAATTTAGTTAATATTTTAAAGTAAAATCGCCCGATGATGGACGATCGTCCGAAACGCGTAGCTAATAAATAAAAATATGCTTGTGATTTCATAAAATGTACATAATAAATTAAATTAATATTTAAAAGTAAAAACGTCCGATGATGGACGAACGTCCAAAACGCGTCGCTATTAAATAAAAATATGCTTGTGAACTTTATAAAGTTTACAAATTAAATTTAATTAATATTTTAAAGTAAAATCGTCCGATGATGGACGAACGTCCAAAACGCGTCGCTAGTAAATAAAAATATGCTTGTGAATTTTATAAAGTGTACAAAATAAATTTAGTTAATATTTTAAAGTATAATCGCCCGATGATGGACGATCGTCCGAAACGCGTAGCTAATAAATAAAAATATGCTTGTGATTTCATAAAATGTACATAATAAATTAAATTAATATTTAAAAGTAAAAACGTCCGATGATGGACGAACGTCCAAAACGCGTCGCTATTAAATAAAAATATTCTTGTGAACTTTATAAAGTTTACAAATTAAGTTTAATTTATATTTTAAAGTAAAATCGTCCGATGATGGACGAACGTCCAAAACGCGTCGCTATTAAATAAAAATATGTTTGTGAACTTTATAAAGTTTACAAATTAAATTTAATTAATATTTTAAAGTAAAACCGTCCGATGATGGACGATCGTCCGAAACGCGTAGCTAGTAAATAAAATATGCTTGTGAATTTTATAAAGCTTACAAAATAAATTAAATTATTTATTGATTGTGTTGAAAATAGGCTCTTTTGGTCTTTTTGGTTTGGGAATGCAAATAAAAGCTATTTCATTCTTTCTCCCAACGTTTCGTAAGAATTCCTTACTTCTTCAGGGGATATTATCTTTATTCAATATTATTTTGTATTAAGTCATACTACTTTTTTCTTTTTTCTCTCCACACCTGACGGCACTGACTGAAGAAGTAAGGAATTCTTACGAAACGTTGGGAGAAAGAATGAAATAGCTTTTTATTTGCATTCCCAAACCAAAAAGACCAAAAGAGCCTATTTTCAACACAATCAATAAACAAGTTCGAAGAATTGGTCAAACACAATCAAATTAAATTATTATTTAAAAGTTAAATCGCCCGAAGATAAACGATCGTCGGAAACGCGTCGCTATTAAATAAAAATATGCTTGTGAATTTTATAAAGTCTACAAAATAAATTAAATTATTATTTAAAAGTAAAATCGCCAGAAGATAAACGATCGTCCGAAACGCCTGAAAAATCGAAAAATCAACCGTCTTCGGTGCGTTTTCAAAGTCAGAGTACTCCACAAAGGAAATCTACTGGAAGACTGTCATCTTCAATAGAAAGTATTTCGGCTGGTAAGCCTCGTAAATCGCTTATTACTTGGACGCCATTTCGTCAAATACATACATAAGTTTACAAAAATCTTGCCGTCTGCCAGAATGACAACTATTTTAACTTTTTTGTATCATATTGTTAACAAAGCATAACGCGTAGCTAATAAATAAAAATATACTTGTGAATTTTATAAAGTTTACAAAATAAACTAAATTATTATTAACTTCCCAGAGGAAGTTATTGTAATGTGGCCGATTTTGTGAACCTCCAATTTTCGCATTTCTCGATGTTTTGAGGTCACTAGAATCCGAATCAACCCTTTTTATGATGATGTCTGTGTGTGTGTGTGTGTCTCAGTTGATGTCTGACTTCGGTCGAGAAAGGTTGTTGAAGTGCGTGCTATTATCGTCACTTTATTGTATGTCGAAGTTGTTCGTCGCGGAAAAACCCGTGAAAACAAATTTTATTGCTGTTCGAGTTGTTCGTCGCGGAAAAACCCGTGTGCGAATTTTATTGCTTTGTTCGCTTGTGCGGTGGTAAATTTTTATTGCGGTTCTCGGTACCTGAGATACCCTCACTCGCGATTCTTCGTGTGTGCTAAATAAAAATTGTGACCGCCCATAAAGTGCGAAGGAATTTAAATTCCTAAAAGTGATTTGTGGAAGTGCGAGGAATATTTAGGTATTCCAGGAACACTAAATAGAGTTTCAGTGCGAGGGATTAGCATTGCTATCCCAGGAACACTTCGTGTGCAAAATAATTTTTAATACCCTCGTTGGTAAATCCCTTCGGCGGTGGGATTATTTTATTGAAGTAGAAAATGAGTGAGAAAGTGAATGAGGATGTGACGCTAACCGACGATTCGGACTATGCCGACATTGAGCCGGTAGTGAAACCGTCGTCGAGTAAAGTGCGACAATTTTTGAAGGATAAGGTGAAAAAGGTGGAAGTGCCTAGTAGAAAAGAGATGAAACGAATGAAGAAAATGAGGAAGACCGCCAAAAAGGTCGGTGCTGCAGCCCTCCTTGTGCCTGAGGAGGCGAAAAAAGAAGCACAAGCTGCCGTCTCAATGGACACCGAAACGGTGTCCTTAAAACGGAAGGCGGAGACGCCTACAGAAGAACTGAAGATGAAGGAAGACGAACCTGCCAAGGAAGATAATAAGAAGGCTACACCAGGAGCAGCAAAAAAGGCTCCAACAAAGGAGAGTGTGGCAGCAACTCCGCATGTTGACGAAGGAAAGTTAAATTTAAAAAATATCATTTTTAAATTAGTCGAAATTAAAGAAGAATTAGGGAAGGAATTCATTTCTTTGCCAGACATGGCATCCAGGTTCTTTAAACTTGCTTCTAAATATGAGGAGCTTGTTCTCAGGTTAGTTGGAGAAAACGAGCGCCTGAAAGGGCGACTCGACTTAGCTAGGCCGAGTGGACTTTCCGTCCCAGCTTTACGCAAAGGGATGGAAGCCCAAGGTAGTAGTGTAGGTGTACGGACTGCGTGTCCTGAAGTAGCTCCACAGCTGCAGGTCAACTCCACTGGAGTTCCCTTGGGTGTTGACGTCGCGAGACGTTTGTCTTACGCCCAAATGGCCTTCACGGCTCAAGCTAAGGCTATGCCTGTAGCACTTCCGAAGGCTGACGACAGGGAGACCGAGGAAACTTGGTCTGTTGTTGTTAACAGCAGTACTGCGAAGAAAATTTCATCCGCCGAAATACGACGGAAAATTATGAAAGAGGTAGGGCCTTCACTGGGTGTACGGGTTCATTCCGTACAGCCCAGTAAGAATGGAGTCGTCATGCGAACTCCTACAGTGCAAGAGAGGGATAAAATCCTCTCTAATGAAAAATTGAAGGAGGTCGGCTTAAAGGCTGAGATAAGGAAGAAAGGAGTCAAAATCTCGGTAGCTAGGGTGGAGAAATGCCTTTCAGTGCAGGAGTTTTTGGAAGATCTCCATGGGTTCAATCTGGACAAGATTAGTAAGGAGGAATTTAATTTAGGAGTGCAGGTCATCAGCTCTTGGAAACAAGAGTCAGGAACAACTAATGTTGTTCTTGAGTGTAGCGAGGCGATTGCAGATATTCTGCTTAGGAAGGGAAGGTGTTATATCCAGCACTTCTCTTTCTCAATTAGGAAGCAGGAAGAGGTAAAAACATGTTTCAGGTGCCTCAGTTTGGATCACTTGATCCACCAATGTCGTCAGAAGGAGGAAACCTGCAGGCGTTGTGGTGTTGTCGGTCACACTAAGTGGAAGTGTGATAGACCAATACACTGCAGGGATTGCGACAGGCGAACCTTGCCCGCTGGTCACATGATGTTGTCCACAGACTGTCCTGTCTATGGAAAAGCGATTGAGAGGAGTAGGGCTAGACATTAAAATGGATGTCAAAATTATTCAATATAATTGCCAGGGCGCTTACGCAGCGATGTGTGACTTAGGAGATATTCTCTGTAGGGACAAATTTAAGTTCGCTATGTTGCAGGACCCTTATGTCTCTCATGGAGGCATTAGAGGACTGCCAGCTTCAATGCGGTCATTTGTTAATAGGAGCGGAAGCGCTGCTATTATAGTCAATGACGTCTGCACAGAAGCATTGTTGGTAGATGAAAGTGAGTTTGGTGTGTGTGTCTGCGTGGAGGGTGTGTTTGGTCGATTGTTCTTGTCCAGTATTTACTGCAAGCCTTTTGATCAGATAACACCCTATATTGAGTATATGAGCACATTGCTTGAACTTGTTGGCAGCGGGGATATGATTCTCGGTCTGGACGCCAATGCCGTTTCCTCTATGTGGTTTTCGAAAATGCGAGGACATTCGTCTGAGTCTCGGAAACGACAGAGGGGAGACGAACTTGGTGAATGGATGATTGAGAAAAGTGTCTTCGTTGTGAACCAGCCAAGTGAGCTCTACACTTTCGACGGTCCGAATGGGCGGAGTGACATCGACGTGACTGCAGCAAATGAGGCGGCGTTTAATAGCCTGCGTTTCCGCTGGAGTGTGCTGGGGGGAAGAGGTGTGAGTGACCACAACATGTTAGTTGTTGAGGTTGGTCGTATCTCAGATCTTCAGGGCATTCGCGGGGACTTTGGTGAAAAACGCTGGCGCCTGAACAATGTCGATTGGGCATTGTATCAGGAACGACTCAGAACTGCACTTGCCTCTATGCCACTCTTGCCGTTTCAAAGATTGAGCATCAATAACAAAATTGATAGCCTCAATGAATGTGTGTGGCGAGTGAATGATAGCCTCTTTCAGAATTACGAGTTAAGTAATCTGAAAGGGGTTAAGTGGTGGACGTTAGAATTAAATTCCAAACGTAGGGAAGTAAGACGCTTGAGGAAACTTTTTCAAAGAGATAGGGCTAGGAATAGGGCTGCTGAATCGGCTGGTCTTGTTCGGCTAAGGGCTGCTTATAGGCAGTGTTTGGCCGAGTATAAGGCTATGCTGATCTCGGCTAAAGAGAGTGAGTGGAGATCCTTCGCCGATGAGCACAGGGGAGATCCTTGGGGTCAACTCTATCGTGTTTGTCGGGGAAGGAAAGCCACTGACATTGGGGCAATTAAGGAGAGGGATGTTCTCCACTTCACTTGGAGAGATAGTGCTAGTGCGCTAATGAGGTCGTTTTTTCCCAGAGCTAGGCCTGAGCGAGTAGATGCTTCATCCGCTGATGGACATTCTATCGCTCCTAGTTTAGAAATTGACGAGGTTGACATGGCAGTGAGTAGGTTGAAGAGTGGGAAGTCGCCAGGTTTTGATGGGCTAACGGGCGAAATGGTGAGAGCCATTTGGTCTGCTGCTCCTGATTATCTGGTTGACTTATTTTCATGTTGCTTGCGGGAAAATTATTTTCCTTTCGAATGGAAAGTTGCAAAGGTAATTGTACTTTTGAAGTCTCCGGATAAGGTGAGGTCGGATCCCCGATCTTACCGCGGCATCAGTCTTCTCCCAGTGCTTGGAAAAGTTCTGGAGAGGATATTGGTGAACAGACTCATAGAGTGCGTTCCGGAGCAATGTCCATTCCAGTTTGGCTTCACGCCAGGCCGCAGTGTAGAGGATGCTTGGACACATCTGAAAAGTTGTGTCAGTGCCTCTACTAGCAAGTATGTGTTAGGAATTTTCGTAGACTTCAAGGGGGCTTTTGACTACCTCGATTGGGCATGGTTCACCAAAAACTGATGGAGGTAGGTTGCAGGGAAACGGCTATCTGGAAGAGTTATTTCTCTGAAAGAACAGCTCGTATTCGAGGTAGAGTAGATTGTGTTAGTCTAGGCGTTGAACGTGGTTGTCCGCAGGGATCCATAGCAGGTCCATTTATTTGGAACCTGATGATGGACTCTTTGCTTATGACTCTTTCTTCGAGTGAGGGAATAAGTTGCAGTGCTTTTGCTGATGACCTCTTAATTCTCGTAGAAGGTCAGAGTCGCTCTGGCCTTGAGGTTAGGGGATCGGAAGTTATGAGTTCTGTAGCTTCTTGGGGGAGTAGTGTAGGTGTTGATGTCTCACTGGACAAGACCACTGCAATGTTGCTTAAGGGCACATTAAAGAATCGAGGTCCAATTGTTAGGATGAGTGGTGTATCCTTGAGATATGTGAAGCAAGTAACATATCTTGGGGTTACAATTGGAGAGAGGTTAAACTTCCTCCCTCATATTGACATCTTGGTAGTTCCGACGGTTAGGAGGTTACTCACTAGAGAGTGGGGTCTCACTAGGCGGGCTGCGCTTACCGTATATCGGGGGCTTTTCGTGGCTTGTGCAACTTTTGGTGCTCCGATTTGGTACAGCGCAGTAATGAAGGAAGCTGGGAAGAAAAGGATTCTCTCTTGCCAGAGAGTCATGCTGCATGGAATGCTGCCTGTGTGTCGTACCGTTTCTACGGAAGCGATGCAAATTCTTGCGGGCGTTCCGCCTCTGGACTTGGAAGTAATACGCATGGCTATTGCATTCAAGTTAAAGAGGCGGCAGACCTTATCCTCAACGGACTGGTCTGAGTGTTCTGATTTTGGTAGGTTGAATAGGAATGAGTTAAAGATATCTTTAGCCAGGTGTGTTTCCTCTAGATGGCAATCTAGATGGGACAATAGCGAAGTGGGAAGAGTAACTTTTGAGTTCATTCCCAAGGTAGAACAGGCTTGTGATATAGGTGTTTTTGGGTTCTCTCTCCTGGTGGGCTTCTTGTTGACTGGGCATGGTTCTTTGAATGCATTCTTGCATAAGAGGGGCCTTGCCGAGTTGGCTGGTTGCTCGTGCGGAAGTCCTTCCGAGGATTGGAAGCATGTTTTGCTGGACTGTCCCCTCTATGCTGATGTGAGGAATCTTCCTTCCATGGGCATAGTCAGGACTGAAAGTGACTGGGATGTTAGTGGTGTTCTTCTTTCGAGGGATACTGCTGAACGTTTTCAGGCATTTGCCAGTGAAGCATTTGGGAGAAGAAGGTTGAGGATTTGACAGGTTAGTTAAGTTCTGTTTTATTAAGGTGTGATATGTTGTAGGTAGGAATAGGCGTTATTTGTTATTTTAAATATTTAAAATATGAATTTTTATTAATGAAGTATCTTTTGAGTTTTTCTTTCAGGTACTTCTTGATGCGGATTTGCTGTTTTTCTGTTGTCCTTCGTTGTTCGCATTCCCATCCAACCAGCATGTTTCCTCCTCAACTGCTGGTTGGTGGGATATGCATTGAGGTTGCCAGGCCTCGGGTTTTTAGTGGGCCCATCTGGAAGTAACCTTTACGGTTGCGGAGCTCCACCGGAAGCTATATTCTGGTACCACGGGAGACAGGAGCCCACTGAGTTATTCAGGTTCTCTGGTATCTTCGATACCAGTCTGTTTAACTTGGTCCTGTCTAAGAGGTAGGCCCCCTTGTGGGAGTATCGTGGTGGCTGTGGTTGTCCCAAATTCGCGGGAACTAGTAGCCCCTAGATGATCTGTTACCATCTGAGATCACTAGGGTGCAAGAGGTGTTAGATAGACCTCGCCCCTCAGCAAGGGGAGTAATATGCCTAAACATATTGCTAATTGTACTGGGGTGGTACTTGTACCGCCTCAGGGCGTTGGCTGGAGCTTTCCTCAGCCCTGATATTGTGGGTAGGCCCACCGGGTAATTAAGCCTTAACGGCAGGTGTTCTCGTCAAGTTTATCTTCGATATCTGTGTGTGTATGTCATTGATTGTTCGGCTGTGCGGTGGTGAATTTTTATTTTTATTGCGGTGCTCGGTTTAGGTACCTGAGAAACGCTAACTCGCGACTCGTCGCGGTTGTAAAATAAAAAGTGTGACCGCCCATAAGTGCGAAGGAATTTAAATTCCTAGAAGTGATTGTGTGGAAAGTGCGAGGAATATTTATTCCAGGAACACTTATAAAAGATTCAGTGCGAGGGATTAGCATTGCTATCCCAGAAACACTTAGTGTGAAAATAATTTTTAATACCCTCGTTGGTAAATCAGTTCGGCGGCGGTGGGATTATTTTTTATTGGTGTGAATAATGAGTGAAGTTAAAAAATTGAATGTGGATGTGTCGCTTACCGACGATTCGGATTATGCCGACGTTGAGCCGGAGAAACCGTCGTCGAGTAGTAAAGTGAAATTATTCATGAAGGACAAGGTTAAAAAGGTTGAAATGCCTAGTAAAAAAGAGTTGAAGAGAATCAAGAAAATGAGAAAGACCGCCAAAAAGGTAGGTGCTGCAGCCCTCTTTGTGCCTGAGGAGAAGAAAAAAGACGCTCAAGCTGCCGTCTCAATGGACACCGAAACGGTGTCCTTAAAACGGAAGGCGGATACGTCTGTAGAGGAACTGAAGGAGAAGGAAGACGAGCCTGTCAACGAAGCCAGTAAGAAGGTAACCCCAGGAGTAGCAAAAAAGGCTTCAGCAAAGGAGAGTGTGGCAGCAACTCCGCATGTTGATGTTAATGATGGTAAGCTCAATTTAAAAAATATTATTTTTAAATTAGGGGAGATCAAAGAGGAACTAGGGAAGGAGTTTATTTCCTTGCCAGACATGGCATCTAGGTTTTTCAAACTAGCTTCCAAGTATGAGGAGCTTGTTCTAAGATTAGTTGGAGAGAACGAGCGCCTGAAAGGGCGACTCGATTCAGCTAGGCCGAGTGGACTTTCCGTCCCAGCTTCACGCAAAGGGATGGAAGCCCAAGGTAGTGGTGAAGGTGTACGGACTGCGTGTCCAGAAGTAGTTCCACAGCTGCAGGTTAACTCCACTGGAGTTCCCTTGGGTGTTGACGTCGCGAGACGTTTGTCCTACGCCCAAATGGCCTTCACGGCCCAAGCTGCAGCTATGCCTGTAGCACCTCCGAAGACTGACGACAGGAAGACCTAGGAAACTTGGTCTGTTGTAGTAAACAGCAATAGTGGGAAAAAAATTTCAACGGCCGAAATACGTCGAAAAACTATGAGGGAGGTAGGGCCTTCACTGGGTGTACGGGTTCATTCCGTACAGCCCAGTAAGAATGGAGTCGTTATGCGAACTCCTACGGCGCAAGAGAGGAATAAAATCCTCTCCAATGAAAAATTGAAAGAGGTCGGCTTAAAGGCCGAGATTAAGAAGAAGGGGGTGAAAATTTCAGTAGCTAGGGTGCAGAAATGCCTTTCGGTACAGGAGTTCTTGGATGACCTCCATAGGTTTAATCTTGACAAGATTTCTAAGGAGGAATTCAATGTAGGAGTTCAGCTCATCAGCTCTTGGAAACAAGAGTCAGGGACAACTAATAATGTTCTTGAGTGCAGCGAGGCGATTGCAGATATTCTGCTTGGGAAGGGAAGGTGCTATATTCAGTACTTCTCTTGCCAAATAAGGAAGCAGGAAGAGGTCAAAACCTGCTTCAGGTGCCTCAGTTTGGATCACTTGATCCACCAATGCTGGCAAAAGGAGGAAACCTGCAGGCGTTGTGGTGTTGTAGGTCACACTAAGTGGAAGTGTGATATACCGATACACTGCAGGGATTGCGACAGGCGAACTTTGCCTGCTGGTCACTTGATGTTGTCCACAGACTGTCCGGTCTATGGACAAGCGTTAGAAAGGAGTAGGGCAAGGCATTAATATGGATGTGAAAATCATTCAGTACAATTGTCAGGGCGCTTACGCAGCGATGTGTGACTTAGGAGATATTCTTTGTAGGGACAAATTTAAATTTGCTATGTTGCAGGACCCTTATGTCTCTCATGGAGACATTAGAGAACTGCCGGCTTCAATACGGTCATTTGTTAATAGGAGCGGAAGCGCTGCTATTATAGTCAATGACGTCTGCACAGAAGCATTGTTAGTAGATGAGAGTGAGTTTGGTGTGTGTGTCTGTGTGGAGGGTGTGTTTGGTCGATTGTTCTTGTCCAATATTTACTGCAAGCCTTCTGATCAGATAACACCCTACATTGAATATATGAGTACATTGCTTGAACTTGTTGGCAGCGGGGATATGATTCTCGGTCTGGACGCCAATGCCGTCTCCTCTATGTGGTTTTCGAAAATGCGAGGACATTCGTCTGAGTCTCGGAAACGACAGCGGGGAGACGAAATTGGTGAATGGATGATTGAGAAAAGTATCTTCGTTGTGAACCAGCCAAGTGAGCTCTACACTTTCGATGGTCCGAATGGGAAGAGTGACATCGACGTGACTGCAGCAAATGAGGCGGCGTTTAATAGCCTGCGTTTCCGCTGGAGTGTGCTGGGGGGAAGAGGTGTGAGTGAGCACAACATGTTAGTTGTTGAGGTTGGTCGTATATCAGAACTTCAGGGCATTCGCGGGGACTTTGGTGAAAAACGCTGGCGCCTGAACAATGTCGATTGGGCATTGTGTCAGGATCGAATCGGGACTGCACTTGCCTCGATGCCACTCTTGTCGTTTCAAAGATTGAGCATCAATAGCAAAATTGATAGCCTCAATGAATGTGTGTGGCGTGTGAATGATAACCTCTTTCAGAATTACGAGTTAAGTAATCTGAAAGAGGTTAAGTGGTGGACGGTAGAATTGAATTCCAAACGTAGAGAAGTTAGACGGTTGAGGAAACTTTTCCAGAGAGATAGGGCGAGGAATAGGGCTGCTGAATCGGCTGGTTATGCTCGACTAAGGGCTGCGTATAGGCAGTGTTTGGCCGAGTATAAGGGTATGCTGATCTCGGCTAAAGAAAGTGAGTGGAAATCCTTCGCCGATGAGCACAGCGGAGATCCTTGGGGTCAACTCTACCGTGTGTGTCGGGGAAGGAAAGCCACTGACATTGGTGCAATTAAGGAGAGGGATGTTCTCCATTTCACTTGGAGAGAGAGCGAGTAGATGCTTCATCGGCTGATGGACATTCTGTCGCTCCTAGTTTAGAGATTGACGAGGTCGACATGGCAGTGAGTAGGTTGAAGAGTAGGAAGTCACCAGGTTTTGATGGGCTAACGGGTGAAATGGTGAGAGCCATTTTGTCTGCTGCTCCTGATGATCTGGCTGACTTATTTTCATGTTGCTTGCGGGAAAATTATTTTCCTTTCGAATGGAAAGTTGCAAAGGTAATTGTACTTTTGAAGTCTCCGGATAAGGTGAGGTCGGATCCCCGATCTTATAGCGGCATCAGTCTTCTCCCAGTGCTTGGAAAAGTTCTGGAGAGGATATTGGTTAACAGACTCATAGAGTGCGTTCCGGAGCAATGTCCATTCCAGTTTGGCTTCACGCCAGGCCGCAGTGTAGAGGATGCTTGGACACATCTGAAAAGTTGTGTCAGTGCCTCTACTAGCAAGTATGTGTTAGGAATTTTTGTAGATTTCAAGGGGGCTTTTGACTACCTCGCTTGGGACATGGTTCACCAGAAACTGATGGAGGTAGGTTGTAGGGAAACGGCTATCTGGAAGAGTTATTTCTCTGAAAGAACAGCTCGTATTTGAGGTAGAGTAGATTGCGTTAGTTTAGGCGTTGAACGTGGTTGTCCGCAGGGATCCATAGCAGGTTCATTCATTTGGAAGCTGATGATGGACTCTCTGCTTACAACTGTTTCTTCGAGGGAGGGAATGAGTTGTAGCGCTTTTTCTGACGATCTCCTAATTCTCGTAGAAGGTCAGAGTCGCTCTGAGGTTAGGGGATCGGAAGTTATGAGTGCTGTAGCTTCTTGGGGGATTAGTGTAGGTGTTGATGTTTCACTGGACAAGACCACTGCAATGTTGCTTAAAGGCACATTAAAGAATCGAGGTCCAATTGTTAGGATGAGTGGTGTATCCTTGAGATATGTGAAGCAAGTAACATATCTTGGGGTTACAATTGGAGAGAGGTTAAACTTCCTCCCTCATCTTGACATCTTGGTAGTTCCGACGGTTAGGAGGTTACTCACTAGAGAGTGGGGTCTCACTAGGCGGGCTGCGCTTACCGTATATCGTGGGCTTTTCGTTGCTTATGCAACTTTTGGTGCTCTGATTTGGTACAGCGCAGTAATGAAGGAAGCTGGGAAGAAAAGGATTCTATCTTGCCAGAGAGTCATGCTGCATGGAATGCTGCCTGTGTGTCGTACCGTTTCTACGGAAGCGATGCAAATTCTTGCGGGCGTTCCGCCTCTGGATTTGGAAGTAATACGCATGGCTGTTGCATTCAAGTTAAAGAGGCGCGAGACCTTATCCTCAACGGATTGGTTTGAGTGTTCTGATTTTGGTAGGTTGAATAAGAATGAGTTGAAGCTATCTTTAGCCAGGTGTGTTTCCTCTAGATGGCAATCTAGATGGGACAATAGCGAAGTGGGAAGAGTAACTTTTGAGTTCATTCCCAAGGTAGAGGAGGCTTGTAATATAGGTGTTTTTGGGTTCTCTCTCCTGGCGGGCTTCTTGTTGACTGGGCATGGTTCTTTGAATGCATTCTTGCATAAGAGGGGCCTTGCCGAGTTGGCTGGTTGCTCGTGCGGAAGTCCTTCCGAGGATTGGAAGCATTTTTTGCAGGACTGTCCCCTCTATGCTGATGTAAGGAATCTTCCTTCTATGGGCATAGTCAGGACTGAAAATGACTGGGATGTTAGTGGTGTTCTTCTTTCGAGGGATACTGCTGAGCGTTTTCAGGCATTTGCCAGTGAAGCATTTGGGAGAAGAAGATTGAGAAATTGACATTAGTTAAGTTCTCTTTTACCTAGGTGTATATGTTGTAGGTAGGAATAGGCGTTTTTTTTGTTTATTTTAAATATTTAAAATATGAATTTTTAATAATGAAGTATCTTTTAAGTTTTCTTTCAGGTACTTCTTGATGCGGATTTGCTGTTTTTCTGATTGTCTTTTATGTTGTTCGCATTCCCATCCACCCAGCATGTTTCCTCCTCAGCTGCTGGTTGGTGGGATATGCATTGAGGTTGCCAGGCCTCGGGTTTGTAGGGAGCCCATCTGGAAGTAACCTTTACGGTTGCGGAGTTTCACCGGAAGCTATATTCTGGTACCACGGGAGACAGGAGCCCACTGAGTTATTCAGGTGCTCTGGTATCTTCGATACCAGTCTGTTTAACTTGGTCCTGTCTAAGAGGTAGGCCCCCTTGTGGGAGTATCGTAGTGGCTGTGGTTATCCCAAATTCACGGGAACTAGTAGCCCCTAGATGAACTGTTACCATCTGAGATCACTAGGGTGCAAGAGGTGTTAGATAGACCTCGCCCCTCAGCAAGGGGAGTAATATGCCTTAACATATTGCTAATTGTACTGGGGTGGTACTTGTACCGCCTCAGGGCGTAGGCTGGAGTTTTTTCTCAGCCCTGATATTGTGGGTAGGCCCACCGAGAAATTAAGCCTTAACGGCAGGTGCTCTTGACAAGTTTATCTTCGATATCTGTGTGTGTATGTGTGTTCGTATGTGCGTACGTGCGGACGTGCGTTACGTTTTTTCGTCTCGATTATCTCGCGAACCACTCATCGTATTGCCATGATTGGTCTCATTCGACGCGGTATTATATTGTTAAGAGCTGATAAGATTTTGAGCGTTATCCGCTTATTGGTTTTTTAATGGCAACCAAAAATCTAAGAGAACCCTAATATAATGAAAATTATGATAAATTACTGCAATAATTTCAACAATAGTGCAAAAAATCTTATTTATCATTTTAATAAATGAATCAATGAAAAAAAAACACAATATTCAGGAGTATCATTAGCTACATTTTATTACTAACTGACCCACCAAACGCTGCTTTGCCATATAAATATTAATTTTCGGAAACACTAATCCGATTAGAAAAATTGCTTTACCTATAGAAAACTACAATATTTAGGAGCAATATAGGCTGTATTTTACTGTGCAAGGTAGTTACGCATGAGTCCACGTGTTGGTACGACCAACTTTTGACAGATGGCGCCGCTGTTATTCAATAAACTGAATGTTTTTCCTAAAATCATGAGCACAACGGGATGCATCGGCTGAAAATTTTTCAAGACAGATACTGTTTTTACGTAGGTATTTTTCTACACTGGGAAGTTAGCCGTGTGGACTCCATGGGTCGCACTCATATTTTTTTTAAAGTACAATCGCCCGATGATGAACGATCGTCCAAAACGCGTCGCTATTAAATAAAAATATGCTTGTGAATTTTATAAAGTTTACAGAATAAATTAAATTAATATTTTAAAGTAAAATCGGCCAATGATGGACGAACGTCCAAAACGCGTCGCTATTAAATAAAAATATGCTTGTGAATTTTATAAAGTCTACAAAATAAATTAAATTAATATTTAAAAGTAAAATCACCCAAAGAAAAACGGTCGTCCGAAACGCGTCGCTATAAAATAAAAATATACTTATGAAATTTATAAAGTTTACAAAATAAATTAAATTAATATTTTAAAGTAAAATCGCCCGATGATGGACGATCGTCCGAAATGCGTAGCTAATAAATAAAAATATGCTTGTGATTTTATAAAGTTTACATAATAAATTAAATTAATATTTAAAAGTAAAATCGTCCGATGATGGACGAACGTCCAAAACGCCTTGCTATTAAATAAAAATATGCTTGTGAATTTTATAATGTCTACAAAATAAATTAAATTAATAATTAAAAGTAAAATCGCTCGATGATGGACGATCTTCAAAAACGCGTGGCTATCAAATAAAAATATGCTTGTGAATTTTATAAAGTTTACAAAATAAATTAAATTAATATTTTAAAGTAAAATCGCCCGATGATGGACGATCGTCCGAAACGCGTAGCTAATAAATAAAAATATGCTTGTGATTTTATAAAGTTTACATAATAAATTAAATTAATATTTAAAAGTAAAATCGTCCAATGATGGACGAACGTCCAAAACGCGTCGCTATTAAATAAAAATATGCTTTTGAATTTTATAAAGTCTACAAAATAAATAAGATTATTATTTAAAAGTAAAATCGCCCGAAGATAAACGATCGTCCGAAACGCGTCGCTATTAAATAAAAATATATTTGTGAACTTTATAAAGTTTACAAATTAAATTTAATTAATATTTTAAAGTAAAATCGTCCGATGATGGACGATCGTCCGAAACGCGTAGCTAATAAATAAAATATGCTTGTGAATTTTATAAAGCTTACAAAATAAATTAAATTAATATTTTAGGGTAAAATCGTCCGATGATGGACGAACGTCCAAAACGCGTCGCTATTAAATAAAAATATGCTTGTGAATTTTATAAAGTCTACAAAATAAATTAAATTATTATTTAAAAGTAAAATCACCCAAAGATAGACGATCGTCCGAAACGCGTCGCTATTAAATAAAAATATGCTTGTGAATTTTATAAAGTCTACAAAATAAATTAAATTATTATTTAAAAGTAAAATCACCCAAAGATAGACGATCGTCCGAAACGCGTCGCTATTAAATAAAAATATACTTGTGAAAATTATAAAGTTAACAAAATAAATGAAATTATTATTTAAAAGTAAAATCGCCCGAAGATAAACGATCGTCCGAAACGCGTCGCTATTAAATAAAAATATACTTGCGAACTTTATACAGTTTACAAATTAAATTTAATTAATATTTTAAAGTAAAATCGTCCGATGATGGACGAACGTCCAAAACGCGTAGCTAGTAAATAAAAATATGCTTGTGAATTTTATAAAGTTTACAAAATAAATTAAATTAATATTATAAAGTAAAATCGCCCGATGATGGACGATCGTCCGAAACGCGTCGCTATTAAATAAAAATATGCTTGTGAATTTTATAAAGTCGACAAAATAAATTAAATTATTATTTAAAAGTAAAATCGCCCGATGATGGACGATCTTCCAAAACGCGTGGCTATGGCTATTAAATAAAAATATGCTTGTGAATTTTATAAAGTTTACAAAATAAATTAAATTAATATTTTAAAGTAAAATCGCCCGATGATGGACAATCATCCGAAACGCGTAGCTAATAAATAAAAATATGCTTGTGAATTTTATAAAGTCTACAAAATAAATTAAATTATTATTTCAAAGTAAAATCACCCAAAGATAGACGATCGTCCGAAACGCGTCGCTATTAAATAAAAATATACTTGTGAAATTTATAAAGTTTACAAAATAAATTAAATTAATATTTTAAAGTAAAATCGCCCGATGATGGACGATCGTCCGAAACGCGTCGCTATTAAATAAAAATATGCTTGTGAATTTTATAAGGTTTACAAAATAAATTAAATTAATATTTTAAAGTAAAATCGTCTGATGATGGACGAACGTCCAAAAGGCGTCGCTATTAAATAAAAATATGCTTGTGAATCTTATAAAATCTACAAAATAAATTAAATTAATATTTAAAAGTAAAATCGTCCGATGATGGACGAACGTCCAAAACGCGTCGCTATTAAATAAAAATATGCTTGTGAATCTTATAAAGTCTACAAAATAAATTAAATTATTATTTAAAAGTAAAATCGCCCGAAGATTAACGATCGTCCGAAACGCGTCGCTATTAAATAAAAATATGCTTGTGAATTTTATAAAGTTTACAAATTAAATTAAATTATTATTTAAAAGTAAAATCACCCAAACAAAGACGATCGTCCGAAACGCGTCGCTATTAAATAAAAATATGCTTGTGAGTTTTATAAAGTCTACAAAATAAATTAAATTATTATTTAAAAGTAAAATCGCCCGATGATGGACGATCTTCCAAAACGCTTGGCTATTAAATAAAAATATGCTTGTGAATGTTGTAAAGTTAACAAAATAAATTAAATTAATATTTTAAAGTAAAATCGCCCGATGATGAACGATCGTCCGAAACGCGTAGCTAATAAATAAAAATATGCTTGTGAATTTTATAAAGTTTACAAAATAAATTAAATTAATATTTTAAAGTAAAATCGTCCGATGATGGACGAACGTCCAAAACGCGTCGCTATTAAATGAAAATATGCTTGTGAATTTTATAAAACCTACAAAATAAATTAAATTATTATTTAAAAGTAAAATCACCCAAAGATAGACGATCGTCCGAACCGCGTCGCTATTAAATAAAAATATGCTTGCGAATTTTATAAAGCCTACAAAATAAATTAAATTATTATTTAAAAGTAAAATCGCCCGAAGATTAACGATCGTCCGAAACGCGTCGCTATTTAATAAAAATATACTTGTGAAATTTATAAAGTTTACAAAATAAATTAAATTAATATTTTAAAGTAAAATCGCCCGATGATGGACGATCGTCCGAAACGCGTCGCTATTAAATAAAAATATTCTTGTGAATTTTATAAAGTTTACAAAATAAATTAAATTAATATTTTAAAGTAAAATCGTCCGATGATGGACGAACGTCCAAAACGCGTCGCTATTAAATAAAAATATGCTTGTGGATTTTAAAAAGTCTTCAAAATAAATTAAATTATTATTTAAAAGTAAATTCGCCCGAAGACAAACGATCGTCCGAAACGCGTCGCTATTAAATAAAAATATGCTTGTGAATTTTATAAGGTTTACAAAATAAATTAAATTAATATTTTAAAGTAAAATCGTCCGATGATGGACGAACGTCCGAAACGCGTCGCTATTAAATAAAAATATGCTTGTGAATTTTATAAGGTTTACAAAATAAATTAAATTAATATTTTAAAGTAAAATCGTCCGATGATGGACGAACGTCCAAAACGCGTCGCTATTAAATAAAAATATGCTTGTGAATCTTATAAAGTCTACAAAATAAATTAAATTATTATTTAAAAGTAAAATCGCCCGAAGATTAACGATCGTCCGAAACGCGTCGCTATTAAATAAAAATATGCTTGTGAATTTTATAAAGTTTACAAAATAAATTAAATTAATATTTTAAAGTAAAATCGTCCGATGATGGACGAACGTCCAAAACGCGTCGCTATTAAATAAAAATATGCTTGTGAATTTTATAAAGTCTACAAAAAAAATTAAATTATTATTTAAAAGAAAAATCGCCCGAAGATTAACGATCGTCCGAAACGCGTCGCTATTAAATAAAAATATGCTTGTGAATTTTATAAAGTTTACAAATTAAATTAAATTATTATTTAAAAGTAAAATCACCCAAAGATAGGCGATCGTCCGAAACGCGTCGCTATTAAATAAAAATATGCTTGTGAATTTTATAATGTCTACAAAATAAATTAAATTATTATTTAAAAGTAAAATCGCCCGATGATGGACGATCTTCCAAAACGCTTGGCTATTAAATAAAAATATGCTTGTGAATTTTGTAAAGTTAACAAAATAATTTAAATTAATATTTTAAAGTAAAATCGCCCGATGATGAACGATCGTCCGAAACGCGTAGCTAATAAATAAAAATATGCTTGTGAATTTTATAAAGTCTACAAAATAAATTAAATTAATATTTTAAAGTAAAATCGTCCGATGATGGACGAACGTCCAAAACGCGTCGCTATTAAATGAAAATATGCTTGTGAATTTTATAAAACCTACAAAATAAATTAAATTAATATTTTAAAGTAAAATCGTCCGATGATGGACGAACGTCCAAAACGCGTCGCTATTAAATAAAAATATGCTTGTGAATTTTAAAAAGTCTTCAAAATAAATTAAATTATTATTTAAAAGTAAATTCGCCCGAAGACAAACGATCGTCCGAAACGCGTCGCTATTAAATAAAAATATGCTTGTGAATTTTATAAGGTTTACAAAATAAATTAAATTAATATTTTAAAGTAAAATCGTCCGATGATGGACGAACGTCCGAAACGCGTCGCTATTAAATAAAAATATGCTTGTGAATTGTATAAGGTTTACAAAATAAATTAAATTAATATTTTAAAGTAAAATCGTCCGATGATGGACGAACGTCCAAAACGCGTCGCTATTAAATAAAAATATGCTTGTGAATCTTATAAAGTCTACAAAATAAATTAAATTATTATTTAAAAGTAAAATCGCCCGAAGATTAACGATCGTCCGAAACGCGTCGCTATTAAATAAAAATATGCTTGTGAACTTTATAAAGTTTACAAAATAAATTTAATTAATATTTTGAAGTAAAATCGCCCGATGATGGACTATCATCCAAAACGCTTGGCTATTAAATAAAAATATGCTTGCGAATTTTAAAAAGTCTTCAAAATAAATTAAATTATTATTTAAAAGTAAATTCGCCCGAAGACAAACGATCGTCCGAAACGCGTCGCTATTAAATAAAAATATGCTTGTGAATTTTATAAAGTTTACAAAATAAATTAAATTAATATTTTAAAGTAAAATCGTCCGATGATGGACGAACGTCCAAAACGCGTCGCTATTAAATAAAAATATGCTTGTGAATTTTAAAAAGTCTTCAAAATAAATTAAATTATTATTTAAAAGTAAATTCGCCCGAAGACAAACGATCGTCCGAAACGCGTCGCTATTAAATAAAAATATGCTTGTGAATTTTATAAAGTCTACAAAATAAATTAAATTATTATTTAAAAGTAAAATCACCCAAAGATAGACGATCGTCCGAAACGCGTCGCTATTAAATAAAAATATACTTGTGAAATTTATAAAGTTTACAAAATAAATTAAATTAATATTTTAAAGTAAAATCGCCCGATGATGGACGATCGTCCGAAACGCGTCGCTATTAAATAAAAATATGCTTGTGAATTTTATAAGGTTTACAAAATAAATTAAATTAATATTTTAAAGTAAAATCGTCTGATGATGGACGAACGTCCAAAAGGCGTCGCTATTAAATAAAAATATGCTTGTGAATCTTATAAAATCTACAAAATAAATTAAATTAATATTTAAAAGTAAAATCGTCCGATGATGGACGAACGTCCAAAACGCGTCGCTATTAAATAAAAATATGCTTGTGAATCTTATAAAGTCTACAAAATAAATTAAATTATTATTTAAAAGTAAAATCGCCCGAAGATTAACGATCGTCCGAAACGCGTCGCTATTAAATAAAAATATGCTTGTGAATTTTATAAAGTTTACAAATTAAATTAAATTATTATTTAAAAGTAAAATCACCCAAACAAAGACGATCGTCCGAAACGCGTCGCTATTAAATAAAAATATGCTTGTGAGTTTTATAAAGTCTACAAAATAAATTAAATTATTATTTAAAAGTAAAATCGCCCGATGATGGACGATCTTCCAAAACGCTTGGCTATTAAATAAAAATATGCTTGTGAATGTTGTAAAGTTAACAAAATAAATTAAATTAATATTTTAAAGTAAAATCGCCCGATGATGAACGATCGTCCGAAACGCGTAGCTAATAAATAAAAATATGCTTGTGAATTTTATAAAGTTTACAAAATAAATTAAATTAATATTTTAAAGTAAAATCGTCCGATGATGGACGAACGTCCAAAACGCGTCGCTATTAAATGAAAATATGCTTGTGAATTTTATAAAACCTACAAAATAAATTAAATTATTATTTAAAAGTAAAATCACCCAAAGATAGACGATCGTCCGAAACGCGTCGCTATTAAATAAAAATATGCTTGCGAATTTTATAAAGCCTACAAAATAAATTAAATTATTATTTAAAAGTAAAATCGCCCGAAGATTAACGATCGTCCGAAACGCGTCGCTATTTAATAAAAATATACTTGTGAAATTTATAAAGTTTACAAAATAAATTAAATTAATATTTTAAAGTAAAATCGCCCGATGATGGACGATCGTCCGAAACGCGTCGCTATTAAATAAAAATATTCTTGTGAATTTTATAAAGTTTACAAAATAAATTAAATTAATATTTTAAAGTAAAATCGTCCGATGATGGACGAACGTCCAAAACGCGTCGCTATTAAATAAAAATATGCTTGTGGATTTTAAAAAGTCTTCAAAATAAATTAAATTATTATTTAAAAGTAAATTCGCCCGAAGACAAACGATCGTCCGAAACGCGTCGCTATTAAATAAAAATATGCTTGTGAATTTTATAAGGTTTACAAAATAAATTAAATTAATATTTTAAAGTAAAATCGTCCGATGATGGACGAACGTCCGAAACGCGTCGCTATTAAATAAAAATATGCTTGTGAATTTTATAAGGTTTACAAAATAAATTAAATTAATATTTTAAAGTAAAATCGTCCGATGATGGACGAACGTCCAAAACGCGTCGCTATTAAATAAAAATATGCTTGTGAATCTTATAAAGTCTACAAAATAAATTAAATTATTATTTAAAAGTAAAATCGCCCGAAGATTAACGATCGTCCGAAACGCGTCGCTATTAAATAAAAATATGCTTGTGAATTTTATAAAGTTTACAAAATAAATTAAATTAATATTTTAAAGTAAAATCGTCCGATGATGGACGAACGTCCAAAACGCGTCGCTATTAAATAAAAATATGCTTGTGAATTTTATAAAGTCTACAAAAAAAATTAAATTATTATTTAAAAGAAAAATCGCCCGAAGATTAACGATCGTCCGAAACGCGTCGCTATTAAATAAAAATATGCTTGTGAATTTTATAAAGTTTACAAATTAAATTAAATTATTATTTAAAAGTAAAATCACCCAAAGATAGGCGATCGTCCGAAACGCGTCGCTATTAAATAAAAATATGCTTGTGAATTTTATAATGTCTACAAAATAAATTAAATTATTATTTAAAAGTAAAATCGCCCGATGATGGACGATCTTCCAAAACGCTTGGCTATTAAATAAAAATATGCTTGTGAATTTTGTAAAGTTAACAAAATAATTTAAATTAATATTTTAAAGTAAAATCGCCCGATGATGAACGATCGTCCGAAACGCGTAGCTAATAAATAAAAATATGCTTGTGAATTTTATAAAGTCTACAAAATAAATTAAATTAATATTTTAAAGTAAAATCGTCCGATGATGGACGAACGTCCAAAACGCGTCGCTATTAAATGAAAATATGCTTGTGAATTTTATAAAACCTACAAAATAAATTAAATTAATATTTTAAAGTAAAATCGTCCGATGATGGACGAACGTCCAAAACGCGTCGCTATTAAATAAAAATATGCTTGTGAATTTTAAAAAGTCTTCAAAATAAATTAAATTATTATTTAAAAGTAAATTCGCCCGAAGACAAACGATCGTCCGAAACGCGTCGCTATTAAATAAAAATATGCTTGTGAATTTTATAAGGTTTACAAAATAAATTAAATTAATATTTTAAAGTAAAATCGTCCGATGATGGACGAACGTCCGAAACGCGTCGCTATTAAATAAAAATATGCTTGTGAATTGTATAAGGTTTACAAAATAAATTAAATTAATATTTTAAAGTAAAATCGTCCGATGATGGACGAACGTCCAAAACGCGTCGCTATTAAATAAAAATATGCTTGTGAATCTTATAAAGTCTACAAAATAAATTAAATTATTATTTAAAAGTAAAATCGCCCGAAGATTAACGATCGTCCGAAACGCGTCGCTATTAAATAAAAATATGCTTGTGAATTTTATAAAGTCTACAAAAAAAATTAAATTATTATTTAAAAGAAAAATCGCCCGAAGATTAACGATCGTCCGAAACGCGTCGCTATTAAATAAAAATATGCTTGTGAATTTTATAAAAATTACAAATTAAATTAAATTATTATTTAAAAGTAAAATCACCCAAAGATAGACGATCGTCCGAAACGCGTCGCTATTAAATAAAAATATGCTTGTGAATTTTATAAAGTCTACAAAATAAATTAAATTATTATTTAAAAGTAAAATCGCCCGATGATGGACGATCTTCCAAAACGCTTGGCTATTAAATAAAAATATGCTTGTGAATTTTGTAAAGTTAACAAAATAAATTAAATTAATATTTTAAAGTAAAATCGCCCGATGATGAACGATCGTCCGAAACGCGTAGCTAATAAATAAAAATATGCTTGTGAATTTTATAAAGTCTACAAAATAAATTAAATTAATATTTTAAAGTAAAATCGTCCGATGATGGACGAACGTCCAAAACGCGTCGCTATTAAATGAAAATATGCTTGTGAATTTTATAAAACCTACAAAATAAATTAAATTATTATTTAAAAGTAAAATCACCCAAAGATAGACGATCGTCCGAAACGCGTCGCTATTAAATAAAAATATGCTTGTGAATTTTATAAAGCCTACAAAATAAATTAAATTATTATTTAAAAGTAAAATCGCCCGATGATGGACGATCTTCCACAACGCGTGGCTATTAAATAAAAATATGCTTGTGAATTTTATAAAGTTTACAAAATAAACTACTACAGAGTGATTGCGTATGCCGATGATGTTGGTATCGCCGTCACAGGAAAACATCCTAATACACTGAGAGACCTCCTCCAAAACGCACTTAATATGCTCACTTGATGGTCTGATCGCTGTGGACTTAGTATTAATCCTCAAAAACAGACCTTGTTCTTTTTACACGGAAATACAAGATCCCAGTAATTGTACCCCCTTCAATAAAAGGTGTACCACTAATTTTTACCAATGAAGCCAAATATCTTGGTCTGATATTAGACAAAAAATTAAGTTGGAAACCTAATATTCAGGAAAGAGTTAAGAAAGCCACAGTAGCTCTTTTCTCTTGCAAGAAAGCCTTAGGAAGCAAATGGGGTTTTCAACCTCGCATAACTTATTGGCTATACACATCGGTCATTCGACCAATTCTCATGTACGGGGTTGCAGTATGGTGGACTGCACTGGAGAAAGTCACTTACTGCGACAAACTCAGCAGAGTCCAACGCACTGCATGTCTCTGCATAAGCGGGGCTTTGAGAACCACACCCTCAGCAGCGTTAGACACTCTCCTCCATTTGGCACCCCTCGACATTTTTAGCAAACAAGTGGCAGCGAGTACAGCTATAAGACTCAACGCCTCATCTCAATGGACCAACAATATTGTGGGACACTCCATCATTTTGAACTCTTTCGGTTCTATACCAAAGTACATAGACTACACCATTCCAAAACCCCAATTTGGTAAAAACTTCCAGATATCCATTCCATCCAGAGAAGAATGGGAAGACAAAAAACTTCTGGATGACAAAAACATTCATTTTTATACAGATGGATCCAAGACAAGTGATGGAGTTGGTAGTGGTGTGTACTCAGAAAAGCTTAATCTAAGCATCTCATTCCGCCTCCCCAATCATTGAAGCGTTTTCCAAGCGGAAATTTTAGCGATCAAAGAGGTTCTCTCCTGGCTAAGAGAAAACGTGATATCAACTTCTGATATCCGCATCTTCTCTGACAGTCATGCTGCTAATAAATCTCTCGACGGTGTCTCAACCAAATCTCAAATGGCCCTCGATTGCCGATCGTCTCTGATGGAGATGGCGCAGCAATTTAACATTCACCTCTGTTGGGTGCCGGGTCACAGAGACATCAAAGGAAATTGTAGAGCCGATGAACTCGCTAAAAATGGAACCGTCATACCTATTTCACCTGAAAGGGAGAAGATAGGTATACCGATAGCTACATGTAAACATTTGCTAAAAGAAGCAGCTTTAACAATAACAAACTATAGGTGGAACAATTTACCAACGTGTGCAGCTACGAAACTCATATGGCCTCCACTGGACTTAAAGCGCTCTAAAGACTTGTTATCTCAAAGCAGACTTCATATTAGCTACCTGATAGGTGTCCTTACGGGACACTGTCTTATAGGCAGACACGCAATACGACTTGGTGTAGCCTCAAATGACTTCTGCAGGAGCTGTATGGATGAGGAAGAAGAGGAAACAATCTCTCATCTTCTCTGCACTTGCCCTGCTCTTTCACTAAGACGCAAACTTCATCTGGGAGAGTACTTTTATGATAACCCCAGTGAACTAGCTAATAAGGATATCAAATATCTTCTTCGCTTTATAAAAAGCTCAAAATGGTTCGACTAGTAAGAAGTAATTCTCTAGATTCATGTGGTATCACAATGGGCCTTTTCTTTTGGCCTAAGTGTGTGGATTCTGAATCCGCAGCCACTGTAACCTAACCAAACCTAACCTACGAAATAAACTAAACTAAACTAAACTAAACTAAAATCGCCCGATGATGGACGATCGTCCGAAACGCGTAGCTAATAAATAAAAATATGCTTGTGAATTTTATAAAGTTTACAAAATAAATTAAATTAATATTTTAAAGTAAAATCGCCCGATGATGGACGATCGTCCGAAACGCGTCGCTATTAAATAAAAATATACTTATGAAATTTATAAAGTTTACAAAATAAATTAAATTAATATTTTAAAGTAAAATCGTCCGATGATGGACGAACGTCCAAAACGCGTCGCTAGTAAATAAAAATATGCTTGTGAATTTTATAAAGTTTACAAAATAAATTAAATTAATATTTTAAAGTAAAATCGTCCGATGATGGACGAACGTCCAAAACGCGTCGCTATTAAATAAAAATATGCTTGTTAATTTTAAAAAGTCTTCAAAATAAATTAAATTATTATTTAAATGTTACTTCGCCCGAAGACAAACGATCGTCCGAAACGCGTCGCTATTAAATAAAAATATGCTTGTGAATATTATAAAATCTACAAAATAAATTAAACTATTATTTAAAAGTAAAATCGCCCGAAGATAAACGATCGTCCGAAACGCGTCGCTTTTAAATAAAAATATGCTTGTGAATTTTATAAAGTTTACAAAATAAATTAAATTAATAATTTAAAGTAAAATCGCCCGATGATGGACGATCGTCCGAAACGCGTAGCTAATAAATAAAAATGTGCTTGTGATTTTATAAAGTTTACATAATAAATTAAATTAATATTTAAAAGTAAAATCGTCCGATGATGGACGAACGTCCAAAACGCCTCGCTATTAAATAAAAATATGCTTGTGAATTTTATAAAGTTTACAAATTAAATTAAATTATTATTCAAAAGTAAAATCACCCAAAGATAGACGATCGTCCGAAACGCGTCACAATTAAATAAAAATATGCTTGTGAATTTTATAAAGTCTACAAAATAAATTAAATTATTATTTAAAAGTAAAATCACCCAAAGATAGACGATCGTCCGAAACGCGTCGCAATTAAATAAAAATATGCTTGTGAATTTTATAAAGTCTACAAAATAAATTAAATTAATATTTAAAAGTAAAATCACCCAAAGAAAGACGGTCGTCCGAAACGCGTCGCTATTAAATAAAAATATGCTTGTGAATTTTATAAAGTCTACAAAATAAATTAAATTATTATTTAAAAGTAAAATCACCCAAAGATAGACGATCGTCCGAAACGCGTCGCAATTAAATAAAAATATGCTTGTGAATTTTATAAAGTCTACAAAATAAATTAAATTAATATTTAAAAGCTAAATCACCCAAAGAAAGACGGTCGTCCAAAACGCGTCGCTATTAAATAAAAATATACTTGTGACATTTATAAAGTTTACAAAATAAATTAAATTAATATTTTAAAGAAAAATCGCCCGATGATGGACAATCGTCCAAAACGCGTCGCTATTAAATAAAAATATGCTTGTGAATTTTATAAAGTCTACAAAAAAAATTAAATTATTATTTAAAAGTAAAATCGCCCGATGATGGACGATCTTCTAAAACGCGTGGCTATTAAATAAAAATATGCTTGTGAATTTTGTAAAGTTTACAAAATAAATTAAATTAATATTTTAAAGTAAAATCGGCCGATGATGGACGAACGTCCAAAACGCGTCGCTATTAAATAAAAATATGCTTGTGAATTTTATAAAGTTTACAAAATAAATTAAATTAATATTTTAAAGTAAAATCGGCCGATGATGGACGAACGTCCAAAACGCGTCGCTATTAAATAAAATTATGCTTGTGAATTTTATAAAGTCTACAAAATAAATTAAATTATTATTTAAAAGCAAAATCACCCAAAGATAGATGATCGTCCGAAACGCGTCGCAATGAAATAAAAATATGGTTGTGAATTTTATAAAGTCTACAAAATAAATTAAATTAATATTTAAAAGTAAAATCACCCAAAGAAAGACGGTCGTCCGAAACGCGTCGCTATTAAATAAAAATATAATTGTGAAATTTATAAAGTTTACAAAATAAATTAAATTAATATTTTAAAGTAAAATCGCCCGATGATGGACAATCGTCAAAAACGCGTCGCTATTAAATAAAAATATGCTTGTGAATTTTATAAAGTCTACAAAATAAATTAAATTATTATTTAAAAGTAAAATCGCCCGATGATGGACCATCTTCCAAAACGTGTGGTTATTAAATAAAAATATGCTTATGAATTTTGTAAAGTTAACAAAATAAATTAAATTAATATTTTAAAGTAAAATCGCCCGATGATGGACGATCGTCCGAAACGCGTAGCTAATAAATCAAAATTTGCTTGTGGATTTTATAAAGTTTACAAAATAAATTAAATTAATATTTTAAAGTAAAATCGGCCGATGATGGACGAACGTCCAAAACGCGTCGCTATTAAATAAAATTATGCTTGTGAATTTTATAAAGTCTACAAAATAAATTAAATTATTATTTAAAAGCAAAATCACCCAAAGATAGATGATCGTCCGAAACGCGTCGCAATGAAATAAAAATATGGTTGTGAATTTTATAAAGTCTACAAAATAAATTAAATTAATATTTAAAAGTAAAATCACCCAAAGAAAGACGGTCGTCCGAAACGCGTCGCTATTAAATAAAAATATAATTGTGAAATTTATAAAGTTTACAAAATAAATTAAATTAATATTTTAAAGTAAAATTGTCCGATGATGGAAGAATGTCCAAAACGCGTCGCTATTAAATAAAAATATGCTTGTGAATTTTATAAAGTCTACAAAATAAATTAAATTAATAATTTAAAGTAAAATCGCCCGAAGATGAACGAACGTCCAAAACGCGTCGCTATTAAATAAAATATGCTTGTGAATTTTATAAAGTCTAAAAAATAAATTAAATTATTATTTAAAAGTAAAATCGTCCGATGATGGACGAACGTCCAACACGCGTCGCTATTAAATAAAAATATGATTGTGAATTTTATAAAGTCTACAAAAAAAATTAAATTATTATTTAAAAGTAACATCTTCCGAAAATGGACGAACGTCCAACACGCGTCGCTATTAAATAAAAATATGCTTGTGAATTTTATGAAGTCTACAAAATAAATTAAATTATTATTTAAAAGTAAAATCGCCCGAAGATAAACGATCATCCGAAACGCGTCGCTTTTAAATAAAAATATGCTTGTGAATTCTATAAAGTTTACAAAATAAATTAAATTAATATTTTAAAGTAAAATCGCCCGATGATGGACGATCGTCCGAAACGCGTAGCTAGTAAATAAAAATATGCTTGTGAATTTTATAAACGTTACAAAATAAACTAAATTAATATTTTAAAGTAAAATCGTCCGATGATGGACGAACGTCCAAAACGCGTCGCTATTAAATAAAAATATGCTTGTGAATTTTATAAAATTTACAAAATAAATTAAATTAATATTTTAAAGTAAAATCGTCCGATGATGGACGAACGTCCAAAACGCGTCGCTATTAAATTAAAATATGCTTGTGAATTTTATAAAGTCTACAAAATAAATTAAATTAATAATTTAAAGTAAAATCGCCCGATGATGGACGATCGTCCGAAACGCGTAGCTAATAAAAAAAATATGCTTTTAAATTTTATAAAGTCTACAAAATAAATTCAATTATTATTTAAAAGTAAAATCGTCCGATGATGGACGATCGTCCGAAACGCGTCGCCATTAAATAAAAATATGCTTGTGAATTTTATAAAGTATACAAAATAAATTAAATTATTATTAAAAAGTAAAATCGTCCGATGATGGACGAACGTCCAAAACGCGTCGCTATTAAATAAAAATATGCTTGTGAATCTTATCAAGTCTACAAAATAAATTAAATTAATATTTAAAAGTAAAATCACCCAAAGAAAGACGGTCTTCCGAAGCGCGTGGCTATTAAATAAAAATATGCTTGTAAATTTTGTAAAGTTAACAAAATAGATTAAATTAATAATTTAAAGTAAAATCGCCCGATGATGGACGATCGTCCGAAACGCGTAGCTAATAAATAAAAATATGCTTGTGAATTTTATAAAGTTTACAAAATAAAATAAATTAATATTTTAAAGTAAAATCGTCCGATGATGGACGAACGTCAAAAACGCGTCGCTATTAAATTAAAATATGGTTGTGAATTTTATAAAGTCTACAAAATAAATTAAATTAATAATTTAAAGTAAAATCGCCCGATGATGGACGATCGTCCGAAACGCGTAGCTAATAAAAAAAAATATGCTTGTGAATTTTATAAAGTTTACAAAATAAATTAAATTAATATTTTAAAGTAAAATCGTCCGATGATGGAAGAACGTCCAAAACGCGTCGCTATTAAATAAAAATATGCTTGTGAATTTTATAAAGTCTACAATATAAATTAAATTATTATTTAAAAGTAAAATCGTCCGATGATGGACGAACGTCCAAAACGCGTCGCTATTAAATAAAAATATGCTTGTAAATTTTGTAAAGTTAACAAAATAAATTAAATTAATAATTTAAAAGTAAAATCGTCCGATGATGGACGAACGTCCAAAACGCGTCGCTATTAAATAAAAATATGCTTTTGAATTTTATAAAGTTTACAAAATAAATTAAATTAATATTTTAAAGTAAAATCGTCCGATGATGGACGAACGTCAAAAACGCGTCGCTATTAAATTAAAATATGGTTGTGAATTTTATAAAGTCTACAAAATAAATTAAATTAATAATTTAAAGTAAAATCGCCCGATGATGGACGATCGTCCGAAACGCGTAGCTAATAAAAAAAAAATATGCTTGTGAATTTTATAAAGTTTACAAAATAAATTAAATTAATATTTTAAAGTAAAATCGTCCGATGATGGACGAACGTCCAAAACGCGTCGCCATTAAATAAAAATATGCTTGTGAATTTTATAAAGTCTACAAAATAAATTAAATTATTATTTAAAAGTAAAATCGTCCGATGATGGACGAACGTCCAAAACGCGTCGCTATTAAATAAAAATATGATTGTGAATTTTATAAAGTCTACAAAATATATTAAATTAATATTTAAAAGTTAAATCACCCAAAGAAAGACGGTCTTCCGAAGCGCGTGGCTATTAAACAAAAATATGCTTGTGAATTTTGTAAAGTTAACAAAATAAATTAAATTAATAATTTAAAGTAAAATCGTCGATGGACGATCGTCCGAAACGCGTAGCTAATAAATAAAAATATGCTTGTGAATTTTATAAAGTTAACAAAATAAAATAAATTAATATTTTAAAGTAAAATCGTCCGATGATGGAAGAACGTCCAAAACGCGTCGCTATTAAATAAAAATATGCTTGTGAATTTTATAAAGTCTACAAAATAAATTAAATTTATTTAAAAGTAAAATCGTCCGATGATGGACGAACGTCCAAAACGCGTCGCTATTAAATAAAAATATGCTTGTGAATTTTATAAAGTCTACAAAATAAATTAAATTATTTTTTAAAAGTAAAATCGTCCCATGATGGACGAACGTCCAACACGCGTCGCTATCAAATAAAAATATGCTTGTGAATTTTATAAAGTCTACAAAATAAATTAAATTATTATTTAAAAGTAAAATCGTTCGATGATGGACGAACGTCCAAAACGCGTCGCTATTAAATAAAAATATGCTTGTAAATTTTATAAAGTCTACAATATAAATTAAATTATTATTTAAAAGTAAAATCGCCCGAAGATAAACGATCGTAAGAAACGCGTCGCTATTAAATAAAAATATGCTTGTGAATTTTATAAAGTTAACAAAATAAATTAAATTAATATTTTAAAGTAAAATCGTCCGATGATGGACGAACGTCCAACACGCGTCGCTATCAAATAAAAATATGCTTGTGAATTTTATAAAGTCTACAAAATAAATTAAATTATTATTTATACGAACGTCCAAAACGCGTCGCTATTAAATAAAAATATACTTGTAAATTTTATAAAGTCTACAATATAAATTAAATTATTATTTAAAAGTAAAATCGCCCGAAGATAAACGATCGTCCGAAACGCGTCGCTATTAAATAAAAATATGCTTGTGAATTTTATAAAGTTTACAAAATAAATTAAATTAATATTTTAAAGTAAAATCGGCCGATGATGGACGAACGTCCAAAACGCGTCGCTATTAAATAAAATTATGCTTGTGAATTTTATAAAGTCTACAAAATAAATTAAATTATTATTTAAAAGCAAAATCACCCAAAGATAGATGATCGTCCGAAACGCGTCGCAATGAAATAAAAATATGGTTGTGAATTTTATAAAGTCTACAAAATAAATTAAATTAATATTTAAAAGTAAAATCACCCAAAGAAAGACGGTCGTCCGAAACGCGTCGCTATTAAATAAAAATATAATTGTGAAATTTATAAAGTTTACAAAATAAATTAAATTAATATTTTAAAGTAAAATCGCCCGATGATGGACAATCGTCCAAAACGCGTCGCTATTAAATAAAAATATGCTTGTGAATTTTATAAAGTCTACAAAATAAATTAAATTATTATTTAAAAGTAAAATCGCCCGATGATGGACGATCTTCCAAAACGTGTGGTTATTAAATAAAAATATGCTTATGAATTTTGTAAAGTTAACAAAATAAATTAAATTAATATTTTAAAGTTAAATCGCCCGATGATGGACGATCGTCCGAAACGCGTCGCTATTAAATAAAAATATGCTTGTGAATCTTATCAAGTCTAAAAAATAAATTAAATTAATATTTAAAAGTAAAATCACCCAAAGAAAGACGGTCTTCCGAATCGCGTGGCTATTAAATAAAAATATGCTTGTAAATTTTGTAAAGTTAACAAAATAGATTAAATTAATAATTTAAAGTAAAATCGCCCGATGATGGACGATCGTCCGAAACGCGTAGCTAATAAATAAAAATATGCTTGTGAATTTTATAAAGTTTACAAAATAAAATAAATTAATATTTTAAAGTAAAATCGTCCGATGATGGAAGAACGTCCAAAACGCGTCGCTATTAAATAAAAATATGCTTGTGAATTTTATAAAGTCTACAATATAAATTAAATTATTATTTAAAAGTAAAATCGTCCGATGATGGACGAACGTCCAAAACGCGTCGCTATTAAATAAAAATATGCTTGTAAATTTTGTAAAGTTAACAAAATAAATTAAATTAATAATTTAAAAGTAAAATCGTCCGATGATGGACGAACGTCCAAAACGCGTCGCTATTAAATAAAAATATGCTTTTGAATTTTATAAAGTTTACAAAATAAATTAAATTAATATTTTAAAGTAAAATCGTCCGATGATGGACGAACGTCAAAAACGCGTCGCTATTAAATTAAAATATGGTTGTGAATTTTATAAAGTCTACAAAATAAATTAAATTAATAATTTAAAGTAAAATCGCCCGATGATGGACGATCGTCCGAAAAGCGTAGCTAATAAAAAAAAATATGCTTGTGAATTTTATAAAGTTTACAAAATAAATTAAATTAATATTTTAAAGTAAAATCGTCCGATGATGGACGAACGTCCAAAACGCGTCGCCATTAAATAAAAATATGCTTGTGAATTTTATAAAGTCTACAAAATAAATTAAATTATTATTTAAAAGTAAAATCGTCCGATGATGGACGAACGTCCAAAACGCGTCGCTATTAAATAAAAATATGCTTGTGAATTTTATAAAGTCTACAAAATATATTAAATTAATATTTAAAAGTTAAATCACCCAAAGAAAGACGGTCTTCCGAAGCGCGTGGCTATTAAACAAAAATATGCTTGTGAATTTTGTAAAGTTAACAAAATAAATTAAATTAATAATTTAAAATTTGTGAATTTTATAAAGTTTACAAAATAAAATAAATTAATATTTTAAAGTAAAATCGTCCGATGATGGAAGAACGTCCAAAACGCGTCGCTATTAAATAAAAATATGCTTGTGAATTTTATAAAGTCTACAATATAAATTAAATTATTATTTAAAAGTAAAATCGTCCGATGATGGACGAACGTCCAAAACGCGTCGCTATTAAATAAAAATATGCTTGTAAATTTTGTAAAGTTAACAAAATAAATTAAATTAATAATTTAAAAGTAAAATCGTCCGATGATGGACGAACGTCCAAAACGCGTCGCTATTAAATAAAAATATGCTTTTGAATTTTATAAAGTTTACAAAATAAATTAAATTAATATTTTAAAGTAAAATCGTCCGATGATGGACGAACGTCAAAAACGCGTCGCTATTAAATTAAAATATGGTTGTGAATTTTATAAAGTCTACAAAATAAATTAAATTAATAATTTAAAGTAAAATCGCCCGATGATGGACGATCGTCCGAAACGCGTAGCTAATAAAAAAAAATATGCTTGTGAATTTTATAAAGTTTACAAAATAAATTAAATTAATATTTTAAAGTAAAATCGTCCGATGATGGACGAACGTCCAAAACGCGTCGCCATTAAATAAAAATATGCTTGTGAATTTTATAAAGTCTACAAAATAAATTAAATTATTATTTAAAAGTAAAATCGTCCGATGATGGACGAACGTCCAAAACGCGTCGCTATTAAATAAAAATATGCTTGTGAATTTTATAAAGTCTACAAAATATATTAAATTAATATTTAAAAGTTAAATCACCCAAAGAAAGACGGTCTTCCGAAGCGCGTGGCTATTAAACAAAAATATGCTTGTGAATTTTGTAAAGTTAACAAAATAAATTAAATTAATAATTTAAAGTAAAATCGTCGATGGACGATCGTCCGAAACGCGTAGCTAATAAATAAAAATATGCTTGTGAATTTTATAAAGTTAACAAAATAAAATAAATTAATATTTTAAAGTAAAATCGTCCGATGATGGAAGAACGTCCAAAACGCGTCGCTATTAAATAAAAATATGCTTGTGAATTTTATAAAGTCTACAAAATAAATTAAATTTATTTAAAAGTAAAATCGTCCGATGATGGACGAACGTCCAAAACGCGTCGCTATTAAATAAAAATATGCTTGTGAATTTTATAAAGTCTACAAAATAAATTAAATTATTTTTTAAAAGTAAAATCGTCCCATGATGGACGAACGTCCAACACGCGTCGCTATCAAATAAAAATATGCTTGTGAATTTTATAAAGTCTACAAAATAAATTAAATTATTATTTAAAAGTAAAATCGTTCGATGATGGACGAACGTCCAAAACGCGTCGCTATTAAATAAAAATATGCTTGTAAATTTTATAAAGTCTACAATATAAATTAAATTATTATTTAAAAGTAAAATCGCCCGAAGATAAACGATCGTAAGAAACGCGTCGCTATTAAATAAAAATATGCTTGTGAATTTTATAAAGTTAACAAAATAAATTAAATTAATATTTTAAAGTAAAATCGTCCGATGATGGACGAACGTCCAACACGCGTCGCTATCAAATAAAAATATGCTTGTGAATTTTATAAAGTCTACAAAATAAATTAAATTATTATTTATACGAACGTCCAAAACGCGTCGCTATTAAATAAAAATATACTTGTAAATTTTATAAAGTCTACAATATAAATTAAATTATTATTTAAAAGTAAAATCGCCCGAAGATAAACGATCGTCCGAAACGCGTCGCTATTAAATAAAAATATGCTTGTGAATTTTATAAAGTTTACAAAATAAATTAAATTAATATTTTAAAGTAAAATCGGCCGATGATGGACGAACGTCCAAAACGCGTCGCTATTAAATAAAATTATGCTTGTGAATTTTATAAAGTCTACAAAATAAATTAAATTATTATTTAAAAGCAAAATCACCCAAAGATAGATGATCGTCCGAAACGCGTCGCAATGAAATAAAAATATGGTTGTGAATTTTATAAAGTCTACAAAATAAATTAAATTAATATTTAAAAGTAAAATCACCCAAAGAAAGACGGTCGTCCGAAACGCGTCGCTATAAAATAAAAATATAATTGTGAAATTTATAAAGTTTACAAAATAAATTAAATTAATATTTTAAAGTAAAATCGCCCGATGATGGACAATCGTCCAAAACGCGTCGCTATTAAATAAAAATATGCTTGTGAATTTTATAAAGTCTACAAAATAAATTAAATTATTATTTAAAAGTAAAATCGCCCGATGATGGACGATCTTCCAAAACGTGTGGTTATTAAATAAAAATATGCTTATGAATTTTGTAAAGTTAACAAAATAAATTAAATTAATATTTTAAAGTTAAATCGCCCGATGATGGACGATCGTCCGAAACGCGTAGCTAATAAATCAAAATTTGCTTGTGGATTTTATAAAGTTTACAAAATAAATTAAATTAACATTTTAAAGTAAAATCGGCCGATGATGGACGAACGTCCAAAACGCGTCGCTATTAAATAAAATTATGCTTGTGAGTTTTATAAAGTCTACAAAATAAATTAAATTATTATTTAAAAGCAAAATCACCCAAAGATAGATGATCGTCCGAAACGCGTCGCAATGAAATAAAAATATGGTTGTGAATTTTATAAAGTCTACAAAATAAATTAAATTAATATTTAAAAGTAAAATCACCCAAAGAAAGACGGTCGTCCGAAACGCGTCGCTATTAAATAAAAATATAATTGTGGAATTTATAAAGTTTACAAAATAAATTAAATTAATATTTTAAAGTAAAATTGTCCGATGATGGAAGAATGTCCAAAACGCGTCGCTATTAAATTAAAATATGCTTGTGAATTTTATTAAGTCTACAAAAATTAATAATTTAAAGTAAAATCGCCCGATGATGGACGATCGTCCGAAACGCGTAGTTAATAAAAAAAAATGCTTTTAAATTTTATTAAGTCTACAAAATAAATTCAATTATTATTTAAAAGTAAAATCGTCCGATGATGGACGATCGTCCGAAACGCGTCGCTATTAAATAAAAATATGCTTGTGAATTTTATAAAGTTCACAAAATAAATTAAATTAATATTTAAAAGTAAAATCGTCCGATGATGGACGAACGTCCAAAACGCGTCGCTATTAAATAAAAATATGCTTTTGAATCTTATAAAGTCTACAAAATAAATTAAATTAATATTTAAAAGTAAAATCGCCCGAAGATAAACGATCGTCCGAAACGCGTCGCTTTTAAGTAAAAATATGCTTGTGAATTCTATAAAGTTTACAAAATAAATTAAATTAATATTTTAAAGTAAAATCGCCCGATGATGGACGATCGTCCGAAACGCGTAGCTAATAAATAAAAATATGCTTGTGAATTTTATAAAGTTTACAAAATAAATTAAATTAATATTTTAAAGTAAAATCGTCCGAAGATGAACGAACGTCCAAAACGCGTCGCTATTAAATAAAATATGCTTGTGAATTTTATAAAGTCTACAAAAGAAATTAAATTATTATTTAAAAGTAAAATCGTCCGATGATGGACGAACGTCCAACACGCGTCGCTATTAAATAAAAATATGATTGTGAATTTTATAAAGTCTACAAAAAAAATTAAATTATTATTTAAAAGTAAAATCTTCCGAAAATGGACGAACGTCCAACACGCTCCGCTATTAAATAAAAATATGCTTGTGAATTTTATAAAGTCTACAAAATAAATTAAATTATTATTTAAAAGTAAAATCGCCCGAAGATAAGCGATCATCCGAAACGCGTCGCTTTTAAATAAAAATATGCTTGTGAATTCTATAAAGTTTACAAAATAAATTAAATAAATATTTTAAAGTAAAATCGCCCGATGATGGACGATCGTCCGAAACGCGTAGCTAGTAAATAAAAATATGCTTGTGAATTTTATAAAGTTTACAAAATAAACTAAATTAATATTTTAAAGTAAAATCGTCCGATGATGGACGAACGTCCAAAACGCGTCGCTATTAAATTAAAAATATGCTTGTGATTTTTATAAAATTTACAAAATAAATTAAATTAATATTTTAAGGTAAAATCGTCCGATGATGGACGAACGTCCAAAACGCGTCGCTATTAAATTAAAATATGCTTGTGAATTTTATAAAGTCTACAAAATAAATTAAATTAATAATTTAAAGTAAAATCGCCCGATGATGGACGATCGTCCGAAACGCGTAGCTAATAAAAAAATATGCTTTTAAATTTTATAAAGTCTACAAAATAAATTCAATTATTATTTAAAAGTAAAATCGTCCGATGATGGACGATCGTCCGAAACGCGTCGCCATTAAATAAAAATATGCTTGTGAATTTTATAAAGTATACAAAATAAATTAAATTATTATTAAAAAGTAAAATCGTCCGATGATGGACGAACGTCCAAAACGCGTCGCTATTAAATAAAAATATGCTTGTGAATTTTATAAAGTCTACAAAATAAATTAAATTATTATTTAAAAGTAAAATCGCCCGATGATGGACGATCTTCCAAAACGTGTGGTTATTAAATAAAAATATGCTTATGAATTTTGTAAAGTTAACAAAATAAATTAAATTAATATTTTAAAGTTAAATCGCCCGATGATGGACGATCGTCCGAAACGCGTAGCTAATAAATCAAAATTTGCTTGTGGATTTTATAAAGTTTACAAAATAAATTAAATTAACATTTTAAAGTAAAATCGGCCGATGATGGACGAACGTCCAAAACGCGTCGCTATTAAATAAAATTATGCTTGTGAGTTTTATAAAGTCTACAAAATAAATTAAATTATTATTTAAAAGCAAAATCACCCAAAGATAGATGATCGTCCGAAACGCGTCGCAATGAAATAAAAATATGGTTGTGAATTTTATAAAGTCTACAAAATAAATTAAATTAATATTTAAAAGTAAAATCACCCAAAGAAAGACGGTCGTCCGAAACGCGTCGCTATTAAATAAAAATATAATTGTGAAATTTATAAAGTTTACAAAATAAATTAAATTAATATTTTAAAGTAAAATTGTCCGATGATGGAAGAATGTCCAAAACGCGTCGCTATTAAATTAAAATATGCTTGTGAATTTTATAAAGTCTACAAAATAAATTAAATTAATAATTTAAAGTAAAATCGCCCGATGATGGACGATCGTCCGAAACGCGTAGTTAATAAAAAAAAATGCTTTTAAATTTTATTAAGTCTACAAAATAAATTCAATTATTATTTAAAAGTAAAATCGTCCGATGATGGACGATCGTCCGAAACGCGTCGCTATTAAATAAAAATATGCTTGTGAATTTTATAAAGTTCACAAAATAAATTAAATTAATATTTAAAAGTAAAATCGTCCGATGATGGACGAACGTCCAAAACGCGTCGCTATTAAATAAAAATATGCTTTTGAATCTTATAAAGTCTACAAAATAAATTAAATTAATATTTAAAAGTAAAATCGCCCGAAGATAAACGATCGTCCGAAACGCGTCGCTTTTAAGTAAAAATATGCTTGTGAATTCTATAAAGTTTACAAAATAAATTAAATTAATATTTTAAAGTAAAATCGCCCGATGATGGACGATCGTCCGAAACGCGTAGCTAATAAATAAAAATATGCTTGTGAATTTTATAAAGTTTACAAAATAAATTAAATTAATATTTTAAAGTAAAATCGTCCGAAGATGAACGAACGTCCAAAACGCGTCGCTATTAAATAAAATATGCTTGTGAATTTTATAAAGTCTACAAAATAAATTAAATTATTATTTAAAAGTAAAATCGTCCGATGATGGACGAACGTCCAACACGCGTCGCTATTAAATAAAAATATGATTGTGAATTTTATAAAGTCTACAAAAAAAATTAAATTATTATTTAAAAGTAAAATCTTCCGAAAATGGACGAACGTCCAACACGCTCCGCTATTAAATAAAAATATGCTTGTGAATTTTATAAAGTCTACAAAATAAATTAAATTATTATTTAAAAGTAAAATCGCCCGAAGATAAGCGATCATCCGAAACGCGTCGCTTTTAAATAAAAATATGCTTGTGAATTCTATAAAGTTTACAAAATAAATTAAATAAATATTTTAAAGTAAAATCGCCCGATGATGGACGATCGTCCGAAACGCGTAGCTAGTAAATAAAAATATGCTTGTGAATTTTATAAAGTTTACAAAATAAACTAAATTAATATTTTAAAGTAAAATCGTCCGATGATGGACGAACGTCCAAAACGCGTCGCTATTAAATTAAAAATATGCTTGTGATTTTTATAAAATTTACAAAATAAATTAAATTAATATTTTAAGGTAAAATCGTCCGATGATGGACGAACGTCCAAAACGCGTCGCTATTAAATTAAAATATGCTTGTGAATTTTATAAAGTCTACAAAATAAATTAAATTAATAATTTAAAGTAAAATCGCCCGATGATGGACGATCGTCCGAAACGCGTAGCTAATAAAAAAATATGCTTTTAAATTTTATAAAGTCTACAAAATAAATTCAATTATTATTTAAAAGTAAAATCGTCCGATGATGGACGATCGTCCGAAACGCGTCGCCATTAAATAAAAATATGCTTGTGAATTTTATAAAGTATACAAAATAAATTAAATTATTATTAAAAAGTAAAATCGTCCGATGATGGACGAACGTCCAAAACGCGTCGCTATTAAATAAAAATATGCTTGTGAATCTTATCAAGTCTACAAAATAAATTAAATTAATATTTAAAAGTAAAATCACCCAAAGAAAGACGGTCTTCCGAAGCGCGTGGCTATTAAATAAAAATATGCTTGTAAATTTTGTAAAGTTAACAAAATAGATTAAATTAATAATTTAAAGTAAAATCGCCCGATGATGGACGATTGTCCGAAACGCGTAGCTAATAAATAAAAATATGCTTGTGAATTTTATAAAGTTTACAAAATAAAATAAATTAATATTTTAAAGTAAAATCGTCCGAAGATGAACGAACGTCCAAAACGCGTCGCTATTAAATAAAATATGCTTGTGAATTTTATAAAGTCTACAAAATAAATTAAATTATTATTTAAAAGTAAAATCTTCCGAAAATGGACGAACGTCCAACACGCGTCGCTATTAAATAAAAATATGCTTGTGAATTTTATAAAGTCTACAAAATAAATTAAATTATTATTTAAAAGTAAAATCGCCCAAAGATAAACGATCATCCGAAACGCGTCGCTTTTAAATAAAAATATGCTTGTGAATTCTATAAAGTTTACAAAATAAATTAAATTAATATTTTAAAGTAAAATCGCCCGATGATGGAAGATCGTCCGAAACGCGTAGCTAGTAAATAAAAATATGCTTGTGAATTTTATAAAGTTTACAAAATAAACTTAATTAATATTTTAAAGTAAAATCGTCCGATGATGGACGAACGTCCAAAACGCGTCGCTATTAAATTAAAAATATGCTTGTGAATTTTATAAAATTAACAAAATAAATTAAATTAATATTTTAAAGTAAAATCGTCCGATGATGGACGAACGTCCAAAACGCGTCGCTATTAAATTAAAATATGCTTGTGAATTTTATAAAGTCTACAAAATAAATTAAATTAATAATTTAAAGTAAAATCGCCCGATGATGGACGATCGTCCGAAACGCGTAGCTAATAAAAAAATATGCTTTTAAATTTTATAAAGTCTACAAAATAAATTCAATTATTATTTAAAAGTAAAATCGTCCGATGATGGACGATCGTCCGAAACGCGTCGCCATTAAATAAAAATATGCTTGTGAATTTTATAAAGTATACAAAATAAATTAAATTATTATTAAAAAGTAAAATCGTCCGATGATGGACGAACGTCCAAAACGCGTCGCTATTAAATAAAAATATGCTTGTGAATCTTATCAAGTCTACAAAATAAATTAAATTAATATTTAAAAGTAAAATCACCAAAAGAAAGACGGTCTTCCGAAGCGCGTGGCTATTAAATAAAAATATGCTTGTAAATTTTGTAAAGTTAACAAAATAGATTAAATTAATAATTTAAAGTAAAATCGCCCGATGATGGACGATCGTCCGAAACGCGTAGCTAATAAATAAAAATATGCTTGTGAATTTTATAAAGTTTACAAAATAAAATAAATTAATATTTTAAAGTAAAATCGTCCGATGATGGAAGAACGTCCAAAACGCGTCGCTATAAAATAAAAATATGCTTGTGAATTTTATAAAGTCTACAAAATAAATTAAATTATTATTTAAAAGTAAAATCGTCCGATGATGGACGAACGTCCAAAACGCGTCGCTATTAAATAAAAATATGCTTGTAAATTTTGTAAAGTTAACAAAATAAATTAAATTAATAATTTAAAAGTAAAATCGTCCGATGATGGACGAACGTACAAAACGCGTCGCTATTAAATAAAAATATGCTTTTGAATTTTATAAAGTTTACAAAATATATTAAATTAATATTTTAAAGTAAAATCGTCCGATGATGGAAGAACGTCCAAAACGCGTCGCTATAAAATAAAAATATGCTTGTGAATTTTATAAAGTCTACAAAATAAATTAAATTATTATTTAAAAGTAAAATCGTCCGATGATGGACGAACGTCCAAAACGCGTCGCTATTAAATAAAAATATGCTTGTAAATTTTGTAAAGTTAACAAAATAAATTAAATTAATAATTTAAAAGTAAAATCGTCCGATGATGGACGAACGTACAAAACGCGTCGCTATTAAATAAAAATATGCTTTTGAATTTTATAAAGTTTACAAAATAAATTAAATTAATATTTTAAAGTAAAATCGTCCGATGATGGACGAACGTCAAAAACGCGTCGCTATTAAATTAAAATATGGTTGTGAATTTTATAAAGTCTACAAAATAAATTAAATTAATAATTTAAAGTAAAATCGCCCGATGATGGACGATCGTCCGAAACGCGTAGCTAATAAAAAAAAAATATGCTTGTGAATTTTATAAAGTTTACAAAATAAATTAAATTAATATTTTAAAGTAAAATCGTCCGATGATGGACGAACGTCCAAAACGCGTCGCCATTAAATAAAAATATGCTTGTGAATTTTATAAAGTCTACAAAATAAATTAAATTATTATTTAAAAGTAAAATCGTCCGATGATGGACGAACGTCCAAAACGCGTCGCTATTAAATAAAAATATGCTTGTGAATTTTATAAAGTCTACAAAATATATTAAATTAATATTTAAAAGTTAAATCACCCAAAGAAAGACGGTCTTCCGAAGCGCGTGGCTATTAAATAAAAATATGCTTGTGAATTTTGTAAAGTTAACAAAATAAATTAAATTAATAATTTAAAGTAAAATCGTCGATGGACGATCGTCCGAAACGCGTAGCTAATAAATAAAAATATGCTTGTGAATTTTATAAAGTTAACAAAATAAAATAAATTAATATTTTAAAGTAAAATCGTCCGATGATGGAAGAACGTCCAAAACGCGTCGCTATTAAATAAAAATATGCTTGTGAATTTTATAAAGTCTACAAAATAAATTAAATTTATTTAAAAGTAAAATCGTCCGATGATGGACGAACGTCCAAAACGCGTCGCTATTAAATAAAAATATGCTTGTGAATTTTATAAAGTCTACAAAATAAATTAAATTATTTTTTAAAAGTAAAATCGTCCCATGATGGACGAACGTCCAACACGCGTCGCTATCAAATAATAATATGCTTGTGAATTTTATAAAGTCTACAAAATAAATTAAATTGTTATTTAAAAGTAAAATCGTTCGATTATGGACGAACGTCCAAAACGCGTCGCTATTAAATAAAAATATGCTTGTAAATTTTATAAAGTCTACAATATAAATTAAATTATTATTTAAAAGTAAAATCGCCCGAAGATAAACGATCGTCCGAAACGCGTCGCTATTAAATAAAAATATGCTTGTGAATTTTATAAAGTTTACAAAATAAACTTAATTAATATTTTAAAGTAAAATCGTCCGATGATGGACGAACGTCCAAAACGCGTCGCTATTAAATTAAAAATATGCTTGTGAATTTTATAAAATTAACAAAATAAATTAAATTAATATTTTAAAGTAAAATCGTCCGATGATGGACGAACGTCCAAAACGCGTCGCTATTAAATTAAAATATGCTTGTGAATTTTATAAAGTCTACAAAATAAATAAAATTAATAATTTAAAATAAAATCGCCCGATGATGGACGATTGTCCGAAACGCGTAGCTAATAAAAAAATATGCTTTTAAATTTTATAAAGTCTACAAAATAAATTCAATTATTATTTAAAAGTAAAATCGTCCGATGATGGACGATCGTCCGAAACGCGTCGCCATTAAATAAAAATATGCTTGTGAATTTTATAAAGTATACAAAATAAATTAAATTATTATTAAAAAGTAAAATCGTCCGATGATGGACGAACGTCCAAAATGCGTCGCTATTAAATAAAAATATGCTTGTGAATCTTATCAAGTCTACAAAATAAATTAAATTAATATTTAAAAGTAAAATCACCCAAAGAAAGACGGTCTTCCGAAGCGCGTGGCTATTAAATAAAAATATGCTTGTAAATTTTGTAAAGTTAACAAAATAGATTAAATTAATAATTTAAAGTAAAATCGCCCGATGATGGACGATCGTCCGAAATGCGTAGCTAATAAATAAAAATATGCTTGTGAATTTTATAAAGTTTACAAAATAAAATAAATTAATATTTTAAAGTAAAATCGTCCGATGATGGAAGAACGTCCAAAACGCGTCGCTATTAAATAAAAATATGCTTGTGAATTTTATAAAGTCTACAAAATAAATTAAATTATTATTTAAAAGTAAAATCGTCCGATGATGGACGAACGTCCAAAACGCGTCGCTATTAAATAAAAATATGCTTGTAAATTTTGTAAAGTTAACAAAATAAATTAAATTAATAATTTAAAAGTAAAATCGTCCGATGATGGACGAACGTACAAAACGCGTCGCTATTAAATAAAAATATGCTTTTGAATTTTATAAAGTTTACAAAATAAATTAAATTAATATTTTAAAGTAAAATCGTCCGATGATGGACGAACGTCAAAAACGCGTCGCTATTAAATTAAAATATGGTTGTGAATTTTATAAAGTCTACAAAATAAATTAAATTAATAATTTAAAGTAAAATCGCCCGATGATGGACGATCGTCCGAAACGCGTAGCTAATAAAAAAAATATGCTTGTGAATTTTATAAAGTTTACAAAATAAATTAAATTAATATTTTAAAGTAAAATCGTCCGATGATGGACGAACGTCCAAAACGCGTCGCCATTAAATAAAAATATGCTTGTGAATTTTATAAAGTCTACAAAATAAATTAAATTATTATTTAAAAGTAAAATCGTCCGATGATGGACGAACGTCCAAAACGCGTCGCTATTAAATAAAAATATGCTTGTGAATTTTATAAAGTCTACAAAATATATTAAATTAATATTTAAAAGTTAAATCACCCAAAGAAAGACGGTCTTCCGAAGCGCGTGGCTATTAAATAAAAATATGCTTGTGAATTTTGTAAAGTTAACAAAATAAATTAAATTAATAATTTAAAGTAAAATCGTCGATGGACGATCGTCCGAAACGCGTAGCTAATAAATAAAAATATGCTTGTGAATTTTATAAAGTTAACAAAATAAAATAAATTAATATTTTAAAGTAAAATCGTCCGATGATGGAAGAACGTCCAAAACGCGTCGCTATTAAATAAAAATATGCTTGTGAATTTTATAAAGTCTACAAAATAAATTAAATTTATTTAAAAGTAAAATCGTCCGATGATGGACGAACGTCCAAAACGCGTCGCTATTAAATAAAAATATGCTTGTGAATTTTATAAAGTCTACAAAATAAATTAAATTATTTTTTAAAAGTAAAATCGTCCCATGATGGACGAACGTCCAACACGCGTCGCTATCAAATAATAATATGCTTGTGAATTTTATAAAGTCTACAAAATAAATTAAATTGTTATTTAAAAGTAAAATCGTTCGATTATGGACGAACGTCCAAAACGCGTCGCTATTAAATAAAAATATGCTTGTAAATTTTATAAAGTCTACAATATAAATTAAATTATTATTTAAAAGTAAAATCGCCCGAAGATAAACGATCGTCCGAAACGCGTCGCTATTAAATAAAAATATGCTTGTGAATTTTATAAAGTTTACAAAATAAATTAAATTAATATTTTAAAGTAAAATCGTCCGATGATGGACGAACGTCCAACACGCTTCGCTTTTAAATAAAAACATGCTTGTGAATTTTATAAAGTCTAAAAAATAAATTAAATTATTATTTAAAAGTAAAATCGCCCGATGATGGACGATCTTCCAAAACGCGTGGTTATTAAATAAAAATATGCTTGTGAATTTTGTAAAGTTAACAAAATAAATTAAATTAATATTTTAAAGTAAAATCGCCCGATGATGGACGATCGTCCGAAACGCGTAGCTAATAAATAAAAATTTGCTTGTGGATTTTATAAAGTCTACAAAATAAATTAAATTAATATTTTAAAGTAAAATCGTCCGATGATGGACGAACGTCCAAAACGCGTTGCTATTAAATAAAAATATGCTTGTGAATTTTATAAAGTCTACAAAATACATTAAATTATTATTTAAAAGTAAAATCGTCCGATGATGGACGATCGTCCGAAATGCGCAGCTAATAAATTAAAATATGCTTGTGATTTTAAAAAGTTTACATAATAAATTAAATTAATATTTAAAAGTAAAATCGTCCGATGATGGACGAACGTCCAAAACGCATCGCTATTAAATAAAAATATGCTTGTGAATTTTATAAAGTCTACAAAATAAACTAAATTATTATTTAAAAGTAAAATCGCCCGAAGATAAACGATCGTCCGAAACGCGTCGCTATTAAATAAAAATATGCTTGTGAATTTTGTAAAGTCTACAAAATAAATTAAATTAATAATTTAAAGTTAAATCGCCCGATGATGGTTGATCGTCCGAAACGCGTAGCTAATAAAAAAAAATATGCTTGTGAATTTTATAAAGTTTACAAAACAAATTTAATTAATATTTTAAAGTAAAATCGCCCGATGATGGACGATCGTTCGAAACGCGTAGCTAATAAATAAAAATATGATTGTGAATTTTATAAAGTTTACAAAATAAATTAAATTAATATTTTAAAGTAAAATCGTCCGATGATGGTTGAACGTCCAAAACGCGTCGCTATTAAATAAAAATATGCTTGTTAATTTTATAAAGTCTACAAAATAAATTAAAATATTATTTAAAAGTAAAATCGCCCGAAGATAAACGATCGTCCGAATCGCGTCGCTATTTAATAAAAATATGCTTGTGAATTTTATAAAGTTTACAAAATAAATTAAATTTATTTAAAAGTAAAATCGTCCGATGATGGACGAACGTCCAAAACGCGTCGCTATTAAATAAAAATATGCTTGTGATTTTATAAAGTTTACATAATAAATTAAATTAATATTTAAAAGTAAAATCGTCCGATGATGGACGAACGTCCAAAACGCGTCGCTATTAAATAAAAATATGCTTGTTAATTTTATAAAGTCTACAAAATAAATTAAATTTGTTAAAAAGAAAAATCGTCCGATGATGGACGAACGTCCAAAACGCGTCGCTATTAAATAAAAATATGCTTGTGAATTTTATAAAGTCTACAAAATAAATTAAATTAATATTTAAAAGTAAAATCGTCCGATGATGGACGAACGTCCAAAACGCGTCGCTATTAAATAAAAATATGCTTGTTAGTTTTATAAAGTCTACAAAATAAATTAAATTTATTTGAAAGTAAAATCGTCCGATGATGGACGATCGTCCGAAACGCGTAGCTAATAAATAAAAATATGCTTGTGAATTTTATAAAGTTTACAAAATAAAATAAATTAATATTTTAAAGTAAAATCGTCCGATGATGGAAGAACGTCCAAAACGCGTCGCTATTAAATAAAAATATGCTTGTGAATTTTATAAAGTCTACAAAATAAATTAAATTTATTTAAAAGTAAAATCGTCCGATGATGGACGAACGTCCAAAACGCGTCGCTATTAAATAAAAATATGCTTGTGAATTTTATAAAGTCTACAAAATAAATTAAATTATTATTTAAAAGTTAAATCGTCCGATGAAGGACGATCGTCCGAAATGCGCAGCTAATAAATTAAAATATGCTTGTGATTTTATAAAGTTTACATAATAAATTAAATTAATATTTAAAAGTAAAATCGTCCGATGATGGACGAACGTCCAAAACGCGTCGCTATTAAATAAAAATATGCTTGTTAATTTTATAAAGTCTACAAAATAAATTAAAATATTATTTAAAAGTAAAATCGCCCGAAGATAAACGATCGTCCGAATCGCGTCGCTATTAAATAAAAATATGCTTGTGAATTTTATAAAGTTTACAAAATAAATTAAATTAATATTTTAAAGTAAAATCGTCCAATGATGGACGAACGTCCAAAACGCGTCGCTATTAAATTGAAATACGCTTGTGAATTTTATAAAGTTTACAAAATAAATTAAATTAATATTTTAAAGTAAATTCGTCCGATGATGGACGACCGTCCAAAACGCGTCGCTATTAAATAAAAATATGCTCGTGAATTTTATAAAGTCTACAAAATAAATTAAATTATTATTTAAAAGTAAAATCGCTCGAAGATAAACGATCGTCCGAAACGCCTGAAAAATCGAAAAATCAACCGTCTGCGGTGCGTTTTCAATATCAGAGTACTCCACAAAGGAAATCTACTGGAAGACTGTCGTCTTCAATAGAAAATATTTCGGCTGGTAAGCCTCGTTAATCGCTTATTACTTCGACGCCGGGATCGGGTCAAAATTCTGGCTTCAAAATTATGCTTTTCAGAATTCTGCTTTTTTAAAGAAAATTCTGCTTTTCAAAATTCTGCTTTATTTTTTGTCTGGTTTACAAAATTCTGCTTTTCAAAATTCTGGAAATTTATATTAAAAAAAAATTCTGCTAATTCTGCTTTTTTTTAATAGTATATTTACTAACGGAAAAGTCAATTTAACATGGTTTTTGTTTCAATTTTAACAAACAAAAATTAAAATTTCGTCTTTTAATAATTATAAACAATAACTGAAAATAGAGCAAAAATAATAACAACAACAAAAACAAAATGTAAACAAAAAATAATAACAACAATTAAAAAACGAAAAGCAAATTACGTTAAAGTGGAGAGATTAATATTCTTAGCAATACGCTTTAGATAACCTACATGGCTGAGATCTCTTCTCTTTTTAATTATTCTCTTTATTTGTTTGTTTTCAATATAATTTTTCTCTTCTTTTTTATTCTCTCTCCATTTTCCTTTATTAGATTTAACAAGTGAAACGTTCATTTTTGCTTTTTAATAAGAATAACACACTATCACGAAGGGATAAGAAAAGACACTAACCATTGTCTAAGACCCTGACTAAGTTAAGAGAGCAAAAATTAATTGCGTCTAAACATCTCGCTTATTCAAGCGAGAGGATAATTTTACAAAATTCTGGAAATAATAAAAATAAGGTTTGGAAAATGTTAAAAAGCGCGCGCTTTTTAACATTTTCCAAACCTTATTTTTATTATTTCCAGAATTTTGTAAAACAGAATTTTGAAAAAACAGAATTTTGAAAAGCAGAATTTTGAAAAACAGAATTCTGAAAAGCAGAATTTTGAAAGCAGAATTTTGAAAAGCAGAATTTTGAAAGCAGAATTTTGACAAAAGAATTTTGACCCCGGCAGAATTTTGACCCCAACCCTTCGACGCCATTTCGTCAAAGAGCTGATATTGCATCATTCTCTAACTCGTCCAGACGGTCACTCACAACTAGTTCTCATTTGGATAAAACCACTAGCAATAAATAAGAGAGTAGAAATTCTTTGATGCTGAGACAAGCTCTATCGACAAATCTGCAGCTTCGAGTTGAACTCAGAACAAACTAGAAAAATCAGTTCCGTTTTTAGAAAAGGTTGACAGTAAGGTGGATCAATCAAAGCTGATAAAGTTGAAGATTCTATGCAAGATGAAAAAACATATGGAAACAAAAGCCAATTGACGAACTGCTGCAGACTCTCCGAAACTTTGATAACTTCCTATTCTCCCCGTCAAACTGGTACACGCCCAGAGAAATCATTCGCTGTTGTGCAATCACCTTTGGCCGCCCATAATGCTTAACTAACTAATGTCAGCTTAGGGCCGTTTTATCATATTGCTTCGCCACAAACCGCCCTACCTAATCGCTTCTCAATTAACTTGATCGACCTAATTACTCCGAAAAAAATAATACCAAACACCGCGTCTCCTTCTCGAACTCTTCTCAAATCGACTCTGAAAAAAAATCTTCCTAAAGGAGTTTTCAAAAGTTTTCAAAGTCAGAGTACTCCACAAAGGAAAGCTACTGGAAGACTGTCATCTTCAATAGAAAGTATTTCGGCTGGTAAGCCTCGTAAATCACTTATTACTTCGACGCCATTTCGTCAAAGAGCTGATATTGCATCATCATTGAATCTTCAGGATGTTGTGAAAGATCCTCTGGAAGCGACAAGTGATAAGATTTTTAGATTAGATTAGATTGATTTTTATTTAGTTCTTTTCTGAATTTAACCTTAAATACATACATAAGTTTACAAAAATCTTTATGACATGGCATTTGCCGTCTGCCAGAATGACAACTATTTTAATTTTTTTGTATCATATTGCTAACAAAGCATAACGCGTAGCTAATAAATAAAAATATACTTCTGAATTTTATAAAGCTAGCAAAATAAATTAAATTAATATTTAAAAGTAAAATCGCTCGTCGATGGACGATCGTCCGAAACGTGTCGCTATTAAATAAAAATATGCTTGTGAATTTTATAAAGTTTACAAAATAAATTAAATTAATATTTTAAAGTAAAATCGCCCGATGATGTACGATCGTCCGAAACGTGTCGCTATTAAATAAAAATATACTTGTGAAATTTATAAAGTTTACAAAATAAATTAAATAAATATTTTAAAGTAAAATCGCCCGTCGATAGACGATCGTTCGAAACGTGTCGCTATTAAATAAAAATATGCTTGTTAATTTTATAAAGTTAAAAAAATAAATTAAATTAATATTTTAAATTAAAATCGCCCGATGATGGACGATCGTTAGAAACGCGTAGCTAATAAATAAAAATATGCTTGTGAATTTTATAAAGTTTACAAAATAAATTAAATTAATATTTTAAAGTAAAATCGTCCGATGATGGACGATCGTCCAAAACGCGTCGGTAGTAAATAAAAATATGCTTGTGAATTTTATAAAGTCTACAAAATAAATTAAATTAATATTTTAAAGTAAAATCACCCAAAGATAGACGATCGTCCGAAACGCGTCGCTATTAAATAAAAATATACTTGTGTATTTTATAAAGTTTACAAAATAAATTAAATTAATATTTTAAAGTAAAATCGCTCGTCGATGGACGATCGTCCGAAACGTGTCGCTATTAAATAAAAACATGCTTGTGAATTTTATAAAGTTAAAAAAATAAATTAAATTAATATTTTAAAGTAAAATCGCTCGTCGATGGACGATCGTCCGAAACGTGTCGCTATTAAATAAAAATATGCTTGTTAATTTTATAAAGTTAAAAAAATAAATTAAATTAATATTTTAAAGTAAAATCGCCCGATGATGGAAGATCGTCCGAAACGCGTCGCTATTAAATAAAAACATGCTTGTGAATTTTATAAAGTCTACAAAATAAATTAAATTATTATTTAAAAGTAAAATCACCCAAAGAAAGACGATCGTCCGAAACCCGTCGCTATTAAATAAAAATATGCTTGTGAATTTAATAAAGTTTACAAAATAATATTAATTAATATTTTAAAGTAAAATCGTCCGATAATGGACGAACGTCCAAAACGTGTCGCTATTAAATAAAAATATGCTTGTGAATTTTATAAAGTCTACAAAATAAATTAAATTATTATTTTAAAGTAAAATCACCAAAGATAGACGATCGTCCGAAACGCGTCGCTATTAAATAAAAATATGCTTGTGAATCTTATAAAGTCTACAAAATAAATTAAATTATTATTTTAAAGTAAAATCACCCAAAGATAGACGATCGTCCGAAACGCGTCGCTATTAAATAAAAATATGCTTGTGAATTTTATAAAGTCTACAAAATAAATTAAATTATTATTTAAAAGTAAAATCACCCAAAGATAGACGATCGTCCGAAACGCGTCGCTATTAAATAAAAATATGCTTGTGAATTTTATAAGGTTTACAAAATAAATTAAATTAATATTTTAAAGTAAAATCGTCCGATGATGGACGAACGTCCAAAACGTGTCGCTATTAAATAAAAATATGCTTGTGAATTTTATAAAGTCTACAAAATAAATTAAATTATTATTTTAAAGTAAAATCACCAAAGATAGACGATCGTCCGAAACGCGTCGCTATTAAATAAAAATATGCTTGTGAATTTTATAAAGTCTACAAAATAAATTAAATTATTATTTAAAAGTGAAATCACCCAAAGATAGACGATCGTCCGAAACGCGTCGCTATTAAATAAAAATATGCTTGTGAATTTTATAAAGTTTACAAAACAAATTAAATTAATATTTTAAAGTAAAATTGTCCGATGATGGACGAACGTCCAAAACGTGTCGCTATTAAATAAAAATATGCTTGTGAATTTTATAAAGTCTACAAAATAAACTAAATTATTATTTAAAAGTAGAATCACCCAAAGATAGACGATCGTCCGAAACGCGTCGCTATTAAATAAAAATATGCTTGTGAATTTTATAAAGTCTACAAAATAAATTAAATTATTATTTAAAAGTAAAATCGCTCGATGATGGACGATCGTCCAAAACGCCTCGCTATTAAATAAAAATATGCTTGTGAATTTTATAAAGTTTACAAACAAATTAAATTAATATTTTAAAGTAAAATCGCCCAAAGATAGAAGATCGTCCGAAACGCGTCGCTATTAAATAAAAATATACTTCTTGTGAAATTTATAAAGTTTACAAAATAAATTAAATTAATATTTTAAAGTAAAATCGCCTGATGATAGACGATCGTCCGAAACGCGTAGCCAATAAAAAAAAATATACTTATGAAATTTATAAAGTTTACAAAATAAATAAAATTAATATTTTAAAGTAAAATCGCCCGTCGATGGATGATCGTCCGAAACGCGTAGCTAATAAATAAAAATATGCTTGTGAAATTTAAGAAGTTTACAAAATAAATTAAATTAATATTTTAAAGTAAAATCGCCCGTCGATAGACGATCGTCCGAAACGCGCCGCTATTAAATAAAAATATACTTGTGAAATTTATAAAGTTTACAAAATAAATTAAATTAATATTTTAAAGTAAAATCGCCCGTCGATGGATGATCGTCCGAAACGCGTAGTTAATAAATAAAAATATACTTGTGAAATTTAAAAAGTTTACAAAATAAATTAAATTAATGTTTAAAAGTAAAATCGCCCGATGATGGACGAGCGTCCGAAACGCGTCCCTATTAAATAAAAATATACTTGTGAAATTTATAAAGTTTACAAAATAAATTTAATTAATATTTAAAAGTAAAATCGCCTGATGATGGAAGATCGTCCGAAACGCGTCGCTATTGTAAAAATATGCTTGTGAATTCTATAAAGTTAACAAAATAAATTAAACTAATATTTTAAACTCCGCTCCTCTGACTCCCCAAGCCGACCCCGAGTTTCAGTGATGTGGGTGAGCTCAACAATAAAATTGTTGTGGTCACTCACAACTTTCCCCCCTAGAACTGACCAGTGGAAACCAAATAAGTTAACAGTCTTCGGCTAACCTCCATAGCGTTCAGACCTATTCTCCCTCTTGTCTCTAGTGAGAGTTCTCAATCTCTTAATTCTTAATTTTTCTCTTTTTCATCTCCGCTTATTCTTTACCTTCCCTTTTCCCTACCGTTAACCGCACACGTGTTTTTGTTCAAGTGTTATCAAATTTAATCTCCCTAAGGATGGCTCCTAAGCCAACCCGTTCGGGTAACCGGTTTGATGGCTTGGACGAATGCCTACTTCCCGATCCCCCTGACCCTCCTCCTCCTCCAGTGAAAAGAAACAAATTATCCAGTGATCTCTTCAGTGCTTTCCCTTCCTTACCATCCAAATCTATATTTAAAAACCCCCGTTTTATCCACATTACACCCAAAGATCCCAACAAGCCACTATCTTCGATAAGTGTGTTTGTCCTAAAAAAAATGATCGATTCGATAAGTACCCAATACGAAAAAATATCCCAACTAAGAGATGGTTCAATACTTATCTTAACAAAAGACCAGACCATCGCCAACAAATTTATTAACTCTAAAGCCCTAGACAATATTTGCCCTGCAAATATTAAACTGCATCCTAACCTCAATCTTTCCAAAGGCATTGTATATGCCCCCTGTCTAATCAATGTCCCCGAAGCTGAAATCGTATCGGAACTCAAGAGTCAATTTGTAACCGACGTCTACAAATTTACCAAAAAAATCGAAAATACGAGCAAGGCTACAGGCCTAATGATTTTCTCATTTGACCTATTCAGAATCCCAGAAACTGTCGACATTGGTTGGTACAAAACAAAAGTATCAGAATACATACCCAATCCAATGCGTTGCCGTCAATGCCAACGTCTTGGGCATACAATAAAATGGTGTAAAAGCCCTGCAACATGCGAAACATGCAATTTCCCCCTTCATGAAGGTACAGAATGTACTCGCACTGAATGTGCTAATTGCACAGGTCCCCACCCCGCCTCCTCCAAAGCCTGTCCTAGATACGTTCAAAGCAAGGAAATTATAGAAATCAAAACAAAAAACAAATGCACAATCTCTGAAGCCAGACGCTTACAAAGAGAACGGTATCAACCTCCTTCAGCTTTCTCTTCCGATCTCTACTCAGACAAATTAAAAAAATCTTCTTCTAGTAAGAGCACAGATTCTCAACCATCCACATCTCTCACAACCAATTCAACAAAAAATAATACGAACAACATTTCTCCTAAACTAACTGCATCTCGCTCCAAAGAGAGTAATCCGAAACAAACAGAAAAAACAGCTATTTGAACTTTAAATGAAAAAACCGCTACAGCAAACACTAACTCCCCCACAACCTCAACTCAAAAAACCCACTCAAAAGAATCCACTCAAAATATTTCAATCAATAAAATCTCCATTTTACCTGACACCGCTCGTAATCCTTACTCTCCAACCAATGCAACACACAATTCTTTACTGCAATCAACAACTTGTTCATCTCACACGAAATCACCAATGTTTATTGATATCGATACTGATGATGATTCCCCTTAAAGTAAATAATGGTACACTCTCAACCCGCGCCCAGAGCAGCGATGTGAGTCCTCCCCTCAATGGAGGGGTCCCACATCGCCGTTCAGGGCGCGGGATAAACTTGTTACCAGGTGGAAATCGCCCTTTTACTCGTACCATCAACGGTACGGCTAATAAGGGATTTTCCACCGCCTTTAACGAATTAAAAATAATGCAATGGAATATGAATGGTTATTTCAATAACCTTCATTCACTCCAGTTGCTAATTAAAGAAACAAACCCTTTCATTATCACCCTCCAAGAAACTCATTTAAAACACAATAGTCATATATTCCCACCAACAAAATATTCAGCTTCATTCCACAATTTTCCATCCAACGATACTTATTCAAAACAGGGAACATGCATATTTGTACAAAAAAGTATACCCCACAGATACATAACCATAAACTCACGAATTTCTGCAGTTGCAGTAGAAATTGAATTAAAATTCAAGCTAACGATCGTTTCACTCTATATTCCTCCGGATCAGATTTTTGATTCCTCAGATCTTGATGATATTGTTTCGAACATTATAACTCCATTCATCCTTACCGGTGATTTTAATTCCTGGAACCCCGCTTGGGGTTCACCGTCAATCAATAAACGTGGTAAGTCGGTAGAAAACTTTATAGCTAATAAAAGCCTCAGTATTCTTAATGACGGTCGCCCTACCCACCTTTCTACACACGGCACCTTTTCTCATATTGACCTTACCCTTTCGTCTCCTCATCTTTCCGCATCGTTAAACTGGGATGTTTCCAACGATTTAAATGGAAGCGACCACTTCCCAATTTTTACAACCCTTGTAATGGGTAACAATCTCAAACTGCCTAAATCTCAACCCAAATTTTTGACCAGCCTAGCCAATTGGGACTTGTTCCAAACGGAGATCTCAAAACAAACCTTAATCCGATTAAATTATACAGAAGTCAATAGAGAAGCTGCCAATATAACAAAGATTATTCGCTATGCAGCCAACCTAAGTATTCCCCAAAGCACTAATAGAGAACACAAAAAGACTGTTCCCTGGTGGAATCCCCACCTGAAAAGCCTACGACAAAAAAAGCAATTGGCATTCAATAATTTCAAAAAGTCCCCCTCCCAAATTAACCTCATAACATATCGGAAAGCGAATGCCGAATTCCGAAGAGCCGCTAAAAAAGAAAAATCAATCTGTTTCAAAAATTTCATCTCAAGCATTAACAAAAACTCCTCGCCCAAACAAATGTGGAACGTTATAAAATGTCTTGATGGTAATTACACCCCCCACTCCATCAAACTGATTAAAACTGAATCCGGTAATCTAACAAATCCGTTAGAAATCAATTCAATTTTCGCTGATTCATGGGAAAAAGCTCAAAACAATTCTAATTTTCACCACTTGTACATCCAAGAAAAAAATACTTTTCTAGCTATGTCCCATCCAAATTATCTACCACTGCCCTCAGCTGTTTCCATCGAAGCCCCCATATCACTCGTTGAATTGGAGTACTGTCTCCATTCCGTAAAAGGAACTACCCCAGGTTTCGATAGAGTTTCCTATGCAATGTTAAAGAATTCCCCGAATACATTAAAATCTAAACTTCTATCCTTGTACAACAATATTCTTTTCAATGGATACATTCCTCAAGCATGGAAGATCGCAACGATTGTACCTTTACCAAAACCAAATAAGGACCTTTCGTCTATTTCAAGGTACAGACCCATATCTCTGTTGCCCTGCGCTTCCAAAATATTAGACAATATAATTTCGAAAAGAATTTTCTGGTTCGTTGAAAAAAACAAATTCATCGACAAGAATCAAGTTGCTTTTCAAAAAGGCAGAAGTACTATGGATTCACTACTTCACCTCGACTTTTTGGTATCATCTACCATTTCGGAAAAAAACCACGCTTCCATTTTGGCAATTGATTTTGCCCAGGCTTTTGATAGGATTGGTCCACACGTCGTTTTAAAACAACTAATTGATTGGAAAATTGGACCAAATATTTTTAATTATGTTAAGTCTTTTCTTTCTAACCGTAGATTCCGCATTAAAACCAACTCGATTTACTCTTCCATACATCGTTTAGAAAACGGTATTCCACAAGGATCACCGTTATCAGTTGTTTTATTTATCATTGCATTTAACGGTATAAACAAAATTGTTATTAACTACCCAGAAATAAGACACGTATTATACGCTGACGATCTCATTCTTTTTTCAAAATGTAAAGACCTAACACTTCTATCTTCTATATTTTCTGCAATAATTAACGATTTAGATAACTGGGGCAATATATCTGGCTCAAAAATCTCAATTTCAAAATGTGAAATATTACATATATGTCGTAAATACAAATGTCGAAAAACTATCGATGGCGTAAGCCTTAATAATGTAATCATAAAAAATGTAAATTACTCTAATATATTAGGTATTATTTTTGATTCAAGATATAGCTTTAAGGAACACTGTATTTATGTTAAAAAGAGCCTTACAACCAGATGCAATTTAATCAAGTTTATGAGTTCCAAAAAATACAATTGCGACATCAATACAATTATTTCGATCATCCGTTCAATAATTCTGGCAAAAATCGACTACGGCCTCCCTATTTATGGAAAGTGCTCTAAGGCATCAATTATCATCAACTTATCTCCACGCCTTACCATGCAGCTATCAGAAACAGCATCGGAGCTTTCCGGACTACACCAATAAGAAACATCTTAGTCGAAACTGGTCTCCCGAATTTATCTGACAGAACTGAATTTCTCACATGGCAAATACTCCAAAAAATCAACTCACCATTCCCTTCTCCGATTCAAGACGATGCAACGAAGCTTCTAAAACGAAAAAAGACACCAAGATATCCATCCGCACTTCATAAAGCTATTAACGCTGCTTCAAAACTGGACACACCAATCAGCATCGATGTCAAATCAAAAAGTAATCACCCCCCCTGGGAACTACCGGTTGATTCCATAATCACCGTTTTCGAGGAATATTCTAAATCTTCTACTAATAAGGAAACATACCAATCTCTTTTCCTAGAAGCAAAAGAAAACTTACAAGAACAGGGTTGGCAACTAATTTTTACTGACGCATCAAAATCAAAAGCTGGGACTTCATTCGCAGTCGTCACTGAAAATGGTTCAATTTTATCCAAAGGTCTACTTAATGACTTTTCATCTACTTTCACAGCCGAAGCATTTGCCATTTTAAAAGCAATTGAAGTAGTTAAAAATAAAAAAACCATAATATTCTCGGATAGCTTATCAGCAATAAAAGCAGTCAGAAACATCAACAATCACACAACTTTAGCTCTTGTCATTCGGGACAAACTAATGGCAAAGAAGAAAAATCTGAGAATTGCTTGGGTTCCAGGACATATGGACATTATTGGCAACGTCTTTGCAGACATCGAAGCAAAACAAGCGTTAAAAGAACCTCTTATAAAGTTTTATTCCTTCAACGTCAAGGACTTTAAAAAACACAGCAAATCAATCATGATGACTAATTTGCTTACCAGCTGGTCGGAATATCAACATTCTTACTCAAGCCTTAACCCCAATGCAGTTCGAGCTCTCTATCCTACGGATTTGCCATCATCTTTGATAAAGGAATATATAAGACTCAGAATGGGACATTCTCAAATCACGCACAAACACATATTCACAAAACAACCTGCCCCTCTCTGTGACTTCTGTTCGTCTAAGCCAATATTTACCGTCCAACATATACTACAATGCGAACACATCACCAGAATAAGCCATGAGATCTCCGGAAAACATTTAAATCAACTTTTATCTTCAATTTCGAAAACCAACATTAATCTGGTTCACAAAATTCTAATCAAACTTAAACTTGAACACTCAATCTAATCTACACTATTTTTCTTTTTAAATAGCCAAAAGCCCTGGTAGCTAGCGCTATACGTATTAAATTATTGTTAGTATAATTTATTTTATATTTTCAATAAAATTATAATAATAATAATAATAATAAATAAGTTAAGCGCGGACTCATTTACTAAAGTCACATCAATGTCACTTTTACCATTCACACTGTGAAATGTATACAATTCACTTGGCTGGTTGACAGTGAGGATAGCATTCTCGGTCATCTATTCCACCAACTCTATTCCCCTGTGGAGCTTCCGATGTTCAGACGGATGTCTTCTCATCTTAGAGAACCACACAGGTGAGATAGCATTGGCATCAAGACCAAAAATTACCGCCTCACCCCCAATCAGTTGAAGCACCCTATCCATATACACTAAAGAGGGTTGAATTTCGTCAGAAAACTTGCAGTAAACAAAGAAAAATTCTTCCGAACTCACCCTCTACACACACACACACAGACCTAAATTGTCCTTATGAACAAGCAACGCTTCGGTGTTTACGTCGTTCACAACAATTGCAGCTGAGCCACTTCTGTTTGTGAATGACCGCATCGCAGCTGGCAGTCCCCTTAGACTTTCATGGGAAACATAAGGTTCTTGCAACAGTGCAAAGCTGCACCAAGCGTCACTAAGGAGAACACCTAAATCAATAATCGCCCTATAACAGCCCTGACAGTTGATTTGAATGACTTTTGCCATTACTGTCTGTTAAATCTCCTCTCTATTTCTCTCTTATATACTGGGCAAACGTCCGTTAGCATATAATGCCCGGCGACCCATCCATTAAAAGCACAATCCATACAATGGATTGGCTTCGTGCAGCTGCGCGCTGTGTGCCCTAAATCACCACAGCGTCCACAAACGATCTTGGGCGACTTGCATTTATTTGCAAAGTGGTCCATTCCCAAGCATCGTCTGCACGTTGCTATTTCGGGGCCTATCTTTCATGACTAGCTTTAAAACCCTATCCGTAGCTTCCAAAATGATATTAATGAAGCCATCACCTACGCTCCAAATACTAACTACCCTAACCTCCTTTTGGAATTCCTCCTCACTAAGGTCTGACAAATTCTTTTTGTACAGATCCTTCCTTAATTCCTCTGCCAAAATTCTCCTAAGCATACGCCTAACTCTAAACCTCGGGCCAAGCTTGGTATTTGCCTTGTCAATACCTAATTCCTTTAGCTTCGGATTGGAAAGCAATTGCTCCCTATCCTTTTCTGAAGGAAATCTAACTACAAGCTCATCATTCTTTTTTTTGACAAGGAATGAACTCTTGTGTCGCCTAGAGCCGGTCCCAGGGTTTCACTTAAGATTTTCTTTAAATTCTTGCCTTCTGTTGTCTGACTTCTCAGCAAAACCGAATATGTCTTTTCCACTTTCCTAGCTGGAGGGGCCTTCAAATTTCCACAATTAAGTGGTGGCATTGCTGCCAACGATTCAATTTGAGGCCGAAAAGACCTCTCACACCTAACCCTACTGGAATTCCAGAGCAGACCTTTTCCACTGGTGTCTCTCTGCGTGAAGCAGGGACTGAAGGAGTGAGTGGAGTCACTGGAGTCACCGCCTCCGAAGTACCGATCCTAGCCTCAAGCCGCCCCTTGAGATGCTCATTCTCAGCACCAAGCCTAAGAATGAGCTCTTCATAGTCGGCAGCTATCTTTAAAAATCCCTCACTCCCCGGGTGGTTAATGCTATTTTTTACCATGCACTCCTTTATTTCACCTACTTTATTTAAAATATAATTGAAACTCAAAACTAACCTTTTCGTATCTGGCTTCCCAGTTGCTTGGGCAGATACTTTCATGTCCTTTAATTCTTTGGCATCCTTCTTTCTTTCCGTTGTAATGACACCTGGAGACGGTGAGGCCTTTTCCGGCTCTTTGATCTACTTGTCTTTCGTATCACTTTCATTCACTAACACTTTCACTACCTCAACATTCACTGATCCTTTTTTCTTCACTATTTTGTCCTCATCACGCTCGGCCTTTCTTTTTAAGGAAGCGACCTCACACTCCATTTCATCGTTCGTTTCAAGGGCCTCTGTCGATGCCTTCTTTTCCTTCTTCCTTTTCGTTCTCTTTGCCTTTTCTGTCTTCTTTTCATCCCCGTCCGACTTAAGAAATTGCTTCCTGATGGATGTCAATTTTTCGTCCATTTTCCTTACACCCGTCTCAAAGTCTTCGTCGCTTAGACACACAAATATATTTAGGCACTTTCCCTCACTCATTTTTACAGTGTTTCTGGAATAAATATTCCTCGCACTAATGGCTAGGGAAAAACCACAATCACAAAAAAGAAATACACTTAATCTTCACAGTGCAGCTGCACCACAGGTATATTTATACCTGAAAAGGGTCACCACACCGCAATAAAAATGGGGGAATCTTTTTCACTCGCGCTACCGCAATAAAACAAAAATTATTTTCGTCACTCGCACTGACCGTAATAAAACTATTAAAATCCTGTCACTCGCAGTGACCGCAATAAGACGAAAAATAAATTCCGTTGCACGCACTGACCGCAATAAAACTAGGATGATCCTGTCTCTCGCACTACCGCAATAAACCGAAGTATTAAGTTAAAAATCGGAAAAACCGCGAAACAAAAAACTTCGACTAATTCCTTTTGGTATAAAAATTGAAATTTGAAAATTAAACCGCACAAGACATCCTTTCACGACCAAAGTCAAAATCCAACTGAGAGGGATTGGGACACAAGGATCCAACCTAGCAGGGTCCAACATGAGCCTTGGAAGTACAAAGCCGTAACACCCACAGGGATCTACGCAAACAAAGAAAAGCCAAGCTTCAATGAAACAAGTCCCAAAAGACAAGTTTCAGTAAAAGCAGAACTTCATCTAAGCCAACGTCAGGTGAACCCCTTGTTGTACAGCAGTGTATTACACAGAACAAAACAGATGCCATCACTGCCGTCGAATCTCAAACAGTCGATGGGCAAAGACAGAAAAGCTCTCAGCCGTTTCCCTTGAAAAAAAAGGATGCGACTGAAATCCCAAGCCCCATGTACCCGAACCACACCCATAGCAGGGAGATTCCTGATATAAGCATATCTCGGGCACTCAACCTGTACAGTACATGTCTCCAATCCTCTCTCAGAGCTATACATGCACATTCAGCCGAGTCAGCCAAGGTCCTTGGATGCAAGAATGAATTCAAGGAAACATGACCAATCAGCAAAAAGCCCGCATGAAGTTAGAAATCCAGGAACTAACGCCCACACGCTGAAACTACCTCAGGAAGGAACTCGAAAGTAACCTTACTTACCTCACTATCAGCCCAGCGAGATTGCCACCTGGAGAACATACAATAATTAATTAGCCGAACATTTCGATCATGAATACTCAGATTTTGAATATTCAGACAGTCATTCCATTCAGATGCAGAAAGACACCGCTGCCTTCGTAGTCTGCCAGCAATATATTAACTTTTCACTTCCAGATCTAACGGAGGAACACCAGCCAACCCCTGCAAAGTCTCTGTCGAGACAGTTCTGCAAACACGAAGCGAACCAAGGAGCATTATTCTCTGACAACAAAGAATCTTGCTTCTTCCTGTCACGGTCTTAACAGCATCATACCATATTGTAGCACCAAATGTTGCGCAAGCAACAAATAGCCCATTGTATACGGTACGTACTGCTCATATAGACAGGCCGCAGTTACACTTCAACATTCTGGTCACTGCTGGCACAAGAAAGGTGAGCTTTGCCCTCCCCTGTTCAAGATGAGGTGCAAAGGCCACAACGAAGACAAGTCATACTCTTGGCTGGACATTTGTTGGCCATGTGACTTGTGGAGAGACATCTCCTGCACACAGGAACTTTGGGAAGTTCTTGCACCTGATACGAACAGTGCCTGACGTAAGCTCTATTTTTTGATAAAAAATCAAAAACCCTGTCACTTCCCTTTATAAACACATCGAATCTTCCTACACCTACTTCCCACTTGGTGAGAATCTTGACCTCCTTAGCAAAGTCTTCATCGGTCAAAAACGAAAGACTCTTGGCATGGAGATCCGCTCTAAATCTGTCTAATGAAATTTTCCTAGACATGTGTCTTACCACAAATCTACGTGCCAGTCTATCTTTAGAGACAGCTGACAAACCTAGTTCCTTAAGCTTATTACTGTTGAGGACTTGTTTCCTCTCTGCCTCACTAGGCACCATCACTAAGACCTCACCATTCTTTGTCTTCGACATGGAATGAAACCTTATATTCTCTAGTGAAGATCCTACTCCCTCGCTAAATACCTTCCTTAAGTCAGTATCCTTATTATCACTTTTAAGGATAAGCGAATAAGTGATAACTGCCGGGCTAGTTGGAGGAGGCTTAACAGTCTTCGGATCCTTAGGGACCGAAGCCAGTGACCTCAACTGTGGGAATGAAGCATCAGTTCCCAGTGGAACGCCCGAAAGATAGACCTTAGTTCCATTGTTGCGTGCAGCAGGAACTGAAGGCACTACAATAGCAGTAGCCTTGATATCTTTAGTCTCACTAAGCCTTGTGACCTCTGTCACAAGCTGCAAAACTAACAATTCCAACTCAACCGTAATGCGGTTGAAATTTGGATCTTTAATCCCTACCAAAGCCTCCTCCTTCAACTTGGCCAGCTTACCCATGACCTGACTTAGTCTAAATTTTTCCCCTTTTCCAACACCAATAACACTGTTATCAACTAACCTTTCTACACCTGGCTTCCCAGTACCATGGGCAGGTGTTTTTCCTTCCTCTTCCGGCTGGGTCGATTTGGAAACCACTTCACTTTGACTTTTGTCCACAACGCAACACTTTTTAACACTGTCTTCGTCAGCCTTTCCTTGATTTTTTACATCGTCATTAACCTCAATCAGATCGTCGCTCATTTTCCTCTTCAGCGACATTTCTTGGTATTCCATTGTTATGGCCTTGTCCAGCGCTTTGTTGCCTTTCTTCTTATCGTCGTTGGTAGTACCCTTGCTGAATTAAACCTTCTCCTTATCGTCGTTGGTGGTACCCTTGCTAATTTTCAACTTTTTATCTGCCTTCATCTTCTTTCTGAGTTTCTTAGAAATGTCTTTGCACTTTTCCTCTTTCTTCTCCTTGAGGAATTCTTTATCCCTCGACTCACTTTTACACTCACCACTTCTTCCAAATCGGATTCATCCGATAAGGTCATAAACTTATTACCACTGACCTCACTCATAGTGTTTCTGGGAAATCCCTCGCACTCAAAATTATTTGTTCCTGGAATTCTTGGAATTCCTCGCACTAATCACTTTATTTTTGAAATTCCCGGAAACTCGCGATCACAAATAAAATATTTTCACACTGACGCGAGGGTCGCAAAAGTGCAGCTGCACTTCAGGTAATTAGCCTGAGATACCGCAATAAAACACTTAATTTGGAAATCGCACAAGCACCGTAATAAAATTGAGCAAATGGGTTTTTTTTTTATTTTGAAGGGAAAATCCGCGACAAAACTAATAAACCTTAATCCGCACACAACGTCCTTTCACGACCGAAGTCAGAGACCAACTGAGGGATTGGGACAGATATCGAAAATAAGCTTAACGAGAACACCTGCCGTAAAGGCCTAATTTCCCGGTGGGCCTACCCACAATATCAGGGCTTAGGAAAAGCGCAAGCCAACGCCCTAGGGTGGTACAAGTACCATCCTAGTACAAATAGTGATATGTTAAGGCATATCACTCCCCTTGCTGAGGGGCGAGGTCTATCTAACACCTCTTGCAACTAGTAATCTCAGATGTAACAGATTATCTAGAAGCCATATGTTCCCGCGAATTTGGGATAACCAACAGCCACCCCGATACTCCCACTAGGGGGCCTACCTCTAAGACAGGACCAAGCTAAACAGACTGATATTAATTATATCAGAAAACCTGAATTGCTTGGTGGGCTCCTGTCCCCCGTGGTACCAGAATATAGCTTCCGGTGGAGCTTCGCAACAGTTAAGGTTACTTCCAGATGGGTTATCCTTAAAACCCGAGGCAACCTCTGTACATGTCCAGTCAGCCACTAGTCGAGGTAGTGACAATGACAAGAAGGACAGCACGAAAAAACCGCAGCCGTGAGGCAATTTCAAACATTGACAGATGTCTTTATTCCATCAGGGGAAGAATTAAAGAAAGCTGAAAAAAGAAGAATAAGAAGAAAAGAAGAAAGAAGAAAGAAAAGTCCCTGAATCCTAAATCCTAGAAGTACCAAAAATTCCTAATCGCTAATTATTCAAAATTTCTCTTCGCCTTTGGAAAACCAAATCAGCGAAGTTCCTAAACCGTTCAGCTGTGTCCCTTGAAAAAAGAACACTGCTGAAGTCCTCCTGACCATCAATCACAGATATTCCCATGGCAGTCAAATCACGGTCATGGGAATATAGCGGGCAACTAACTAGTTCGTGACGCCAGTCCTCTCTTTCTCCACAGACACAATCAGCCGAATCAGCCAAAGTTCTCTGATACCAAAATGCATTCAGAGATCCATGGCCAGTCAGCAAGAAGCACATATGAAGCGAGATTTCCGGCGGTGACCTAAACAGCATTGTACAATTGGGAACACAAAATCGCGTAGAGTTTAATGCTTCGAAAACTCAATGCTGTCTTGTATCGTCAAAGCGTGACATACCCCCCTTGCCACTGTTCATGAGTGGCACTTACATCAATGAGACCGAACATCTCGAGATTCTCGGTATGTGCATCACAGACCACCTCTTGTGGAACGAGCATATATGCGATGTCGCCAAAAATGCCGCAAGATGTTTAGGTTTCTTAAGGCGATGCAAGAAATTTTTTTCCCCTTCTGACCTGGCTACCATCTACAAAACCTACATACGTCCTAAGCTTGAGTACAACTCTCACGTCTGGGCTGGTGCTCCAGTGACGTACTTAAGTCTTCTGGACAGTATTCAAAGAAGAGCAAATAATATATATGTGGACTCTTTTTGGCCAAGTGGAGTAAAAATCCGCCCTTTTGTCTTTAAATCGAAAAACTAAGTGCGTTAGAGGGATCTCTGATACCCTCTATTTCTTCTCGCTCATCGACCCGCCTAAATTATCAACACTCCAATAGAAATCATAATTCTTCACTTAAAGTTTACTTTCATAATGCAAGTGGCATTCGAACGAAAACATCAGAATTGTTTAATAATTCAAGCCATCTCGATTATGATATTATTATCATTGTTGAAACTTGGTTATATCCTGAAATATCTTCGTGCGAACTTTTCGGTCCTAGTCAATTTGCTGTTTACAGACGCGATAGATGTAAGTCCATCTCTGATCGTGGAGGGGGAATCCTGATTGCAATAAGCACAAAGTTATCCTGCATGGAAGTTTCTCTTGTCTACTCTGACATTGAACAGTTATGCGTTGCTGTGACCTCATTTTCTACTACTAATTCTAATTTATATTTTATCATAAGTTATATCCCACCTAGAAGTATGTTAGAAATTTATAAAAAACACTTTTTCAATATTGACACCATTAATAACACATGTTCTGATTTTGATAATTTATTTTGTTTCGGTGATTTTAACTTGTCTAATGTTGTATGGAACTGGTCACGTGATGATAACTTGCTGTTGGCATCTAATATGACAAAGGATTTCGAATATTTTTTACTTGATTCTGTTCATTCACTGAATCTTAATCAAATTAATTGTATTCCTAATGCCTTGAACAACATATTGGATTTTATTTTTGTTTGCAATGATTTTATTAAATCTAATGTATCAACTGTTCCCTTTTCACTTCTAAATGAGTCACTTCATCACAAAGAACTATTTGTTGAGTTTGAATTATACATTTTTTCAAAAAATGAAGATAACAAAGGTTTAAAATCTTATAACTTTAATAAGGCAAACTTCATTGAAATAAACAGCTTTCTTGAGTCTTTTGACTGGGCTCATGAATTTCAAAATTTAAATCTCGACCAAATGTATTTGAGATTTACATCAATTATTTTTGAAAGTTTTTGCAAATTTGTTCCTCTAAGGTCAAAATCAAAGAAACCGCATAAACTTCCATGGTATAATGACCATTTAACGAATCTTAAAAACCTTAAACGTAAAGCTTTTAATAGATATAAATTGACTAAAAATGAATTAGACTATGCCAAATTTCGTGATTTGCGAAAAGATTTTAACATTCTTAATAAATTCCTTCATAGGTGTTATATTATGAGCATTGAAAGTAATGTTAAGTCTAATAGCAGTTCGTTTTGGTCTTTTGTCAATGATAAGAGAAAGTCTTCCGGTTATCCAAAAACTATGTCATATAAAAACACCTGTGCTTCTAATGTTACTTCTGTTCTTGATTTATTTGCAGATTTTTTTCAATCCGTATATACAGATACAAATAACTCAAACAAGTCGTATTTTCCAAATATTACAAGTAAGGTAGATATTGGCGAGTTATACCTTTGTATGGATGAGGTACTCTTCGAACTCCAGTCATTAAAACCTAAGCCTAAGCCTGGTGCTGATGGTATACCAGCTTTGTTTCTTAAGAACTGTTCAACTGCTCTAAGTTTTCCTCTGCTTTGTATCTTTAATAAGTCGCTCTCTGACGGAGTTTTTCTCGATATTTGGAAAACGTCCTACTTAGTTCCGATTCATAAGTCTGGTTGTAAAAACCAAGTCGAAAATTATAGAGGTATCTCTAAAATATCTGCAATTCCCAAACTATTTGAATGCATCGTGAAAAAAATTAGAGTTTTTGACCCGCGAATCCATTTCTGACTTACAACATGGTTTTATCTCTGGGCGTTCTACAACAACAAATATGGCTCTTTTTTCCTCATATGTATTAGAGAATATTGAAGGAAGAAATCAAGTAGATGCAATCTACACAGATTTCAGCAAAGCTTTCTATTCTGTTGATCATTTTTGTTTAATTCAAAAACTCAAATTATTTGGTTTCCATTCATCTTTCTTGGGATGGATTAGTTCGTATTTAATAGGTAGATCACAAAGAATTGAATTAAATAATTTGTATTCTAAACCGATCAATTGCACTTCGGGTGTTCCTCAAGGAAGTCATTTGGGCCCCCTTCTCTTCAATATTTTTATTAATGACATAACTTCAGTTATTAAAAATTCACTCTGCCTTTTATATGCAGACGATCTGAAATTATTCCTTAAAATTAGAAGTGTTCACGATTGCAACCTATTACAATTTGATATTGACCAAATCTCTGAATGGTGCACCTTAAATTGTCTTAAACTAAATATAAAGAAATGCAACGTCATTTCGTTTTATAAAATTCGGAACCACTTAAATTTCGATTACCAAATTGATTCGTCTCCACTTTCACGTGTAGATAAAATAAAGGATCTTGGTATTTTTTTGGACTCTACTTTTTCTTTTAATAATCATATTGATTATATGATTACACGAGCAAATTTACTCGTAGGTTTTATTAAGAGAACTTGTTATGATTTTAGTGACCCTCACGCTTTGCTTTCTCTGTTCATATCTTTAGTTAGATCGCTACTTGAGTATGCTGATATTATCTGGAACCCATCACAGAAGACTCTCTCTGATCGTATCGAAAAAGTCCAAAGACGTTTTACCAAATTTATTTTTTATAAAATGAAATGGGCTATAATCCCAGACTATAAGCCACGCTGTTTATTTCTAGGAATTAAATCTCTGAAATCTAGAAGATGTATGCATGATGTAACATTTGTGAGAGATATTTTGAATTATCATATCAAATGTCCTCCTTTGCTTTTCAAAATTCCAATATATGCACCTATAAGAGCCTTACGTCCCAAAAATTTGCTTTTTGAGAGATACCATAGAACAAACTATGGAAGTAATGACCCATTTTGTAGATGTATAAAAAATTTCAATGAAGTATGCCAAGAAATTGAATTAAGCTGTAAAAGAGATTTGTTTAAAATTAACCTTAAATTGTTATTTACTTTTTAATGATAGAAATTCTATTTATTGTATTTCCCTCTATATGTATATATTTTCAAATATCTGTTAGCATAAGCTTGTAGATAATGACAAATAAATAAAAATTAAAAATAAATAAAAATGATTGGTGACAATACCATCGTTGAGTCATTTACGTCTCTAGAACATCGGCGTAATGTTTCATGCCTCACCCTACTTTACCGATACTTCAACGGTTTATGCTCTAGTGAAATAGCCAGTTGCATTCCTCCCCTTAAACAATTCCCCCGTAATACTCGCGCTTCTAGGAATGCCCATCAGTTTACCCTCGAGCCCAACTTCGGTCGTACCCTCAAGTATAGAGAATCGTTCTTTAGCCGTACCACGCGAATGTGGAACTCCCTTTCACACTCTGTCTTTCCAAATCATTGCAATGTCCAGGAATTTAAGACCAATGTACACCGGCACCTCCTTTCCAACCCCTTTCCTCCTTCCTAAAGCACTCACTGTGTCTCTGGCATAATAAGGGCATAAAAAAAACCCTTGAGTGTGTGCTAATTATAAGAGAAAAAAAAATATATCTCCTGATCGCGCTCCTAACATCAGGTAGGAACTCGAAAGTTGCTTTTCCAGTCTCACTGTTTTTCCATCTAGATTGCCATCTAGAAAGAACACAATCCTGAAAAGCTTCTTGTCTTTCTCTGAGATTCATCCTTGTGAATTCAGAGCACTCTTCCCAGTCCGTTAAGGACAATTCGATCCCTTTTTTGAGCTTGTAGGTTATGCCCATACGCACTACCACCAAGTCAAGGGGGGGAGCTCCAGCTAAAACCTGCATTGCTTTAGTAGAAACTGTGCGACACACAGGCAGCATGCCCTTGACCATTATCCTCTGACAAGAGAGAATCTTTTTCCTTCCCATAACAGTCTTTGCGATGTCATACCATACTGGGGCACCGAAAGTTTCACAGGCAACAAATAGTCCACCATATATAGTAGAAGCCGCCTTTCTACTGAGTCCTCACTTACTCCTTAGAATCCTACGCACCGTTGGAACCACAGTACTCAACTTGTCCTTAACTTGTTCAAGATGAGCACCAAAGTTCATTCTCTCACTCACGGTAATCCCAAGATACGTGACTTTATTCACATACCTTAAGTTACCTAGAGCAGATCTGACAATAGGGTGCCGACCGGACGATAACTTGCCCTTTAGCATTATTGTTGCCGTCTTACCCAATGCCACATCCACTCCTACACTCACACCCCAGCTACATACTTCAGCCATGGCTAGCGAACCCCTGATCTCGATTTCGCTACGAGAGCGACCCTCGATCAAGATTAGCAAGTCATCTGCAAAAGCAATGCATTGGGTACCACACATTTTGCTTAAGGTTGTCAACAGAGAGTCCATCATAAGGTTCCAAATAAATGGACCCGCAATCGATCCCTGTGGTCAACCTCGCTCAACATTCCTATGCACGCAACCATTCACACCACAAACTCTGGCAGATCTGTCAGAGAAATAAATTCTCCACACACCAATTTCCCTACAGCCAATTTCCCTGATTTTGGATAGAATGGCTACCCATTCAAGATGATCAAACGCCCCCTTAAAGTCAACAAATATGCCTAAGACATATTTGCTGCTGGACTCGTTTACACATCTTTTCATGAAAAGCCAAGCATCCTCAACACTTTTCCCTATTATGAAACCGAACTGAAACGGACTTGCTTCAGGCACAGATTCCATCAGTCTGTTGACCATGATTCTTTCCAGGACTTTTCCAAGAACCAGAAGGAGGCTGATTCCTCGATATGACCGAGGATCAGACTTAATCTTGTCCACAGACTTGAGCAAAATGATAACTTTCGCACGCCGCCAATCAGGAGGAAAAGAGTTCTACTTGTGAGTTTTATAAAGTTTACAAAATAAATTAAATTAATATTTTAAAGTAAAATCGCCCGATGATGGACGATCGTCCGAAACGTGTCGCTTTTAAATAAAAATATTATTATTATTATTATTATAATTTTATTGAAAATAAAAAATAAATTATACTAACAATAATTCAATACGTATAGCGCTAGCTACCAGGGCTTTTGGCTATTTAAAAAGAAAAATAGTGTAGATCAGATTGAATGTTCAAGTTTAAGTTTGACTAGAATTTTGTGGACTAGATTGATGTTGGTTTTCGAAACTGAAGATAAAAGTTGGTTTAAGTGTTTTCCGGAGATCTCATGGCTAATTCTGGTGATGTGTTCGTATTGTAGTATATGTTGGACAGTAAATATTGGTTTCGACGAACAGAAGTCACAGAGAGGGGCAGGTTGTTTTGTGAATATGTGTTTGTGCGTGATTTGAGAATGTCCCATTCTGAGTCTTATATACTCCTTTATCAAAGATGATGGCAAATCCGTAGGATAGAGAGCTCGAACTGCATTGGGGTTAAGGCTTGAGTAAGAATGTGGATATTCCGACCAGCTGGTAAGCAAACTAGACATCATGATTGATTTGCTGTGTTTTTTAAAGCCCTTGACGTTGAAGGAATAAAACCTTAAAAGAGGTTCTTTTAACGCTTGTTTTGCTTCGATGTCTGCAAAGACGTTGCCAATAATGTCCATATGTCCTGGAACCCAAGCAATTCTCAGATTTTTCTTCTTTGCCATTAGTTTGTCCCGAATGACAAGAGCTAAAGTTGTGTGATTGTTGATATTTCTGACTGCTTTTATAGCTGATAAGCTATCCGAGAATATTATGGTTTTATTATTTTTAGCTACTTCAATTGCTTTTAAAATGGCAAATGCTTCGGCTGTGAATGTAGATGAAAAGTCATTAAGTAGACCTTTGGATGAAATTGAGCCATTTTCAGTGACGACTGCGAATGAAGTCCCAGCTTTTGATTTTGATGCGTCAGTAAAAATTAGTTGCCAACCCTGTTTTTGTAAATTCTCTTTTGCTTCTAGGAAAAGAGATTGGTATGTTTCCTTATAGTCCAGACAAATTAGACATAAAAAAGCCCAAACCCAGAAAAAATTCGCATAGAGCTGAAAATTGGTACAGACCATAAGAACACCGATTAAAGTAAAATGTCAAAAGTCCCCAAAAATCCCATGTGTGCATAAAAAATTATTCAAGGTCAAATGTCGAAAATGTTGGTTTTTCATACATATCTTTGAAACGGGGGAAGCTATCAAAAAAAAAAAGTATATGAAAGGCTTGTACGCCTTGTAATTTTCTAAAAAAAATATTATGACACTTTTTTTCCTACGAGCAAGCGTTTAGAAAATATTGCGATTTTAAAATGTGTCAAATGTCGAAAATAATGGTTTTTTGCGTATTACTCTTAAACGGTGTTTCCGATTGAAAAAATTTCTATGGAAAACTTGTAGATTATGTGGTTTTCTATACAAAAACATTTTTTTTTTAAGCTGTCAGAAAAAAAAACATAATTTGGTCAAAAACCAAATTTCGATTTTTTTATAATTAGCTCCTAAGCCCTGTACAAAATTCGCATAGAGCTGAAAGTTTGTACAGAGCATAAGGATATCTCTCTATATAAGATGTCAAAATTCCCCAAAAATCCCATGGATGCAAAAACAAATTTTCAAGGTTAAATGTCGAATATGTTGTTTTTTCATATTTAACTCTGCAGATTTTGTTAATCCCTGCAAAAACCGAAAGTAACAGTTTTCAAACTTTGATTCCTATCCAAAAGTTGTCTCTTGCCCACACTTTTTTCCACACCGCCCATGAGGTAGAGTCCTTGGCTTTATCTTTTTTTTCGATTGAGCGATCATTTATATGATGTGCACTCAAAATTTGGAATTTTTATAATTAGCTCCTAAGCCCTGTACAACATTCTCATAGAGCTGAAAATTAGTACAGAGCATAAGGACATCTCTCTTTAGAAGATACCAAAATTCCACAAAAATCCCACTGGTGCAAATAAATATTCAAGGTTAAATGTCGAATATGTTGTTTTTTCATATTTAACTCTGTAGATTTTGTTAATCCCTGCAAAAACGAATGTAACAGTTTTCAAACTTTGATTCCTATCCAAAATTGGACAAAGTACTGCAAAGGAGGATACGTAATACGGAAAGGACAATTCGACGCCTATCTAACAAAGATCCAAACTCCTTAACGGCAAGGGATAAGATAGTGCTCGAAAACGCTACACGAAACCTTAAGACACTGACTCTGACATCGACATCAACAAATAAAAACAAAAATATATGGACCAAGAACCTGATGAAGGAGAAGGAGATGGTGGGCCATGTGCCTCCCCTGGACCCTGATTCAGTGGCAAAAACGTCCAAGAGAACTCGGCAGGATGACACACTTTCGCCCACGAAAAGATCACCCCTGCAAAAAAGAAAAAGAACATTGGCAGAAGAGACGGTAGAGGCGCGCAAATTCGCCATTGCGGATTTCGGGAACCCCTCAAGAAAACTCTCTGAAGACCAATGGCAATTATTGGAAATGAGAATCCTGGATGAGGTTAACGATGCTATCGTTAATAGCAGGCCACCACCACTCTTCGGGAACCTCAGAACCATCCATGGGTTCAAAGTTTTGACGGGCGAGGACGACCATACTCTCGCTTTCCTGCAAGACTTCGTCAAAAGGACGGTAGCTCCCTGGCCCAACGCTGATCTCCGTTTAATCGGTACGAGTGAAATCAGCGACATCGTCAAACCCAAGGCCAGAATGACAATAAAAGGTCCTGCGATACCCCGAGATCGCGTAGAAAGGTATCTTCAGTCTCTAAACACTGAACAGTTAAGCCAGAGCTGGAAAGTAATAGAGATGGGAGAAAGAACGGAGGAGGGTACAGAGGTGGTGGTGCAACTTAGCCACAAATCCATACCCCTTTTGCGGAAAATTGGTTACAAAGTACGCATCGGTATAAACCGGTGCAAACTGCGGCTTATAACCAACAAGACTACCCAAGTAAGTAAGGCAGGGCGGGTTTTTAATAAATTATGAACATGAAATTGATACAAATTAATCTCCATCATAGTAAAGCCGCCAGCTCCAATCTTGTCTACATTTTGGGAAGTAGACAAATAGACATTGCCCTGATTCAAGAACCCTGGATCTCAGGTGGCAGAATCAGAGGACTAAAAGCAGCAGACTTCATCCTATACAAAGCCACACAAGTGGCAAATAGTAATATAAGATCCTGTATTTTGGCCAGGAAGAAGTTTAATCTCTTTCTTTTAGCAAATTACAGTGATCCAGACCAGTGTGCTGTCAAACTCGAAAGGGAGGGACTCCCACCACTGATCCTAACATCGTGCTATATGCCGAGTGACGGAACAGAAGGACCTCCCGCTAACATCACAAGCCAGCTTGTGGAGAAGGCTGCCTCTGAGAGATGGGACGTGGTACTAGGCTGTGATGCTAACTCACATCATACCCAATGGGGTAGTACCGACATCAACAACAGAGGTGAGTCTCTTTTTGAATTTATACTTGACCAAAATCTACTAATAGCAAACAGGGGCAAAGAACCCACGTTTGTAACTAAAAATAGAAAAGAAGTGCTTGACGTTACCCTAACCAATAACTCAAGCACAATAGTAATAGATCAATGGAATGTTCTTAAAGAGGAATCATTCTCAGACCATAAACTGATAGGCTTCTTGATACAAAATGAAGTAGCAACTCCAAAACCCTTCAGGAATTTCAGGAAAACAAACTGGAATGTATTCTGTAGGGAAGTAGGACAGGGAATTCAAAACCCGGACTCACTTTTAATTCAAGAACCTTCCGACATAGATCTTGCGTCAGAAAAACTCAGAGTTGTTCTGAACCACGCTTTAGAAAAAAGTTGTCCCATCAATCATATGGGAAAAGGTAGGAAAAAACCACCCTGGTGGACAACTGAATTAGGCAACTTAAGAAAAGAAACTAGAAGACTTTTCAACGTTGCAAAAAGAACTAGGAAAGAAGCTGACTGGGAACATTATAAGACCAGTCAACGTATGTTTAAGGCCGAAACACAACGAGCAAAACGTAGCTCATGGAGGGCCTTTTGCGACGAAATAGAAAACACAAATGAATCGGCAAGACTCAGAAAAATTCTGACCAAGGATTCAGTCACTCTCGGTTCTCTTAAAAAACCTACAGGCAGTTGGACTGAATCTGGCCGCGAAACACTTGAACTCCTTGTGAATACTCATTTTCCTGGCTGCGTAGCTGATATCCGCAGTCCAGAATCAGAGTCTCATGCAGAAACTCTAGTACCATCGGATATTATAACGGAAGAAAGGATAAAATGGGCCATTCACTCCTTTTCCCCGTACAAATCCCCTGGTCTAGACGGAATCTTCCCGATGATGCTTCAGAAGAGCATAAACCTTATCATCCCACACCTAGCTAGCATTTTCAATAATAGCCTTAAATGGGGGTATGTTCCCTTATCGTGGCGTGAGGTAAAGGTGGTTTTCATCCCTAAGGCTGGTAAACCTAGCCATACGGAGGCCAAAGACTTTAGACCCATTAGTCTGACATCGTTTATTTTGAAAACGTTTGAAAGGCTAATTGATATACACATCCGAAGCACCCTGAAACCGGACTGTATATCGGAATTTCAACATGCATACATTAAAGGAAAAAGCGTTGAAACGGCATTGCACAGTGTTGTCAGCGTCATAGAAAAATCACTGAATGACAAGGAATACACCCTTGCAACGTTCTTGGATATTGAGGGAGCCTTCAATAACGTGAAGAACGAAACAGTGAAGCAAGCCTTGGACGACCACAAAGTCGAAAAGGCAATAACGCAGTGGATAATGTGTATGCTCAGACAGAGACAGATTAACTCTGAAATAGCGGAGGAAAGGGTGAGAGTAACCACATCCAGGGGCACCCCTCAGGGTGGAGTTCTCTCACCGCTACTCTGGGTTCTTGTGATGAACGGCATACTCTCTAAATTGAAATCAAGTGGAGTAAGGATAGTAGCCTACGCTGATGATCTTGCATTACTAGCGACTGGCAGGTTCCTACCCACTATCAGTGAACAAACAGAATACGCCCTCTCGTTGGTTAGCAAATGGACTAAGAACTGTGGGCTGACGGTCAATCCAGCTAAAACAGAACTAGTGCTATTTACTAACAAACGTAAAATACCTGATTTTAAAATGCCTTCAATTGAAGGCTGCCCTCTTAAGATCTCCGATCACGCAAAATATCTCGGTGTGATCCTGGATAAAAAACTAAACTGGGGCTTGAACACCAAAGATAGATTCAAAAAGGCATCGACAGCCTTCTACTCCTGCAATAGAATTTTCGGGAAAACCTGGGGACCAAACCCAAAAATTATCAGATGGATGTATTCGGCAATAATTAGACCAATACTAACCTACGGTAATTTGGTATGGTGGAAGGCTTTAGAAAAGAGCACGAACCTGAAAACTTTGACAAAAGTTCAAAGACTGGCGTGCACTGGCATTACGGGGGCAATGAGATCCACTCCAACTGCGGGATTGGAAGTTATACTCGATCTTATCCCCTTAGACCTCTTTGTTCAAGAATCTGCGGCCAAAAGTGCCCTGAGACTGAGTCAAACTAAAATCTGGAAAAATAGTTCCATAGGACATGCCCAGATCCTCGATAAAGTTATGGGTCATAGTACTACAACGGACTATAAAACACCCGAGCTTGTTTTTCACAAACCATTCCAGACTGCCTTCCCAAGCAGAGAGGAATGGATAGATAATATACCGTACTCCAGTGAATCGTCAATAGCTATCTATACTGATGGCTCAAAAATGGACACTGGTGTAGGAGCAGGCTTCTATTCCGAATCTCTCAAGTTAGCCGCCTCGCTTAGGCTTCCAGACTACAGTAGCGTCTTCCAAGCGGAGGTCCTGGCAGTGACAACAGCTGCTAAAAAGGTATCAATGATGGCGATACCACGAGCTGATATCACCTTTTACATTGATAGCCAAGCGGCAATAAAAGCGATTACTGCAACTGAGGTAAAATCAAAGCTTGTTTCATGCTGCCGCGAAGAGCTTAAGGTTCTTGGCGCTCAGCACAAAATTAGACTCTGCTGGGTCCCGGGCCACAGTGATATACTAGGCAATGAGAAGGCCGATGAATTGGCAAGATTAGGGTCAATGCTTGACGTAAGCCAAGCTCAGCTAGTTAGCACCCCTACCTGTTATTTAAAACAGGAAATCTCAAAAAGAATAACTATCAAGGCCAATGAAAGGTGGAACCTTCTTGACACCTGCGGCACAACAAGAAAGATCTGGCCCTGTTTTAACAAACAAAGAACTGAAAAAATTATGCAACTACACAAGAGATCACTTCGTTCTCTTGTAAGCATAATCACTGGACATAACCTGTTAGGTTATCATATGAAGAAGATGAGAATCAGTTCAGATGACCTATGCAGAGGATGCGGAGACGAGGAGGTGCATGAAGACACTTCGCACTTTCTGTGTCACTGTCCCGCACTTTCCCAGCAAAGGAAGAAAATGCTTGGCAACTTTTTCTTTGAGAACTTAGAAGAACTCTCTAGTACGCCAGGTACTAGCATCCTGAACTTCGTCAAGGCCTCTAAATGGCTTGACTAACTGAACACATAGGTTTTTCTTATTAGTTTGAGTAGCAATACTCGCGGGTATCACAATGGATCTGTATTGATCTAAGTGTGGCGGTAATGTCATCAACTGTCAGCCCCTAAACCTAACCTAACCTAACCTATCCAAAATTTGCCTCTTGCCCACACTTTTTTTCACACTACCCATGAGGTAGAGTCCTTGGCTTTATCCTTTTTTTCGTTTGAGCGATCATTTATATGATGTGCACTCAAAATTTAGGATTTTTATAATTAGCTCCTTAGCCCTGTACAAAATTCGCATAGAGCTGAATATTGGTACAGAGCATAAGGACATCTCTCTATAGAAGATGTCAAAATTCCCCAAAAATCCCACTGGTGCAAAAAAAAATATTCAAGGTTAAATGTCGAATATGTTGTTTTTTCATATATAACAAATTGTTAACAAATTGTTGTGTTGTTAACAAATTGTTAAATATGAAAAAACAACATATTCGACATTTAACCTTGAATATTTTTTTTTGCACCAGTGGGATTTTTGGGGAATTTTGACATCTTCTAAAGAGCGATGTCCTTATGCTCTGTACCAATTTTCAGCTCTATGCGAATTTTGTACAGGGCTAAGGAGCTAATTATAAAAATTCTAAATTTTGAGTGCACATCATATGAATGATCGCTCAAACGAAAAAAAGGATAAAGCCAAGGACTATACCTCGTGGGTAGTGTGGAAAAAAGTGTGGGCAAGAGGCAACTTTTGGATAGGAATCAAAGTTTGAAAACTGTTACATTCGTTTTTGCAGGGATTAACAAAATCTACAGACTTAAATATGAAAAAACAACATATTCGACATTTAACCTTGAATATTTTTTTGCACCAGTGGGATTTTTGGGGAATTTTGACATCTTCTAAAGAGAGATGTCCTTATGCTCTGTACCAATTTTCAGCTCTATGCGAATTTTGTACAGGGCTTAGGAGCTAACTATAAAAATTCTAAATTTTGAGTGCACATCATATAAATGATCGCTCAAACGAAAAGAAGGATAAAGACAAGGACTCTACCTCATGGGTGGTGTAGAAAAAAGTGTGGGCAAGAGGCAACTTTTGGATAGGAATCAAAGTTTGAAAACTGTTACATTCGTTTTAGCAGGGACTAACAAAATCTACAGAGTTAAATATGAAAAAACAACATATTCGACATTTAACCTTGAATATTTTTTTGCACCAGTGGGATTTTTGGGGAATTTTGACATCTTCTAAAGAGAGATGTCCTTATGCTCTGTACCAATTTTCAGCTCTATGCGAATTTTGTACAGGGCTTAGGAGCTAACTATAAAAATTCTAAATTTTGAGTGCACATCATATAAATGATCGCTCAAACGAAAAAAAGGATAAAGCCAAGGACTCTACCTCATGGGTAGTGTGGAAAAAAGTGTGGGCAAGAGGCAAATTTTGGATAGGAATCAAAGTTTGAAAACTGTTACATTCGTTTTTGCAGGGATTAACAAAATCTACAGAGTTAAATATGAAAAAACAACATATTCGACATTTAACCTTGAATATTTTTTTTTGCACCAGTGAGTGGGATTTTTGTGGAATTTTGATATCTTCTAAAGAGAGATGTCCTTATGCTCTGTACTAATTTTCAGCTCTATGAGAATTTTGTACAGGGCTTAGGAGCTAATTATAAAAATTCGAAATTTTGAGTGCACATCATATAAATGATCGCTCAAACGAAAAAAAAGGATAAAGCCAAGGACTCTACCTCATGGGCGGTGTGGAAAAAAGTGTGGGTGTTTGAGAATGCCAAACACATGTTTCATTACCCTATAAAAATTGCATTCAAATTATCAAAACTATGTACCTACTTGCATTCCTCTTTGTGTCGCATTCGCTTCAACAGCTATGCTCACGCCACTAGATTAGAACTTACATACCTATGTACTTACAAAATAACAAACTGTTTTAAAAGCTTTTTTATTCAACTGTTTTACGAAATCGCCTGTTGCTTAAAAAAAATCGAGTCATTCTAAATTCAATCACCAACGAGTGCAGTTGATGCCTTGTTTTAGTAAAATCAAAATTGTACATGAATTCAATATAAAATTACTATCAAGTCATACGAATCACACACATTTCATTTTTGAATTATAATAAACTCAATCATACAAAATTGATTAAAGTCTTTGATTAAGGATTTAAATTGACGATAAAAGGAAAAATTCATACACCATTCACACATCATTCACATATCATTCGCACGATCAGGAAATACACACACTCAAAACCACACAATCACACTTTTCATGAAAATTGGTAACACAAAACTAACATATTACACAATCACATACTTTTACTAACAATCTTAATAATTAAACCAAATCATTTGATGGTCCTTCGATTGCCAGATTAAAAAGAAAATCAGTGCCTATAATTCTTTAATAAAATATATACATATTTATAAAATCACACACACATACACTCATACACATCTTAAAAATATTCTACAGTGCGGGTTCGATTAATAGAACATATTTTAAGAAGAACTCGTTTATAATTCGTTTGAACATTCGTGTTGAACTTTTTTTTAAAATGATAGATAGATAGATAGATAGATAGATATAGATTTTATTAATAATTCAGTGTATAAAGAACAGTACAGAATGGTATATAAAATCATAATACGTAATGTAGGCATTACAGTATTATTGACATAACATAAATAATGTTGTCTGTCAGGTTGGCTAAATAATATTAATATAATAATGCATATTATAAAATTAAAGAAATAGCAGTTACATCATTTTCTAATTAATTCAATAATCTGATTTACATTTCCTTGTTTCTACTTAAAAAAAATTCATTAATTAATAACTCTCTATACTTCAAACAATAATTTAAAAAGCTGAAAAGAGTTGGAAAGTTTTTGCCATTTAAAATTTCATAGAGCTCTTCAAGAGAAAGCACACTTTTACCGAAACATTTAAGTCTAGAGTTCCCAAAAACTGGACATCTGCCAATAAAGTGGAACGTATTCTCCACTTCATCTTGGTTGCAAATAGTGCAGATACCGACTGTATCTTTTTTGAAAGCTCTGGCATTAATATTGAGAAGCCCTCCTCTAGCTTTGAGAACTAAGCTAACCAAATGAGAAGAATTTTTGTCGATAAAGTATGGCAAGATGTTGTAATCAAGGTGAGGATAAAGATCGTGGAACTGAGAATTTCTAGCGGAACTGATGTTATTCGTGGTTTCTGATATTTTTAGTCTTTCAAGAATATTCTCGTGCAGTTCGAACAATGAGGAGGTAAAAGTGTTGGTATTTATACTTATGTTCAGGTCATTGCATATGTCTCTCCACTCACGGGCCCAGTAAACGTTTTCAGCCAATATCTTTTCTGCGAGAATACGTGTTAATCTTGAACTAGGAAGTTTAAGCGTTTTTCTTATGTAATTAAAATGGAGTCGTAGCGTTTGAACAAACTGAGAATGAATTCCAGTCTCTAAATGTAGCATATAATTTGGGGTGTTATTGGGGAGGAACAACATCTTTTTAATGAAAAATCGAAACAGTTTTTCAACCTGTTCAAATCGCTTGAAGCCCCATATTTGAGCTCCATAAAACATTATGGATTTTGCTGCTGTGTCGAAAATCTTAATTTTTTGCGAAATAACTATTTTAGGGTTCTTAATGTAGTTTGACCATGTTGCATTAATTGCATTTTTAGAAACAACCAGCCTTGAATCAAGATGTTTGTTAAATGACAAATTATAGTTAAGAATGACACCCAAATATTTATATTGATTTACTATTTCAATTTGATTTCCTCCATAGGTCCAATTAAGATTTCTAGAAATTCTTGCGCCTTCACGGAAAACAACAATTTTTGACTTATTTAAGTTGATTTTCAGACCCCAAAGGCTACAGTAGCTAAACAAGTGATCAATCATGCTTTGCAAATCGGCTGGGCAATCAGCGAGTAAGACAAGATCATCTGCATAGAGTAAGATTTTGATGATCATATCCGCTATAAACACACCTCCTGGCAAGTCTTCATGAAGATCATTTAAATAAAGAGCAAATAGGAGAGGGCTTAACAAACATCCTTGCTTTACACCCTGGTTAACCAAGAAAGACTCCGACAATGATGTTTGATCCCACACCCGACATGTTGTGTTTTCATACAGCTGTTGAAGAATTCTAATAACCTTTGAGGATAATCCAAGACATGACAATTTGTAAAATAAGGAGTTACGTGGTATTAAATCAAAGGCGCAGGAAAAATCGACAAAGAATGCGAAAGTGTTTCTGTTTTTTTTTACGATTAAGTTGTACGATGCTAGTAAGATTGAAAATATTGTCAGTAGTGGAGTATCCTTTACGGAAACCAGCCTGATACTCACTGAGTATATTGTTACATTCGATCCAGCTATTCATTCTATTGACAATAATGCCAGTGAAAATTTTGTATAATGTATCTAGGAGCGAAAGACCCCGATAGTTTTCCACAATATTTGGATCCCCCTTTTTGTGTAGCGGTATTATAATCGATTTGCGAAAGGAAGAAGGAATATGTTCAGATAGATAGATTTGATTGAGTAGGCACAAAACTTCTTCTAAAAAGCAAGTTGGGGCATTTTTATAAAATTCATAGCTGACTCTATCCTCTCCCGGTGATTTTTTATTTTTTGCTTTCTGAAGTACGTGCAAAAGCTCCCACATATCAAAAGGAGAATCAAGAAAGTTATCTATTTTGCATGGCATAACCCAAGAGAGAGGTAGCTCAATATCCGGTTTTGAAAAAAGGGACCTGAAATATACCATAAAGTCTTCGCTCTTAAGATTTCCATTCAATTTAGGGCTAAATTTCTTCATTGAGTTTGCTAACTTCCACCAATCACTCGCATTCCTAATTGTATTAAGCTTTTCAATATTCTTGTATGCCAAGTTAACTTTTTTACTTTTACAAATACGCATATACTTAACTCGCTGCTCTATGTAAAGGGTTTTATAAATTCCAATATTATATTTCCGATAAAGATTGAGCTGCTTGAACATCCTATTACGAGCACGGGCACATTCGTGGTCGTACCATTTGTTTTTTGGAATAAAACGTTTACCAGGCCTACCCTTACCTGCAGCAGAGTTTATCTTGTACATGAGAGTATTGACTTTTTCTTCCATTGTTTTATTTGAATAAATATATTGGCAATTAGATAGGCGACTGAGAGTGATGACATATTTCGAACGATTATTTTCGGACCAATAGAGTTGTTGAGGGAGCACCATTTGAGTAATGCTCTGATTATGACTGGAGGGGAAAGAGATACGCAGGTTGAGAGGCATATGATCAGAGAAAACTTTGCTTGGGATAGAGAAATTTTCGATCAATGGTAAAAAATCAAACGAACATGCACAGTAGTCTATGACTGAACTACCTGAGGGACCGCAGAAGGTAAACTCACCACTAGAATCCCCGAACATTCTACCATTGATAATCACAGAACCAACATTTTCAAAGAGATCTAGAATTTTCTTTCCTTTTGTATCTATAGTTTTATCTTTAGAAGCGCGTATTTTTTTTTTAAAATGCATAAAGTCATTGCAAAACGTGGTCGAGCAAAGGGTTGCATCACTCTTACAGCAAGGTATGCAAAGGCTATTCCAGCGGATGCAACAGTTAGTTCGCTGCAATTTCGTCTTGAAAGAGTCAATGAAGCGTGGAAAGATTTCGAATCGTTACAAACTGAACTTTTAGACTATGTTGATCAAGACGGCTACGTCGATCGCGAATCAGAGTTTACAGAATTTCAAGAAAAATATTTTGAAATTCATGAGCTTCTTACTAACGCTATCGTTGACAAGGCAAAAATTCGTGAAGGCAATAAAAGTATGTCGCGAGCTGAAGGGTATCATACGCCCTCCGAAGATTCGAATGTGTCGTTGTCTCCTAACTTGATAAACTTACCGCGTATAACAATTGAGCCTTTTTCGGGTGAATATAAAGACTGGCCGACATTTCGAGACATGTTCATCGGAACTGTCGATTCAAATAAAACAATAACGAACACGCAAAAACTTCACTATTTAAAATCATTTCTTCGTGGAGAAGCCGCGAATCTCCTCAAACATATTATTTGTTCCGAAACCAATTATAGCGAAGCCTGGGCAAAGCTCGAACAACGTTATGATCAAAAACATTTGATAGTGCGGTCGTTCATACACTCTTTTCTTTCGCTTCCGTCGTGCAACACAACGAATCTTCAATCGCTTCGTAACCTAACCAATGGAGCCGATGAAGCAATTCGGGGATTAAAAGCGCTAGAATCCAACTCGCGAGATCCATGGCTTATTTACTTACTTTTGCAAAAGGTTGATCAAGAAACAAAAAAGACTTGGGCTGAAGCAGTAGGCTCACGTAATGATTCAACTGTTTATGAACTCCTTGAATTTCTTCAAAACCGTTGTCAATGTTTGGAAGCATGCAACTCAGTTGCACAATCGGGTACTACTCGCGCTGTTCGCACACATTTTGTAAGTTCGGCTCCAATTTGCCCTAAGTGTGAAAACGAACATTTACTGTCAAGTTGCACCGATTTTAAATCATTAAACATAGACTCTCGTAGGGAATTTGTTCGAAACAATTCTCTTTGTTTTAATTGTTTCCGTTCGGGACATTCATCGAATAATTGCCGTCTCACCGTTCGTTGCCACCACTGTCATTCTCGCCACCACACACTGCTTCATTCGCTACAAAATCAAACTCAATCGGCGTTAAATCAAAATTCGAACTCACTCAATTCAAATGTCGTATCGACTGCAAATCAACAAATACAGGGTGATTCACGAGCGTTGTGCCAAAAAGCTAGAGCGTGTAGGTTGAGTTGAGACAAGAAAAAAATCGTATGGGAGGGGGGGGTCTATTCTCCCCCGTTTAGCCGGGAGGGGCAATTTTCTGAAAAATTGACTTATTTTGTAAAAAAAAATATTAAAAATCAACGGCTTCGTCTATAACACCGTGCTATACCTTTCTGGAAAGCCAAAAACTTTTTCTTTCACTTTGTTTTTAACGAACTTTGTTTAACGAACAGTTTAAAAAAAAAATAAATTTTCAAACTCAAAATTTTCAAAAAAAAAGCAAAAAAAATCATTTTTGAACGGATTTTTTGCAAAATTTTATGTAATTAAGTACTAATTTTGTTTTAAAAATTCAATGTCTTTGTTAATTTTTAGTCGAAAACAGAAAACCGGATGCAAAAATGTCTTTTCGTTTTTGAGAAATTAAAAAAAAACCAAAACCACTTTTTTCTAAAAAAATCTTTGTTTTTATTTTTACCTATCTGGACTTTTAGTTTAATTTATTAGTTTAATTTATAAATTTAATTTTTTGTTATTGGAGTTTTATAAGGACTCAATAAAGTAGAAAAGTATTGGATTTTCCCTTGATTAACCATTTTGTTCATTGATAACGTCTGAAAACTGACCTGCAATTTTTTCTTACTATACCTGGGGCCGCTGCCACTCGCCGGCGAAGGGTTCTACCTGCTAGGGGCTTAAGATAATTAAACCGCAATTTTTCTTGAATGAAAAAACAATTAACAACCTACGGGTAAACAAAAAGCATCGCATATTTACTAAGAAACCATTTACAATTAAAATATTAACTCACCAACACCTAACAATAACAAACTCATACTCTCGAGAAGAGTTAGCGGACAGGAACTTCTGCTACACTTGTTGTCGAGATCGGGAAGCCGAAAGACTCTACGCTGAAAGATTACCCAATAGATGGCGCCCAAGTCGTAGAATGTTTTCAAGAATCCGCCGACGAGAGCACGGAGAGCTAGTAGTGAAAAGTCAATGGCAGACGTTATCAATGAACAAAATGATTAATCCAGGGAAACTCCAATACTTTTCTACTTTATTGAGTCCTTGTAAAACTCCAATAACAACAAATTAAATTTATAAATTAAACTAAAAGTCCAGATAGGTAAAAATAAAAACAAAGATTTTCTTAGAAAAAAGTGGTTTTGGTTTTTTTTTAATTTCTCAAAAACGAAAAGACATTTTTGCATCCGGTTTTCTGTTTTCGACTAAAAATTAACAAAGACATTGAATTTTTAAAACAAAATTAGTACTTAATTACATAAAATTTTGCAAAAAATCCGTTCAAAAATGATTTTTTTTGCTTTTTTTTTGAAAATTTTGAGTTTGAAAATTTTTTTTTTTTTAAACTGTTCGTTAAAACAATTTAATTTAAAAACAAAGTGAAAGAAAAAGTTTTTGGCTTTCCAGAAAGGTATAGCACGGTGTTATAGACGAAGCCGTTGATTTTTAATATTTTTTTTAACAAAATAAGTCAATTTTTCAGAAAATTGCCCCTCCCGGCTAAACGGGGGAGAATAGACCCCCCCCTCCCATACGATTTTTTTCTTGTCTCAACTCAACCTACACGCTCTAGCTTTTTGGCACAACGCTCGTGAATCACCCTGTATATCTACCTAATTCAAACGATCATAATCACTCGGAATCACTCGTCACCAATCATTCAGTTTCATTCACTCCAAAACGCCAAATCAGTACGATTTTGCCAACAGCCATTGCTAGAATCATGGATAAGCAAGGAATTTATCAGACAGTTCGTGTTCTTCTCGATTCAGGTTCTCAGGTGTCCTTTATAACTGAGCAAGCAGTCCAACGTTTAGGGCTTCCTAGAAAACGTTCTAGAATTCCAGTTGTAGGAATTGCATCTGCATCTGCTGGCACAACTAATGGACTAGTTTTTCTTAACGTTGTATCTACCTACAATGCTGAATCAATTGATGTTCACTGCTTCGTTTTACAAAAAATCACATCTTCTCTTCCATCTTTACCAATCGAACGCATTCCTCAAAATCTTTCGTCTCTTAATCTGGCTGATCCTAAATATCATGAATCTGGTCCCATTGATATTCTGATAGGAGCTGATAAAGTTTTCAATGTGTTGAAAGGGGCTGCAAAAATTCTGGAGGGAGGGTCATTGACTACAATACCAACAGTTTTTGGTTGGGTCATCGCTGGCTGTAATCATGAACCCTCAGATATACAGACATTTCACACTCGCTTAAATCATGCGCTAGAATTCGATCTTGAAAAATTTTGGAGACTGGAGGAAGTATCCAGTGAACAGCCTTTATCTCTTGAAGAACAGTTGGCAGAAGAACACTTCGTTAAAAATTATATGCGTTGTCAAGATGGCCGATATGAAGTTCAGCTCCCTTTCAAAAATACCGCAAATCTTAATTTTGGCGATTCTTTTGGGACTTCTCTAGCTCGTTTTCATTCAATTGAACGAAAATTCAAATGGAACCAAAATTTAAAGACAGAATATACGAAGTTTATGAATGAATACATCTCTCTTGGGCATATGGTAGAAATTCCATGTGATGAGATTGCAAAGCCAAGTAATTTATGCTACTATTTGCCTCACCATGCAATTTTCAAAAATGACAGCAGCACTACAAAAATCCGAGTCGTTTTCGATGCCTCTGCCAAAACTCGGTCTTCGCCATCTTTAAATGAAAGCCTTTTGGTTGGTCCTCCTATCCAGCGGGACATATTCTCAATTTGTTTGCGTTCTCGTCAACATGCGTACCTTATAACAGGTGACATTGAGAAAATGTATAGGCAAATTTGGGTTGCTCGACAACACACCGATTTCCAGCGCATCGTGTGGAGAGAAAACCCTGATGATACTTTACGACATTTTCGTCTACTCACCGTCACATACGGAACGGCTGCTGCTCCGTTTCTAGCCATACGGGTCCTTAAACAGCTAGCTTTAGATTCCGCAAAGACTCATCCCAGAGCATCTAAAATCCTTCTCGATGATTTTTATGTGGATGACGTAATCACTGGCGCAGATACAGTCGAGGACCTTATATCTCTCCAGTCAGAGCTAGTCTATTTGCTCAAATCAGCTGGTCTCAATCTGCGGAAATGGTCTACGAACTGCTGGCCATTATTGATAACCTTGCCAGATGACCAACGTGAGCTCTCACCGGTTGACTTTGAAGAGTCAAATTCTGTTAAGGTCTTGGGACTCAAATGGTGTCCGTCGAAAGATGTTTTCTCATATAAGGTAAAACCGAACGCTTCGAATGCATGCACAAAACGCCATATTCTATCCGATGCTTCGAAAATTTTCGATCCGTTAGGATTTCTCGCGCCAATCGTAATAGGCGTTAAAATCTTGCTCCAGGAACTTTGGAGAAACCAACTCTCTTGGGACGAGGAAGTTCCAGAGTCCTTATCGCAACAATGGTACACTATAAGGAACGAGTTACCCATCGTGGAATCTTTCGCTATACCGCGAATTATGCTGCACAAAGAGCGTTATTGGGAACTGCACGGCTTTTGCGATGCGTCATTGGATGCATACGCAGCAGTCGTCTATTGTCGAAACGTCAACTTAGATAAATCTGTATCCGTAACTCTCGTTGCCGCAAAATCAAAGGTCGCACCCTTAAAGGTCTTACCTCTTCCAAGGCTTGAGTTGTGTGGAGCCCTATTGCTGGTTAGACTGCTGAATAAAATCAAACTCTCGTTACAGGCACCAGAGGTGAACGTATTCTGTTGGACAGATTCTTCGATTGTCCTACATTGGTTATCTGCTTCACCGAAGAAATGGTCCGTGTTTATCGGAAATCGAACTTCCGAGATCCTAACGTCAATGCCATTTAAATCATGGAATCATGTTCGATTAGCCTCAAACCCAGCTGACTCCGCTACAAGAGGATTACTGCCATCATATCTTAGCAAAACAAGTCTTTGGTGGAAAGGGCCAGAATGGTTAAGTAAAGATCGAGAACAGTGGCCTGCGTCAAACTTTAAATCAGAGAAAATTGATACTCAGCTCTTGGAAGAGCGCAAGTCTAACCCAATTGCAAACATTTTCATCGCAAATCTTAGTTCAGCTCATCCGTTTGAAATCGTAATTAATAACTCGTCAAATTGGTTCAAAGTCGTGCGTGTAGCAGCATACATTTTGCGTTTTATAAAAAACTGTCGTCAACTTAAGGAACATCGTAAACTTAATTCACTTTCTACAAAAGAAATATGTATCGCTAAAACTGAAATCATAAAATATGTACAATTCTGTATTTTTAAATCTGAAATTCAATCTCTAAAAACTAACAAAGAACTACAATCAAAAGCAGACTTATTTGCTTGACTCCATTTCTCGATTCATTTGGTGTTCTTCGTGTCGGTGGCCGGTTAGAACACGCAACTTTAACCTTTTCTGAAAAACACCCCATAATTTTGTGCAAATCCCATAGAATCGCGAAACTTATAGTAGAATTTACACATAAAAACCACTTACACCCCGGTGCTTCTCTTTTATTTGCATTGGTCAAACAAAATTATTTTATCCTTGGTTGCAGAAATCTATCTCGAAAGATTGTCCGAGAATGCATTGGATGTTTTCGACAGAACAAAACTACAACACAGCAACTGATGGGAAATCTTCCTGCAGATCGCGTTCGGTACGCACGACCCTTTAGTCGAGTTGGCTGTGACTACGCTGGACCCATAACAATTCGTCTGTTTCGAGGTCGGAACCCAAAATTCATCAAAGCATATATAGCCCTCTTCGTTTGCTTCGTAACGAAGGCAATCCATGTGGAATTGGTAGGTGATCTCACGTCAAGCGCCTTTTTATCAGCTCTAGATCGTTTTGTTGCTCGTCGCGGAAAACCGTCTGAGATTTGGAGTGATAACGGCACTAATTTCGTTGGTGCCAAACGTCTACTCAACGAAATGTACAATCTCCTCTGCAATCAACACCACAACAACATCGTCATCGACCATTTGGCTAAGGATAACATCCAATGGAAATTCATTCCCCCGTCTTCCCCGCATTTTGGAGGGCTGTGGGAATCAGGTGTTCGCTCCGTCAAAATGCATCTCAAACGTGTAATCGGGGATACAAAACTCACGTTTGAAGAAATGTATACCCTGCTCGTCAAAATAGAAGCTCTGCTCAACTCACGCCCAATGTGGCAAACTTCAGATTCTGAACCAATGGCCCTTACTCCTGCTCATTTTTTGATTGGGGAATCATACACTGCTGTCCCTCAACCTGACTTTTTAAATAACAAAGCTGTCTCTGTCGGTACTAATTGGTCTCTTTTACAGGCAATGGTCCAAGGTTTTTGGAAAAGGTGGCATAATGAATTCTTAACCTCACTACAGCAACGCTCTAAGTGGCAAACAACTAAGCCGAACCTCGAAGTCAATGACGTTGTCCTGATCAAGGAACCGAATCTACCTCCTTCTAAATGGATATTGGGAAAAATTATCCAGACACACCCAGGAGCTGATGACAAATGTAGAGTGGTGACTGTTCGAACCAATTTCGGAGATTATGTTCGCCCGACAATCAAAGTTGCCCGTTTGCCTTGTTCTGAAAACCCGCAGTCTTTCAGGAGGGGGCTGGATGTTTGAGAATGCCAAACACATGTTTCATTACCCTATAAAAATTGCATTCAAATTATCAAAACTATGTACCTACTTGCATTCCTCTTTGTGTCGCATTCGCTTCAACAGCTATGCTCACGCCACTAGATTAGAACTTACATACCTATGTACTTACAAAATAACAAACTGTTTTAAAAGCTTTTTTATTCAACTGTTTTACGAAATCGCCTGTTGCTTAAAAAAAATCGAGTCATTCTAAATTCAATCACCAACGAGTGCAGTTGATGCCTTGTTTTAGTAAAATCAAAATTGTACATGAATTCAATATAAAATTACTATCAAGTCATACGAATCACACACATTTCATTTTTGAATTATAATAAACTCAATCATACAAAATTGATTAAAGTCTTTGATTAAGGATTTAAATTGACGATAAAAGGAAACATTCATACACCATTCACACATCATTCACATATCATTCGCACGATCAGGAAATACACACACTCAAAACCACACAATCACACTTTTCATGAAAATTGGTAACACAAAACTAACATATTACACAATCACATACTTTTACTAACAATCTTAATAATTAAACCAAATCAGTGGGCAAGAGACAACTTTTGGATAGGAATCAAAGTTTGAAAACTGTTACTTTCGGTTTTTGCAGGGATTAACAAAATCTACAGAGTTAAATATGAAAAAACAACATATTCGACATTTAACCTTGAAATTTTTTTTTTGCATCCATGGGATTTTTGGGGAATTTTGACATCTTCTAAAGAGCGATGTCCTTATGCTCTGTACCAATTTTCAGCTCTACGCGAATTTTGTACAGGGCTTAGGAGGTAATTAGAAAAAATTCGAAATTTTGAGTTTTGACCAAATTATGTTTTTTTTTTTCTGACAGCTTAAAAAAAAAATGTTTTTGTATAGAAAACCACATAATCTACAAGTTTTCCATAGAAATTTTTTCAATCGGACTCACCGTTTAAGAGTAATACGCAAAAAACCATTATTTTCGACATTTGACACATTTTAAAATCACAATATTTTCTAAACGCTTGCTCATAAGTGTCATAATATTTTTTTTAGAGAATAACAAGGCGTACAAGCCTTTCATATACTTTTTTTTGATAGCTTCCCCCGTTTCAAAGATAAGTATGAAAAACCAACATTTTCGACATTTGACCTTCAATAATTTTTTATGCACACATGGGATTTTTGGGGACTTTTGACATTTTACTTTAATCGGTGTTCTTATGGTCTGTATCAATTTTCAGCTCTATGCGAATTTTTGCTGTGTTTTTTAAAGTCCTTGACGTTGAAGGAATAAAACCTTAAAAGAGGTTCTTTTAACGCTGGTTTTGCTTCGATGTCTGCAAAGACGTTGCCAATAATGTCCATATGTCTTGGAACCCAAGCAATTCTCAGATTTTTCTTCTTTGCCATTAGTTTGTCCCGAATGACAAGAGCTAAAGTTGTGTGATTGTTGATATTTCTGACTGCTTTAATAGCTGATAAGCTATCCGAGAATATTATGGTTTTATTATTTTTAGCTACTTCAATTGCTTTTAAAATGGCAAATGCTTCGGCTGTGAATGTAGATGAAAAGTCATTAAGTAGACCTTTGGATAAAATTGAGCCATTTTCAGTGACGACTGCGAATGAAGTCCCAACTTTTGATTTTGATGCGTCAGTAAAAATTAGTTGCCAACCCTGTTTTTGTAAGTTCTCTTTTGCTTCTAGGAAAAGAGATTGGTATGTTTCCTTATTAGTAGAAGATTTCGAATATTCCTCGAAAACGGTGATTATGGAATCAACTGGTAGTTCCCATTGTGGGTGATTACTTTTTGATTTGACATCGATGCTGATTGGTGTGTCCAGTTTTGAAGCAGCGTTAATAGCTTTATGAAGGGCGGATGGATATTTTGGTGTCTTTTTTCGTTTTAGAAGCTTCGTTGCATCGTCTTGAATCGGAGAAGGGAATGGTGAGTTGATTTTTTGAAGTATTTGCCATGTGAGAAATTCGGTTCTGTCAGATAAATTCGGGAGACCAGTTTCGACTAAGATGTTTCTTATTGGTGTAGTCTGGAAGGCTCCGATGCTGTTTCTGATAGCTGCATGGTAAGGCGAGGAGATAAGTTGTTGTTCCTCAATTACAGCTTAAACAATTATCAACACCTGAAAAATCGAAAAATCAACCGTCTTCGGTGCGTTTTCAAAGTCAGAGTACTCCACAAAGGAAATCTACTGGAAGACTGTCATCTTCAATAGAAAGTATTTCGGCTGGTAAGCCTCGTAAATCGCATATTACTTCGACGCCATTTCGTCAAATACATACATAAGTTTACAAAAAATTTTATGACATGGCATTTGCCGTCTGCCAGAATGACAACTATTTTAATTTTTTTGTATCATATTGTTTACAAAGCATAACGCGTAGCTAATAAATAAAAATATGCTTGTGAATTTTATAAAGTCTACAAAATAAATTAAATTATTATTTAAAATTAAATAACCCGAAGGTAAACGATCGTCCGAAACGCGTCGCTATTAAATAAAAATATACTTGTGAAATTTAAAAAGTTTACAAAATACATTAAATTATAATTTTAAAGTAAAATCGCTCGATGATGGACGATCATCCAAAACCGTCGCTATTAAATAAAAATATGCTTGTGAATTTTATAAAGTCTTCAAAATAAATTTAATAATTATTTAAAAGTAAAATCGTCCGATGATGGACGATCGTCCAAAACGCGTCGCTATTAAATAAAAATATGCTTGTGAATTCTATAAAGTTTACAAAATAAATTAAATTAATATTTTAAAGTCCAAAACGTGTCGCTATTAAATAAAAATATGCTTGTGAATTTTATAAAGTCTACAAAATAAATTTAATTATTATTTAAAAGTAGAATCACCCAAAGATATACGATCGTCCGAAACGCGTGGCTATTAAATAAAAATATGCTTGTGAATTTTATAAAGTCTACAAAATAAATTAAATTAATATTTAAAAGTAAAATCGTCCGATGATGGACGAACGTCCAAAACGCGTCGCTATTAAATAAAAATATGCTTGTGAATTTTATAAAGTTTACAAAATAAATTAAATTAATATTTTAAAGTAAAATCGGCCGATGATGGACGATCGTCCGAAACGCGTCGCTATTAAATAAAAATATGCTTGTTAATTTTATAAAGTCTACAAAATAAATTAAATTATTATTTAAAAGTAAAATCACCCAAAGATAGACGATCGTCCGAAACGCGTGGCTATTAAATAAAAATATGCTTGTGAATTTTATAAAGTTTACAAAATAAATTAAATTAATATTTTAAAGTAAAATCGGCCGATGATGGACGATCGTCCGAAACGCGTGGCTATTAAATAAAAATATGCTTGTGAATTTTATAAAGTCTACAAAATAAATTAAATTAATATTTAAAAGTAAAATCGTCCGATGATGGACGAACGTCCAAAACGCGTCGCTATTCAATAAAAATATGCTTGTGAATTTTATTAAGTTTACAAAATAAATTAAATTAATATTTTCAAGTAAAATCGGCCGATGATGGACGATCGTCCGAAACGCGTCGCTATTAAATAAAAATATGCTTGTGAATTTTATTAAGTCTACAAAGTAAATAAAATTATTATTTAAAAGTAAAATCACCCAAAGATAGACGATCGTCCGAAACGCGTCGCTATTAAATAAAAATATGCTTGTGAATTTTATAAAGTCTACAAAATAAATTTAATTAATATTTTAAAGTAAAATCGTCCGATGATGGACGATCATCAAAAACGCGTCGCTATTAAATAAAAATATGCTTGTGAATTTAATAAAGTCTACAAAATAAATTAAATTATTATTTAAAAGTAAAATCACCCAAAGAAAGACGATCGTCCGAAACGCGTCGCTATTAAATAAAAATATACTTGTGAAATTAAAAAGGTTTACAAAATACATTAAATTAATATTTTAAAGTAAAATCGCTCGATGATGGACGATCATCCAAAACCGTCACTATTAAATAAAAATATGCTTGTGAATTTTATAAAGTCTTCAAAATAAATTAAATTATTATTTAAAAGTAAAATCACCCAAAGATAGACGATCGTCCGAAACGCGTCGCTATTAAATAAAAATATGCTTGTGAATTTTATAAAGTCTACAAAATAAATTTAATAATTATTTAAAAGTAAAATCGTCCGATGATGGACGATCGTCCAAAACGCGTCGCTATTAAATAAAATTATGCTTGTGAATTTTATAATGTCTACAAAATAAATTAAATTAATATTTAAAAGTAAAATCACCCAAAGATAGACGATCGTCCGAAACGCGTCGCTATTAAATAAAAATATGCTTGTGAATTTTATAAAGTTTACACAATAAATTAAATTAATATTTTAAAGTAAAATCGCCCGATGATGGACGATCGTCCGAAACGCGTTGCTGATAATTAAAAATATGCTTGTGAATTCTATAAAGTTAACAAAATAAATTAAATTAATATTTTAAAGTTAAATCGTCCGATGATGGACGATCGTCCAAAACGTGTAGCTATTAAATAAAAATATGCTTGTGAATTTTATAAAGTCTACAAAATAAATTTAATTATTATTTAAAAGTAGAATCACCCAAAGATAGACGATCGTCCGAAACGCGTGGCTATTAAATAAAAATATGCTTGTGAATTTTATAAAGTCTAAAAAATAAATTAAATTAATATTTAAAAGTAAAATCGTCCGATGATGGACGAACGTCCAAAACGCGTCGCTATTAAATAAAAATACGCTTGTAAATTTTATTAAGTCTACAAAGTAAATAAAATTATTATTTAAAAGTAAAATCACCCAAAGATAGACGATCGTCCGAAACGCGTCGCTATTAAATAAAAATATGCTTGTGAATTTTATAAAGTCTACAAAATAAATTTAATTAATATTTTAAAGTAAAATCGTCCGATGATGGACGATCATCAAAAACGCGTCGCTATTAAATAAAAATATGCTTGTGAATTTAATAAAGTCTACAAAATAAATTAAATTATTATTTAAAAGTAAAATCACCCAAAGATAGACGATCGTACGAAACGCGTCGCTATTAAATAAAAAAATACTTGTGAAATTTAAAAAGTTTACAAAATACATTAAGTTAGTATTTTAAAGTAAAATCGCTCGATGATGGACGATCATCCAAAACCGTCGCTATTAAATAAAAATATGCTTGTTAATTTTATAAAGTCTACAAAATAAATTAAATTATTATTTAAAAGTTAAATCACACAAAGATAGACGATCGTCCGAAACGTGTCGCTATAAAAAAATATACTTGGGAAATTTATAAAGTTTACAAAATAAATTAAATTTATATTTTAAAGTAAAATCGCCCGATGATGGACGATCATCCAAAACCGTCGCTATTAAATAAAAATATGCTTGTGAATTTTATAAAGTCTTCAAAATAAATTAAATTATTATTTAAAAGTAAAATCACCCAAAGATAGACGATCGTCCGAAACGCGTCGCTATTAAATAAAAATATGCTTGTGAATTATATAAAGTCTACAAAATAAATTTAATAATTATTTAAAAGTAAAATCGTCCGATGATGGACGATCGTCCAAAACGCGTCGCTATTAAATAAAAATATGCTCTTGAATTTTATAATGTCTACAAAATAAATTAAATTATTATTTAAAAGTAAAATCACCCAAAGATAGACGATCGTCAGAAACGCGTGGCTATTAAATAAAAAAATGCTTGTGAATTTTATAAAGTCTACAAAATAAATTAAATTAATATTTAAAAGTAAAATCGTCCGATGATGGACGAACGTCCAAAACGCGTCGCTATTAAATAAAAATATGCTTGTGAATTTTATTAAGTCTACAAAGTAAATAAAATTATTATTTAAAAGTAAAATCACCCAAAGATAGACGATCGCCCGAAACGCGTCGCTATTAAATAAAAATATGCTTGTGAATTTTATTAAGTCTACAAAATAAATTAAATTAATATTTTAAAGTAAAATCGTCCGATGATGGACGATCATCAAAAACGCGTCGCTATTAAATAAAAATATGCTTGTGAATTTTATAATGTCTACAAAATAAATTAAATTAATATTTAAAAGTAAAATCACCCAAAGATAGACGATCGTCCGAAACGCGTCGCTATTAAATAAAAATAGGCTTGTGAATTTTATAAAGTTTACAAAATAAATTAAATTAATATTTTAAAGTAAAATCGACCGATGATGGACGATCGTCCAAAACGCGTCGCTATTAAATAAAAATATGCTTGTGAATTTTATAATGTCTACAAAATATATTAAATTATTATTTAAAAGTAAAATCACCCAAAGATAGACGATCGTCAGAAACGCGTGGCTATTAATTAAAAATATGCTTGTGAATTTTATAAAGTCTACAAAATAAATTCAATAATTATTTAAAAGTAAAATCGTCCGATGATGGACGAACGTCCAAAACGCGTCGCTATTAAATAAAAAAATGCTTGTGAATTTTATTAAGTCTACAAAGTAAATAAAATTATTATTTAAAAGTAAAATCACCCAAAGATAGACGATCGTCCGAAACGCGTCGCTATTAAATAAAAATATGCTTGTGAATTTTATAAAGTCTACAAAATAAATTTAATTAATATTTTAAAGTAAAATCGTCCGATGATGGACGATCATCAAAAACGCGTCGCTATTAAATAAAAATATGCTTGTGAATTTTATAATGTCTACAAAATAAATTAAATTATTATTTAAAAGTAAAATCACCCAAAGATAGACGATCGTCAGAAACGCGTGGCTATTAAATAAAAATATGCTTGTGAATTTTTTAAAGTCTACAAAATAAATTAAATTAATATTTAAAAGTAAAATCGTCCGATGATGGACGAACGTCCAAAACGCGTCGCTATTAAATAAAAATACGCTTGTAAATTTTATTAAGTCTACAAAGTAAATAAAATTATTATTTAAAAGTAAAATCACCCAAAGATAGACGATCGTCCGAAACGCGTCGCTATTAAATAAAAATATGCTTGTGAATTTTATAAAGTCTACAAAATAAATTTAATTAATATTTTAAAGTAAAATCGTCCGATGATGGACGATCATCAAAAACGCGTCGCTATTAAATAAAAATATGCTTGTGAATTTAATAAAGTCTACAAAATAAATTAAATTATTATTTAAAAGTAAAATCACCCAAAGATAGACAATCGTACGAAACGCGTCGCTATTAAATAAAAATATACTTGTGAAATTTAAAAAGTTTACAAAATACATTAAGTTAATATTTTAAAGTAAAATCGCTCGATGATGGACGATCATCCAAAACCGTCGCTATTAAATAAAAATATGCTTGTTAATTTTATAAAGTCTACAAAATAAATTAAATTATTATTTAAAAGTTAAATCACACAAAGATAGACGATCGTCCGAAACGTGTCGCTATAAAAAAATATACTTGGGAAATTTATAAAGTTTACAAAATAAATTAAATTTATATTTTAAAGTAAAATCGCCCGATGATGGACGATCATCCAAAACCGTCGCTATTAAATAAAGATATGCTTGTGAATTTTATAAAGTCTTCAAAATAAATTAAATTATTATTTAAAAGTAAAATCACCCAAAGATAGACGATCGTCCGAAACGCGTCGCTATTAAATAAAAATATGCTTGTGAATTATATAAAGTCTACAAAATAAATTTAATAATTATTTAAAAGTAAAATCGTCCGATGATGGACGATCGTCCAAAACGCGTCGCTATTAAATAAAGATATGCTTGTTAATTTTATAAAGTCTACAAAATAAATCACCCAAAGATAGACGATCGTCCGAAACGCGTCGCTATTAAATAAAAATATGCTTGTGAATTTTATTAAGTCTACAAAATAAATTAAATTATTATTAAAAAGTAAAATCACACAAATATAGACGATCGTCCGAAACGCGTCGCTATTAAATAAAAATATGCTTGTGGATTTTATAAAGTCTACAAAATAAATTAAATTATTATTTAAAAGTAAAATCACCCAAAGATAGACGATCGTCCGAAACGCGTCGCTATTAAATAAAACTATGCTTGTGAATTTTATAAAGTCTACAAAATAAATTAAATTATTATTTAAAAGTAAAATCACCCAAAGATAGACGATCGTCCGAAACGCGTTGCTATTAAATAAAAATATACTTGTGAAATTTATAAAGTTTACAAAATAAATTAAACTAATATTTTAAAGTAAAATCGTCCGATGATGGACGAACGTCCAAAACGCGTCGCTATTAAATAAAAATATGCTTGTGAATTTAATAAAGTCTACAAAATAAATTTAATTATTATTTACAAGTAGAATCACCCAAAGATAGACGATCGTCCGAAACGCGTGGCTATTAAATAAAAATATGCTTGTGAATTTTATAAAGTCTACAAAATAAATTAAATAAATATTTAAAAGTAAAATCGTCCGATGATGGACGATCGTCCAAAACGCGTCGCTATTAAATAAAAATATGCTTGTGAATTTTATTAAGTCTACAAAGTAAATAAAATTATTATTTAAAAGTAAAATCACCCAAAGATAGACGATCGTCCGAAACGCGTCGCTATTAAATAAAAATATGCTTGTGAATTTTATAAAGTCTACAAAATAAATTTAATTAATATTTTAAAGTAAAATCGTCCGATGATGGACGATCATCAAAAACGCGACGCTATTAAATAAAAATATGCTTGTGAATTTAATAAAGTCTACAAAATAAATTAAATTATTATTTAAAAGTAAAATCACCCAAAGATAGACGATCGTCCGAAACGCGTCGCTATTAAATAAGAATATACTTGTGAAATTTAAAAAGTTTACAAAATACATTAAATTAATATTTTAAAGTAAAATCGCTCGATGATGGACGATCATCCAAAACCGTCGCTATTAAATAAAAATATGCTTGTTAATTTTATAAAGTCTACAAAATAAATTAAATTATTATTTAAAAGTTAAATCACACAAAGATAGACGATCGTCCGAAACGTGTCGCTATAAAAAAATATACTTGTGAAATTTATAAAGTTTACAAAATAAATTAAATTAATATTTTAAAGTAAAATCGCCCGATAATGGACGATCATCCAAAACCGTCGCTATTAAATAAAAATATGCTTGTGAATTCTATAAAGTCTACAAAATAAATTAAATTATTATTAAAAAGTAAAATCACACAAATATAGACGATCGTCCGAAACGCGTCGCTATTAAATAAAAATATGCTTGTGAATTTTATGAAGTCTACAAAGTAAATTAAATTATTATTTAAAAGTAAAATCACCCAAAGATAGACAATCGTCCGAAATGCGTCGCTATTAAATAAAAATATGCTAGTGAAATTTATAAAGTTTACAAAATAAATTAAATTAATATTTTAAAGAAAAATCGTCCGATGATGGACGAACGTCCAAAACGCGTCGCTATTAAATAAAAATATGCGTGTGAATTTTATAAAGTCTACAAAATAAATTAAATTATTATTTAAAAGTAAAATCACACAAAGATAGACGATCGTCCGAAACGTGTCGCTATAAAAAAATATACTTGTGAATTTTATAAAGTTAACAAAATAAATTAAATTAATATATTAAAATAAAATCATCCAATGATGGACGAACGTCCAAAACGCGTCGCTATTAAATAAAAATATGCTTGTGAATTTTATAAAGTCTACAAAATAAATTAAATTATTATTTAAAAGTAAAATCACCCAAAGATAGACGATCGTCCGAAACGCGTCGCTATTAAATAAAAATATACTTGTGAAATTTAAAAAGTTTACAAAATAAATTAAGTTAATATTTTAAAGTAAAATCGCTCGATGATGGACGATCGTCCGAATTGTGTCGCTATTAAATAAAAATATACTTGTGAAATTTATAAAGTTTACAAAATAAATTAAATTATTATTTAAAAGTTAAATCACACAAAGATAGACGATCGTCCGAAACGTGTCGCTATAAAAAAATATACTTGTGAAATTTATAAAGTTTACAAAATAAATTAAATTAATATTTTAAAGTAAAATCGCCCGATGATGGACGATCATCCAAAACCGTCGCTATTAAATAAAAATATGCTTGTGAATTCTATAAAGTCTACAAAATAAATTAAATTATTATTAAAAAGTAAAATCACACAAATATAGACGATCGTCCGAAACGCGTCGCTATTAAATAAAAATATGCTTGTGAATTTTATAAAGTCTACAAAATAAATTAAATTATTATTTAAAAGTAAAATCACCCAAAGATAAACGATCGTCCGAAACGCGTCGCTATTAAATAAAACTATGCTTGTGAATTTTATAAAGTCTACAAAATAAATTAAATTATTATTTAAAAGTAAAATCACCCAAAGATAGCGTTGCTATTAAATAAAAATATACTTGTGAAATTTATAAAGTTTACAAAATAAATTAAATTAATATTTTAAAGTAAAATCGTCCGATGATGGACGAACGTCCAAAACAGGTCGCTATTAAATAATAATATGCTTGTGAATTTAATAAAGTCTACAAAATAAATTTAATTATTATTTACAAGTAGAATCACCCAAAGATAGACGATCGTCCGAAACGCGTGGCTATTAAATAAAAATATGCTTGTGAATTTTATAAAGTCTACAAAATAAATTAAATTAATATTTAAAAGTAAAATCGTCCGATGATGGACGATCGTCCAAAACGCGTCGCTATTAAATAAAAATATGCTTGTGAATTTTATTAAGTCTACAAAGTAAATAAAATTATTATTTGAAAGTAAAATCAGCCAAAGATAGACGATCGTCCGAAACGCGTCGCTATTAAATAAAAATATACTTGTGAAATTTAAAAAGTTTACAAAATACATTAAATTAATATTTTAAAGTAAAATCGCTCGATGATGGACGATCATCCAAAACCGTCGCTATTAAATAAAAATATGCTTGTGAATTCTATAAAGTCTACAAAATAAATTAAATTATTATTAAAAAGTAAAATCACACAAATATAGACGATCGTCCGAAACGCGTCGCTATTAAATAAAAATATGCTTGTGAATTTTATAAAGTCTACAAAATAAATTAAATTATTATTTAAAAGTAAAATCACCCAAAGATAAACGATCGTCCGAAACGCGTCGCTATTAAATAAAACTATGCTTGTGAATTTTATAAAGTCTACAAAATAAATTAAATTATTATTTAAAAGTAAAATCACCCAAAGATAGCGTTGCTATTAAATAAAAATATACTTGTGAAATTTATAAAGTTTACAAAATAAATTAAATTAATATTATAAAGTAAAATCGTCCGATGATGGACGAACGTCCAAAACAGGTCGCTATTAAATAATAATATGCTTGTGAATTTAATAAAGTCTACAAAATAAATTTAATTATTATTTACAAGTAGAATCACCCAAAGATAGACGATCGTCCGAAACGCGTGGCTATTAAATAAAAATATGCTTGTGAATTTTATAAAGTCTACAAAATAAATTAAATTAATATTTAAAAGTAAAATCGTCCGATGATGGACGATCGTCCAAAACGCGTCGCTATTAAATAAAAATATGCTTGTGAATTTTATTAAGTCTACAAAGTAAATAAAATTATTATTTGAAAGTAAAATCACCCAAAGATAGACGATCGTCCGAAACGCGTCGCTATTAAATAAAAATATACTTGTGAAATTTAAAAAGTTTACAAAATACATTAAATTAATATTTTAAAGTAAAATCGCTCGATGATGGACGATCATCCAAAACCGTCGCTATTAAATAAAAATATGCTTGTGAATTCTATAAAGTCTACAAAATAAATTAAATTATTATTAAAAAGTAAAATCACACAAATATAGACGATCGTCCGAAACGCGTCGCTATTAAATAAAAATATGCTTGTGAATTTTATAAAGTCTACAAAATAAATTTAATTATTATTTAAAAGTAAAATCACCCAAAGATAAACGATCGTCCGAAACGCGTCGCTATTAAATAAAACTATGCTTGTGAATTTTATAAAGTCTACAAAATAAATTAAATTATTATTTAAAAGTAAAATCACCCAAAGATAGCGTTGCTATTAAATAAAAATATACTTGTGAAATTTATAAAGTTTACAAAATAAATTAAATTAATATTTTAAAGTAAAATCGTCCGATGATGGACGAACGTCCAAAACAGGTCGCTATTAAATAATAATATGCTTGTGAATTTAATAAAGTCTACAAAATAAATTTAATTATTATTTACAAGTAGAATCACCCAAAGATAGACGATCGTCCGAAACGCGTGGCTATTAAATAAAAATATGCTTGTGAATTTTATAAAGTCTACAAAATAAATTAAATTAATATTTAAAAGTAAAATCGTCCGATGATGGACGATCGTCCAAAACGCGTCGCTATTAAATAAAAATATGCTTGTGAATTTTATTAAGTCTACAAAGTAAATAAAATTATTATTTGAAAGTAAAATCACCCAAAGATAGACGATCGTCCGAAACGCGTCGCTATTAAATAAAAATATACTTGTGAAATTTAAAAAGTTTACAAAATACATTAAATTAATATTTTAAAGTAAAATCGCTCGATGATGGACGATCATCCAAAACCGTCGCTATTAAATAAAAATATGCTTGTTAATTTTATGAAGTCTACAAAATAAATTAAATTATTATTTAAAAGTTAAATCACACAAAGATAGACGATCGTCCGAAACGTGTCGCTATAAAAAAATATACTTGTGAAATTTATAAAGTTTACAAAATAAATTAAATTAATATTTTAAAGTAAAATCGCCCGATGATGGACGATCATCCAAAACCGTCGCTATTAAATAAAAATATGCTTGTGAATTCTATTAAGTCTACAAAATAAATTAAATTATTATTAAAAAGTAAAATCACACAAATATAGACGATCGTCCGAAACGCGTCGCTATTAAATAAAAATATGCTTGTGAATTTTATGAAGTCTACAAAGTAAATTAAATTATTATTTAAAAGTAAAATCACCCAAAGATAGACAATCGTCCGAAATGCGTCGCTATTAAATAAAAATATGCTTGTGAAATTTATAAAGTTTACAAAATAAATTAAATTAATATTTTAAAGAAAAATCGTCCGATGATTAACGAACGTCCAAAACGCGTCGCTATTAAATAAAAACATGCTTGTGAATTTTATAAAGTCTACAAAATAAATTAAATTATTATTTAAAAGTAAAATCACACAAAGATAGACGATCGTCCGAAACGTGTCGCTATAAAAAAATATACTTGTGAATTTTATAAAGTTAACAAAATAAATTAAATTAATATATTAAAATAAAATCATCCAATGATGGACGAACGTCCAAAACGCGTCGCTATTAAATAAAAATATGCTTGTGAATTTTATAAAGTCTACAAAATAAATTAAATTATTATTTAAAAGTAAAATCACCCAAAGATAGACGATCGTCCGAAACGCGTCGCTATTAAATAAAAATATACTTGTGAAATTTATAAAGTTTACAAAATAAATTAAATTAATATTTTAAAGTAAAATCGCCCGATGATGGACGATCGTCTGAATTGTGTCGCTATTAAATAAAAATATTCTTGTGAAATTTATAAAGTTTACAAAATAAATTAAACTAATATTTTAAACTCCGCTCCTCTGACTCCCCAAGCTTACCCCGAGTTTCAGTGATGTGGGTGAGCTCAACAATAATAATGTTGTGGTCAATCACACCTTTCCGCCCTAGAACTGACCAGTGGAAACCAAATAAGTAAAGCGCGGACTCATTTACTAAAGTCACATCAATGTCACTTTAACCATTCACACTGTGAAATGTATACAACTCACTTTGCTGGTTGACAGTGAGGATAGCATTCTCGGTCATCCATTCCACCAACTCTATTCCCCTGTGGAGCTTCCGATGTTCAGACGGATGTCCTCTCATCTTAAAAAACCACACAGGTGAGATCGCATTGGCATCAAGACCAAAAATTACCGCCTCACCCCCAATCAGTTGAAGCACCCTATCCATATACATTAAAGAGGGTTGAATTTCGTCAGGTTTCAATATTTATTTTGAGTTTGTCTTTAAACAATGGAGGTTTACAGGAAGAAGAGAATTATTTTCGCGTACCTCGTGCATAAAAATTATGTTCTTAATAAAAAGAAACGACGTCATTGACGTTAGTGACCATTCCATCGGCTAATAAAAGGACTAGGTATTTTATTCATTATTTCAAAATAAGAGTCAAAATCCTGAACATATTTTTAACAATTTTCGAATGAGTGTAATTTCTTTCGATGAGTTGGAGGTCAAAGTTTCACCAAAAATCAAAATCAAATAAAAAGAAACCAGCATCAAAATCATCCATATTTTCCCTTTCAATTTGATAAAAACTTGCGGTAAAAATCGCATGTGTGCACTGCACAATAGAAAACAATGTAAAACAAGACACAAATGCGATTTTTATAGCCGCGATATCGCTGCGATATCGCAGAAAGTTTTGCGACATTTTACCGCAGAAATGTCGCAGAAGTGTCTCAGAAGTGTCGCTGCGATATCGCAAGTGTGTGTGCACCACTCCATTTGATTGTGAGTACTTTATGTCGTAAAAGCGATATCGCAGCGATATCTTACTTACTTACTTAAGGTGGCGCTACAGTCCGTTGTGGACTTGGGCCTCAATCAACAGTCTCCGCCAGTCAGCTCGGTCCCTAGCTAGCTGTCTCCAGTTTTGCACTCCAAGTTGATTGAGGTCCTCTTCCACTTGTGTGCGCCACCTGAGTCGCGGTCTTCCTCTCCTTCTGCGTCCCTCGGGAATAATGTCGGAGACTTTCCGGGCCGGAGCATTGGTGTCCATGCGCTCTAAATGACCGAGCCATCTGAGTCTCTGGACCTTGACCCTTCTGGCTAAGTTCACGTCGTTGTACAACCCGTAAAGTTCGCTGTTGTATCTCCTTCTCCATTCCCCATCAATGCACACGGGGCCAAAGATGACCCGAAGAATTTTCCTCTCGAAACAGCCTAAGGCACATTCATCCGATTTTGTTAGGGTCCATGCTTCTGCACCATACAGCAGGACAGGGATGATGAGGGTGTTGTACAGTTTAACCTTAGTTGCTCGAGAGAGGGCTTTTCCACTCAGTTGCTTTCTTAGCCCAAAGAAACAGCGATTAGCAAGAGTAATTCTTCGTCTTATCTCAGCGCTGGTGTTATTGTCCGTGTTGATAGCGGAGCCTAGGTAGACAAACTCCTTAACTACCTCGAAGTTGTATGCGTCTATTGTGACGTTCTGTCCGAGCCGTCGATGTTGGGTGTCCTTACTCGAAGACAGCATGTACTTCGTTTTCCCCTCATTTACCGCTAAACCCATTTTAGCCGCTTCTGTCTCAATCCTCACAAAGGCGCCATTGACATCACGCTGTGTTCTTCCCATTATATCAATATCGTCGGCGTACGCGAGAAGTTGAACAGATTTATAGAAGATAGTGCCTCTGGTGTTGACGGTGGAGTTTTGGACTATCTTCTCAAGAACGATGTTAAAGAAATCGCACGACAGTGCATCGCCTTGTCTGAATCCTTTTTTGACGTCGAATGATTCCGTAAGCTCATTGCCAACCTTGATAGAGCAGCGTGAGTTCTCCATCGTCATTTTGCACAAGCGAACGAGCTTGGCAGGGATGCCAAAGCTAGACATAGCTTTATACAGTTCGTCTCTGTAGATGCTGTCATACGCGGCCTTAAAATCAATGAAGAGGTGGTGGGTATCGATTTGCATTTCATAGGTTTTTTCCAGGATCTGCCGCAACGTGAAAATTTGGTCGATGGTAGACTTTCCTGGCCTGAAGCCACATTGATAAGGACCAATCAGATTGTTGACGAAAGGCTTCAGACGTTCACATAATACGGCAGAGAGGATCTTGTAGGCGATGTTAAGCAGGCTGATTCCTCTGTAGTTGGCGCAGTTTAGAGGATCTCCCTTTTTCAGGATCGGGCAAACAATGCTGAGGTTCCATTCACCGGGCATGCATTCCTCCGACCATATCTTACAGATGATTTGGTGCATGCTCCTATCTAGCTCGTCGCCTGCGGCTTTGAACAGCTCGGCAGCTAGACCATCTGCTCCAGCGGCTTTGTTGGATTTCAGCCGTGATATTGCTGTTTTCACTTCTTCTAGGTCGGGTTCACGGAATTGTTGGCTGTCATCGCGTATGATAAAAGGCTCCTGTCTGACGGCGGGATTTTGTTCGTCGTCGCCGTTATACAGTCTACAGAAGTGGTCTTTCCAAATCCCCAGCACTGACTGCGGCTCTACTATGATGTTCCCTTGATGATCTCTGCAGGCTTCGGTTCTTGCTCGATGACCTTGAGCCAGGTGTTTTACCTTCCGATAAAACCTCCGAACTTCATTCCTGCTGTTAGCTCTCTCAACATCTTCGATCTGACGCTTCTCATGCTCTCTCTTTTTTCTCCTGAGAAGCCGGCGTTCTTCTCTCCTCTTTTGCTCGTAGAGCTGACGAGCAGCTCTTGTCTTTCTTTGCAGCGCCGCTTTGTATGCCTCCTGCTTGGCTGCATGGGCCTGCCTGCATTCTTCGTCAAACCAGGGGTTTCGTTTTGGTGGCTGTGTGAAACCCAGCACATTAGAGGCGGCATCTCTAACTGCATTCTGGCAATGTTGCCACTGGTCTTCGATACTTGATGTTGGCGGCATAGGACTCCTTAAGAGGTTACTTGTCACTCGATCAGAGAAGGATCTGGCGATCTCTTGCGATTGTAGCCGTCCGACGTCGAATTTTCTTGCAGCATTTCTTTGTTTTGGCCGTTGTCGAGATATTCGTAGTACTGCCTTGGCTACGACGAGGTAGTGGTCCGAGTCGATGTTGGCTCCTCGGAAAGTTCGAACATCTTGAATGCTGGAAAAGTGCCTCCCGTCGATCGCAATGTGATCAATCTGGTTGACGGTTGATTGATCAGGAGATCTCCATGTACCTTTATGGATGTTGAGATGTGGGAACCAGGTGCTTGCTACCACAACGTTTCGCCCCGCAGCAAAATCGATCAGCCTGAATCCGTTGTCGGAAGTGGTGTCGTGCAGGCTGTGCTTTCCGACTGTTCTTCCAAAGATGCCTTCTTTTCCCAGCTTTGCGTTAAAATCGCCGAGGACAATTTTCATGTCATAGCTAGGACATTGCTCATATGTTTTGTCGAGGAGCTCGTAGAATTCGTCTTTGGTGTCGTCCTTTTTCTCTTCTGTGGGGGCATGCGCGCATATTAAGCTAATGTTGCCGAGATTAGCCTTGATTCGGATCGTCGTGATGCGTTCGCTTACGCATTTGAAGCTCAAGACTTTTTGCCTGAGTCTGCTTCCCACGACGAATCAGCATCCAAAGAGTCGCTGGTCCCGGTAGCAATCCCCATAGTAGATGTCGCAGTTTTCCATCTTCATTTCGCCCGGTCCATCCAATCGCATTTCCTGGATAGCGGTAATATCTGCTTTGTAGCAGTTGAGGGTCTCCGCTAGTTGTTCGGCAGCACGCAGTCCATTAAGGGACCTAACATTCCACGTGCATATCCGAAATTCGTTGTCCTTTATACGTTTGCTTGGGTCGTCATCAGTGTATCCATCCGTTTCCGAGGCCTGTTGTCGCTTCGCAACTAACTTTTTTTCTACATAGTCGGGAAGTCACCCCGACGTACAACCCCCAACCTGGAGTACCAGGTACTTGATGTGACTCCAAGTACAAAAGCCGGAAAACCGCTCCTTTTACGACCTGAGCTTCAAATATGTCGAAGTAGTCCGTAAAGGTGTTCACCAAGTAGTTCGACCTAACTGGAACTGAGGACGCCACCGTTCATTCCAAAAAAGAAATTCATCCGCTGCCGTCCCTCGTGGGAAGTGCAGCGATATCGCCGCGGTAAAAATCGCGTGTGTGCACCGGGCCTTATGCCCGGCGACCCATCCATTAAAAGCACAATCAATACAATGGATTGGCTTCGTGCAGCTGCGCGCTGTGTGATTTAAATCACCACAGCGTCCACAAACGATCTTGGGCGACTTGCATGTATTTGCAAAGTGGTCCATTCCCAATCATCGTCTGCACGTTGCTATTTCGGGGAGATCATCTACCCGAAACGAAAAATGCATTATGAACAAACGCCTATCTTTCATGACTAGCTTGAAAACCCTATCCGTAGCTTCCAAAATGACATTAATGAAGCCATCACCTACGCTCCAATTACTAACTACCCTAACCTCCTTTTGGAATTCCTCCTTACTAAGGTCTGACAAATTCTTTTTGTACAGATCCTTCCTTAATTCCTCTGCCAAAATTCTCCTAAGCATAAGCCTAACTCTAAACCTCGGGCCAAGCTTGGTATTTGCCTTGCCGTCAATACCTAATTCCTTTAGCTTCGGATTGGAAAGCAATTGCTCCCTATCCTTTTCTGAAGGAAATCTAACTACAAGCTCATCATTCTTGTTTTTTGACAAGGAATGAACTCTTGTGTCGCCTAGAGCCGGTCCCAGGGTTTCATTTAAGATTTTCTTTAAATTCTTGCCTTCTGTTGTCTGACTTCTCAGCACAACCGAATATGTATTTTCCACTTTCCTAGCTGGAGGGGCCTTCCAATTTCCCCAATTAAGTGGTGGCATTGCTGCCAACGATTCAATTTGAGGCCGAAAGGACCTCTCACACCTAACCCTACTGAGATTCCAGAGCAGACCTTTGCGACTGGTGTCTCTCTGCGTGAAGCAGGGACTGAAGGAGTGACTGGAGTCACCGCCTCCGAAGTACCGATCCTAGCCTCAAGCCGCCCCTTGAGATGCTCATTCTCAGCACCAAGCCTAAGAATGAGCTCCTCATAGTCGGCAGCTATCTTTAAAAATCCCTCACTCCCCGGGTGGTTAATGCGATTTTTCACCATGCACTCTTTTATTTCACCTACTTTATTTAAAATATAATTAAAACTCAAAACGAACTTTTCGTATCTGGCTTCCCAGTCGCTTGGGCAGATACTTTCATGTCCTTTAATTCTTTGGCATCCTTCTTTCTTTCCGTTGTAATGACACCTGGAGACGGTGAGGCCTTTTCCGGCTCTTTGATCTACTTGTCTTTCGTATAACTTTCATTCACTAACACTTTCACTACCTCAACATTCACTGATCCTTTTTTCTTCATTATTTTGTCCTCCTCACACTCCATTTCATCGTTCGTTTCAAGGTCCTCTTTCGATGCCTTCTTTTCCTTCTTCCTTTTCGTTCTCTTTGCCTTTTCTGTCTTCTTTTCATCCCCGTCCGACTTAAGAAATTGCTTCCTGATGGATGTCAATTTTTCGTCCATCTTCCTTACACCCGTCTCAAAGTCTTCGTCGCTTAGACACACAAATATATTTAGGCACTTTCCCTCACTCATTTTTACAGTATTTCTGGAATAAATATTCCTCGCACTAATGGTTAGGGAAAAACCACAATCACAAAAAAGAAATACACTTAATCTTCACAGTGCAGCTGCACCACAGGTATATTTATACCTGAAAAGGGTCAAGCACACCGCAATAAAAAAAGGGGGAATCTTTTTCACTCGCGCTACCGCAATAAAACAAAAAAAATTTTCGTCACTCGCACTGACCGCAATAAAACTAGGATGATCCTGTCTCTCGCACTATCGCAATAATCCGAAGTATTAAGTTAAAAATCGGAAAAACCGCGAAAGAAAAAACTTCGACTAATTCCTTTTGGTACAAAAATTGAAATTTGAAAATTTAACCGCACAAGACATCCTTTCACGACCGAAGTCAAAATCCAACTGAGAGGGATTGGGACAGATATCGAAACAGACTTCACGGAAACACCTGCCGTTAAGGACTAATTTTCCGGTGGACCTACCCACAATATCAGAGCCGAGGAAAAGCGCCCCGGCCAGCGCCCTGGGGCAGTACAAGTACCACTCCAGTACAATTTACAGTTATGTTAAGGCATAACTGTTCCCTTTGCTGAAGGGCGAGGTCTATCTAACACCTCTTACACACAATTGATCTTATTGATGATAACAGATCATTTTGTGTGCTCCTAGCTCTCGCGATTTTGAGAACAACCACAGCCACCACGATGCTCCCACAAGGGGGCCTACCTCATAGACAGGCTGCATCAAGTAGGCTGATGTCATAAGACACCAGAAAACCTAGTTGAGCAGGGGCTACTGTCTCCCGTGGTACCAGAATATAGCTTCCGGTGGAGCTTCGCAACCGTGAAGGTCACTTCCAGATGGATTCCTTAAAATCCGAGGCCTGGCAACCTCAATGCTCGCATCTCCTGCAATCGGTCGAGGTACTAACCGACTGCATTTGAGCAGCAAAAGGGCACAGCGTTTAGGGCAAGAAGCCGTGCAGGCATAGACACCAAGATTGAAAGAAGGAAAGCTGAAAAGAGAAAAGAAATAAAAGGGAAATATTGTTGGTAACAGTGAAGTTGGAAAGAAAGGGGAAAATTAAATAAAAGAAATAGAAAAAGGAAACCCAAACATTAATCCTAAAAATCCTAAATTCTATTGAGCTCTCTTCGTCTCTGGAAAAGACCATTAGCAAAGATCTCGAAACTATCAACCGTGTCCCTAGAAAACAGAACGCGGCTGAAGTCCCATCGGTCTCCAACCATGGTGATTCCCATTGCCTCTAGATCTCTACCCTCAATGTACAATGAACAATCCACAAGAACGTGATGCCAATCCTATTTCTCCCCACTGGCACAGTCCGCCGAGTCAGCCAAGTTTCTCCTATGCAGAAATGCATTAAGAGATCCATGTCCAGTCAGCAAAAAATGCGCATGGAGGGAGAGCCGGAATTTGTCACGTTCAACAGCAGTCCTAACATTTAGAAGGAACTCAAAAGTTACCCTTCCAACTTCGCTATCATCCCATCTTTGTTGCCACTTGGCGAAAATAATTTCCCTAAAAGCAATTTTCCTATCTCTGGAGTTCATTCCTATGAATCCAGCACATTCTTCCCAGTCCGAAGAGGACAACGGGAGCACCCTCTTCAACTTGTATGTTATACCAATTCGCATAACTTCCAAGTCGAGAGGTGGACATCCAACTAGGACCTGCATAGCGTCAGTTGACACTGTACGACACAGTGGCAGCATACCTTGCAGCATAATTCTCTGGCACGAGAGAATCCTATTTCTTCCCACAACTGTCTTGGCAACATCGTACCATACAGGTGCACCAAATGTTGCACATGCAACAAATAGGCCACTATAAATTGTACTAGCTGCCTTCCTGCTAAGTCCCCACTCTGCAGTGAGAATCCTCCTAACCGTTGGAACAACGGTCCTCAACTTGTCCTTAACTCGATCAAGATGAGGTCCGAAGTTCATTCTTTCTCCCATTGCAATACCTAGATATGTGTTTTTGTTCACATATCTCAGATTGCCTAGAGCAGACCTGACAATTGGATGTCGACTGGACGAAAATTTGCCCTTAAGCAACATAGTTGCCGTCTTGTCAATAGCCACATCTACTCCTACACCCACTCCCCAAGAGCAAACCCTGTCCATGGCTCGCGAACCACCGATCTCTAGGTCATTCCGAGAACGACCCTCAATCAGTATTAGCAAGTCATCGGCAAAAGCAACGCACTTGGTATCACTCATTGAACTTAGTGATGTGAGCAAAGAGTCCATCATGAAGTTCCAAATAAATGGCCCTGCAATGGATCCCTGCGGACACCCCCGCTCCACATTCATCGCAACATTTCCTACTGAACCAAACACTCTTGCAGTTCTGGAAGAGAAATAACTTCTCCAGAGAGCTGCTTCCCTACATCCGATTTCCCTTAACTTTGACAGAATTGGCTCCCACTCAAGATGGCCAAACGCGCCTTTGAAGTCAACAAATATGCCTAAGACGTATTTGCTGTTAGACTCGTCAACACATCTCTTGACAGTCAGCCAATCATCCTCAACGCTGCAACCTGACGTGAAGCCAAACTGGAATGGACACGGCTCAGGTATACACTGCATCAGCCTTGTCACCATGACCCTTTCCAGCACTTTTCCAAGTACCGGAAGGAGACTAATGCCACGGTAAGAACGAGGATCAGACCTGATCTTATCCGTTGACTTCAGCAGTACAATAAGCTTTGCACACCTCCACTCAAGTGGAAAATAACTTTCCCTTATACAGCTCGAGAATAAAGCCATAAGGTATTCAGGCACGGCTGACCAAATGGCTTTCACCATTTCACCTACCATCCCATCTATACCAGGCGATCTCCTCGATTTGAGTCGACCAACTGCCTCCTCAACTTCCTCTATACTCAGGGCTGGTGCGTCAAGACGCTCGTCAGATGAGTTATCCAGAGGCTCCATCTCAGCCCTTGGGAAAAAGGTCCTCATTAATGCTCCTACACTATCTCCCCACGTAAGGTGTGGTACACTTCCACTTTTATCATCCCTATCTCGGTGGATTTCCTTCCTCTACAGATGCGATAAAGATGTCCCCAAGGGTCATCTCTATGTTCTGTGGCAAAGGTCTTCCACTGCTCTTCTTTAGTTGAATAAAGCAATCGCTTATATTCAGCTTATCCCTCCCTATAAATTGAACGAACTTGCTCAAATCCCTCCTGAAACGACCTAGCTCTTTGGAATCTTCTCCTAAGTTAACGGACCTGTTTCCGCATCCTATTTAATTCAGGTGTCCACCACTTGACCTTCCTCAAATTTACCTTACGGTATCTCCTAAGCAGGAAGTCGTTTACACCCCACACAATCTCGTTAAGTCGTTCAATTTTAATATTGACGCTTAACCTTTCAAACATACCAAGTGACATCGATGCAACCCCCGTCCTAATGTGCTCCTGATATAATGCCCAATTGACATTACACAGTTGCCAGCGCAGCTCTTCACCGCCTCCAGGGACACCCTGAACTTCCGAGAGATGAGTGATCTCAACAAGAATTTTGTTGTGGTCACTCACACCTCTTCCATCCAAGACACTCCAATGGAAGCCGAAAAGGTCTAACGCCCTCCCACTAGCCAACGTAACATCGATGTCACTTTTTCCATTTGGCCCATGGAAAGTGTAGTGCTCGCTTGGTTGATTGACAGTGTAGATGCTTTTCTCGGTCATCCATTCAGCCAAATCCACCCCCCTGTGGAGTTTCCGTGACTCGGACGTATGTTCTCTCATCTTGGAAAACCACACAGGAGAAATGGCGTTAGCATCAAGGCCGAAAATTACAGCGCCACCATCAGTCAACTCCAACACCCTGTCCATAAAATTTAGATAAGGTTGAATTGGATGGGAGAACTTACAGTAAACACTGCTAAGAAAAACTCTACCAAATCCACCTTCTACACTGACACACAACCCCCATTCATCCTCTAAAACAAGTAACGCCTCAGTGTTGACATCATTCACCACAATAGCAGCGGAGCCACTTTTGTTGGTAAATGATCGCATCGCAGCTGGCAATCCCCTTATGCTTCCATTGGAGACATACGGATCCTGCAACAGCGCAAAGCTACACTTTGTGTCACATAAGAACACCCCTAAATCTATAAGCGACCTATAAGCCCCTTGACAATTTGTTTGTATGAACCTAACCATTAAAATCTATAAGCCTTCCTGGCAATCTCATCCGTATAAACTGGGCAGGCCTCAGTTGACATTAGGTGTCCTGCATTCCAGTTTCTTGCTTCGCAGTTTTTGCAATGAATGCAATTCTTGCAATTTTTGGCAAAATGCCCCTCTTGACTACAACGAAGACAAGTCATAGCCTTGGCTGGACATTTGCTGGCCATGTGACTTGTGGAGAGACATCTCCTGCACACAGGAACTTTGGGAAGTTCTTGCACCTGAAATGAACAGTGCTTAACGTACGCCCTATTTTTTGCCAAATATTCAAACACCCTGTCACTTCCCTCTATAATGACGTCTACTCTACCTACACCTACCTCCCACTTGGTGAGTATTTTGACCTCCTTAGCAAAGTCTTCCTCGGTCAAGAACGAGAGACTCTTACTATGGAGATCCCCTTTGAAACTTTCCAAGGATATCTTCCTAGACATGTGTCTTACCACAAATCTCCGGGCCAGTCTGTCTTTAGGGACAGCTGACAAACCTAGTTCTTTAAGCTTACTGCTGTCAAGAACTTTTTTCCTCTCTGCCTCAGTGGGTACCATGACTAAGACCTCACCGTTCTTTGTCTTTGACATCGAGTGAAACCTGACATCTTCAAGAGAAGATCCTACTCCCTCACTAAATACTTTCCTGACATCAGTGTCCTTACTATCGCTTTTAAGGACAAGCGAATACGTAACTACTGCCGGGCTAGCAGGAGGAGGCTTAACCGTCTTTGGATCCTTAGGGACCGAAGCCAGTGACTTCAACTGTGGGAATGAAGCTTCACTTCCCAGTGGAACGCCCGAAAGATGGACCTTAGTTCCATTGTTGCGTACAGCAGGAACTGAAGGCACCACAGGAGCAGTAGCCTTGATGTCATTTGTCTCACTAAGCCTTGTGACCTCTGCCACAAGCTGCAAAACCAATAACTCCAACTCACCCGTAATGCGGTTGAAGTTTGGATCCTTAATTCCTACTAATGCGTCCTCGTTCAACTTAGCTAGCTTACCCATGACCTGACTTAGTCTAAATCTTTCCCCTATACCAACACCAATAACACTGTTACCAACAGACCTTACTACATCTGGCTTCCCAGTACCATGGGCAGGTGTTTTTCCTTCTTTGCTGCTTGGTTTTGCTTCCTCTTCGGTCGCTTTGAATACCATTCACTATTCTCACTTTTTTCCACCACACAACACTTTTTCACACTTTCTTCATCTTTGTTTCCCTGACTGCTTTCCTCATCGTTAGCTTGAACCGTCACATCGTCACTCTTTTTCCTCTTCAACGACATTTCCTGGTATTCCATAGTAATGGCCTTGTCCAGCGCCTTGTTGCCTTTTCCTTTATCCTCTTCGATACCCTTGCTCACTTTAACAATCTCAACATTCACTACACTTTTTTTCTTTACTGTTATGTCCTCATCGCTCTCGGCCTTCCTTTTTAAAGAAACGGCCTCACAATCCATTTCGTCGTTGGTTTCCAAGTCCTCTTTAGGTGCTTTCTTCTTCTTCTTCTTCTTGTCCCTCTTTACCTTCACGGTCTTCTTCTCATCTCCATCAGACTTCAGAAATCGGTTCCTCATCGATTTTTGCTGCTCATCCATTTTCTTAACTCCAGTCTCGAAATCTCCGTCGCTCAGACACACATGACTATTCAAACTCTTTCCCTCACTCATTTTCAAAGTGTTCCTGGAATAAATATTCCTCGCACTAATGGTTGGGAAAAACCACAATCACAAAACAGAAAATGCACTTAATTTTCACTGTGCAGTTGCACCACAGGTATATTTATACCTGAAAAGGGTCACCACACCGCAATAAAAAAAGGGAATTCTCTTCACTCGCGCTACCGCAATAAAACAAGAAAATAATTTTCGTCGCTCGCACTACCGCAATAAAACCGAGAAATCCTGTCACTCGCAGTGACCGTAATAAAACGAAAAATAAAATTTCGCCGCTCGCACTGACCGCAATAAACAGGAAAATTCGTTACTCGCACTACCGCAATAAAACAAAAATAATTTCCGTCCGCGCTCTACCGCAATAAAACTAAAAAATCCTGTCACTTGCAGTGACCGCAATAAAACAAAAATAAATTTCGCCGATCGCACTGACCGCAATAAAACAGGATATTCCGTCGCTACCGCAATAAACCGAAGTATTATGTTAAAATCGGAAAAACCGCGAAACAAAAAACTTCGACTAATTATCCTTCGTACAAAATTGAAATTTCAAAACTCAATAGCTCAAGACATCCTTTCACGACCGAAGTCAAAATCCAACTGAGAGGGATTTGGACACAAGGATCCAACCTAGCAGGGTCCAACATGAGCCTTGGAAGTACAAAACCGTAACACACACAAGGACCTACACAAACAAAGAAAAGCCAAGCTTCAATGAAACAAGTCCCAAAAGACAAGTTTCAGTAAAAGCAGAACTTCATCTAAGCCAACGTCAGGTGAACCCTTTGTTGTACAGCAGTGTATTACACAGGACAAAACAGATGCCATCATTGCCGTCGAATCTCAAACAGTCGATGGGCAAAGACAGAAAAGCTCTCAGCTATTTCCCTTGAAAAAAAGGACACGACTGAAATCCCAAGCCCCATGTACCCGAACCACACCCATAGCAGGGAGATTCCTGATATAAGCATATCTCGGGCACTCAACCTGTACAGTACAGGAACTGAAGGCACTACAGGAGCAGTAGCCTTGATATCTTTAGTCTCACTAAGCCTTGTGACCTCTGCCACAAGCTGCAAAACCAACAATTCCAACTCAACCGTAATGCGGTTGAAAGGAGAATGGGCAAAAATGTATGGAAGCTGGCCTACAAACCAATAACAACATGCTATATATCAATGGAAAGGTTTTTCTGTCTTCTTTAACTTTTTCTATGGCAGTAAGTCCCAAATTGCTGTGTGGAAAAAGTTATTGCACAGTAAATTCATTCACAAGTAATAAGTGATTTCTTATTTTCACCTTGACCTTTGACCCAATAACGACATGATGTATATCAATTGAAAGGTTTTTATGTGGACTTTAACTTTTGTCTTGGCAAGAAGTCCCAAATCACTGAGGGGAAAAAGTTATTAATAAGGTCATAAACTTATTACCACTGACCTCACTCATAGTGTTTCTGGGAAATCCCTCGCACTCAAAATTATTTGTTCCTGGAATTCTTGGAATTCCTCGCACTAATCACTTTATTTTTGAAATTCCCGGAAACTCGCGATCACAAATAAAATATTTTCACACTGACGCGAGGGTCGCAAAAGTGCAGCTGCACTTCAGGTAATTAGCCTGAGATACCGCAATAAAACACTTAATTTGGAAATCGCACAAGCACCGTAATAAAATTGAGCAAATGGGTTTTTTTTTATTTTGAAGGGAAAATCCGCGACAAAACTAATAAACCTTAATCCGCACACAACGTCCTTTCACGACCGAAGTCAGAGACCAACTGAGGGATTGGGACAGATATCGAAAATAAGCTTAACGAGAACACCTGCCGTAAAGGCCTAATTTCCCGGTGGGCCTACCCACAATATCAGGGCTTAGGAAAAGCGCAAGCCAACGCCCTAGGGTGGTACAAGTACCATCCTAGTACAAATAGTGATATGTTAAGGCATATCACTCCCCTTGCTGAGGGGCGAGGTCTATCTAACACCTCTTGCAACTAGTAATCTCAGATGTAACAGATTATCTAGAAGCCATATGTTCCCGCGAATTTGGGATAACCAACAGCCACCCCGATACTCCCACTAGGCGGCCTACCTCTAAGACAGGACCAAGCTAAACAGACTGATATTAATTATATCAGAAAACCTGAATTGCTTGGTGGGCTCCTGTCCCCCGTGGTACCAGAATATAGCTTCCGGTGGACCTTCGCAACCGTTAAGGTTACTTCCAGATGGGTCATCCTTAAAACCCGAGGCCTGGCAACCTCTGTGCATGTCCAGCCAGCCACTAGTCGAGGTAGTGACAATGACAAGAAGGACAGCACGAAAAAACCGCAGCCGTGAGGCAATTTCAAACATTGACAGATGTCTTTATTCCATCAGTGGAAGAATTAAAGAAAGCTGAGAAAAGAAGAAAAGAAGAAGGAAGAAAGAAGAAAGAAAAGTCCCTGAATCCTAAATCCTAGAAGTACCAAAAATTCCTAATCGCTAATTATTCAAAATTTCTCTTCGCCTTTGGAAAACCAAATCAGCGAAGTTCCTAAACCTTTCAGCTGTGTCCCTTGAAAAAAAAAAAACACTGCTGAAGTCCTCCTGACCATCAATCACAGATATTCCCATGGCAGTCAAATCACGGTCATGGGAATATAGCGGGCAACTAACTAGTACGTGACGCCAGTCCTCTCTTTCTCCACAGACACAATCAGCCGAATCAGCCAAAGTTCTCTGATACAAAAATGCATTCAGAGATCCATGGCCAGTCAGCAAAAAGCACATATGAAGCGAGAGTTCCGGCGGTGACCTAAACAGCATTGTACAATGTGGAACACAAAATCGCGTAGAGTTTAATGCTTCGTCAAAGCGTGACATACCCCCCTTGCCACTGTCCATGAGTGGCACTTGCATCAATGAGACCGAACATCTCGAGATTTTCGGTATGTGCATCACAGACCACCTCTTGTGGAACGAGCATATATTCGATGTCGCCAAAAATGCCGCAAGATGTTTAGGTTTCTTAAGGCGATGCAAGAAATTTTTTTCACCTTCTGACCTGGCTACCATCTACAAAACCTACATACGTCCTAAGCTTGAGTACAACTCTCACGTCTGGGCTGGTGCTCCAGTGACGTACTTAAGTCTTCTGGACAGTATTCAAAGAAGAGCATTCAAAATGATTGGTGACAATACCATCGTTGAGTCATTTACGTCTCTAGAACATCGGCGTAATGTTTCATGCCTCACCCTACTTTACCGATACTTCAACGGTTTATGCTCTAGTGAAATAGCCAGTTGCATTCCTCCCCTTAAACAATTCCCCTGTAATACTCGCGCTTCTAGGAATGCCCATCAGTTTACCCTCGAGCCCAATTTCGGTCGTACCCTCAAGTATGTCCAGGAATTGAAGACCGATGGACACTGGCACCTCCTTTCCAACCCCTTTCCTCCTTCATAAAGCACTCACTGTGTCTCTGGCATAATAAGGGCATAAAAAAAACCCTTGAGTGTGTGCTAATTATAAAAAAAAAAAAAAAACACATCTCCTGATCGCGCTCCTAACATCAGGTAGGAACTCGCTTTTGCTCGCTGCTTTTCCAGTCTCACTGTTTTCCCATCTAGATTACCATCTAGAAAGAACACAGTCCTGAAAAGCTTCCTGTCTTTCTCTGAGATTCATCCTTGTGAATTCAGAGCACTCTTCCCAGTCCGTTAAGGACAATTCGATCCCTTTTTTGAGCTTGTAGGTTATGCCCATACGCACTACCACCAAGTCAAGGGGGGGAGCTCCAGCCAAAACCTGCATTGCTTCAGTAGAAACTGTGCGACACACAGGCAGCATGCCCTTGACCATTATCCTCTGACAAGAGAGAATCTTTTTCCTTCCCATAACAGTCTTTGCGATGTCATACCATACTGGGGCACCGAAAGTTTCACAGGCAACAAATAGTCCACCATATATAGTAGAAGCCGCCTTTCTACTGAGTCCTCACTCACTCCTTAGAATCCTACGCACCGATGGAACCACAGTACTCAACTTGTCCTTAACTTGTTCAAGATGAGCACCAAAGTTCATTCTCTCACTCATGGTAATCCCAAGATACGTGACTTTATTCACATACCTTAAGTTAACTAGAGCAGATCTGACAATAGGGTGCCGACCGGACGATAACTTGCCCTTTAGCAACATTGTTGCCGTCTTACCCAATGCCACATCCACTCCTACACTCACACCCCAGCTACATACTTCAGCCATGGCTAGCGAACCCCTGATCTCGATTTCGCTACGAGAGCGACCCTCGATCAAGATAAGCAAGTCATCTGCAAAAGCAATGCATTGAGTACCACACATTTTGCTTAAGGTTGTCAACAGAGAGTCCATCATAAGGTTCCAAATAAATGGACCCGCAATCGATCCCTGTGGTCAACCTCGCTCAACATTCCTATTCACGCAACCATTCACACCACAAACTCTGGCAGATCTGTCAGAGAAATAACTTCTCTACAGACCAATTTCCCTACAGCCAATTTCCCTGATTTTGGATAGAATGGCTACCCATTCATGATGATCAAACGCCCCCTTAAAGTCAACAAATATGCCTAAGACATATTTGCTGCTGGACTCGTTTACACATCTTTTCATGAAAAGCCAAGCATCCTCAACACTTTTCCCTATTGTGAAACCGAACTGAAACGGACTTGCTTCAGGCACAGATTCCATCAGTCTGTTGACCATGATTCTTTCCAGGACTTTTCCAAGAACCAGAAGGAGGCTGATTCCTCGATATGACCGAGGATCAGACTTAATCTTGTCCACAGACTTGAGCAAAATGATAACTTTCGCACGCCGCCAATCAGGAGGAAAAGAGTTCTACTTGTGAGTTTTATAAAGTTTACAAAATAAATTAAATTAATATTTTAAAGTAAAATCGCCCGATGATGGACGATCGTCCGAAACGTGTCGCTTTTAAATAAAAATATTATTATTATTATTATTATAATTTTATTGAAAATATAAATTAAATTATACTAACAATAATTCAATACGTATAGCGCTAGCTACCAGGGCTTTTGGATATTTAAAAAGAAAAATAATGTAGATCAGATTGAATGTTCAAGTTTAAGTTTGACTAGAATTTTGTGGACTAGATTGATGTTGGTTTTCGAAACTGAAGATAAAAGTTGGTTTAAGTGTTTTCCGGTTATCTCATGGCTAATTCTGGTGATGTGTTCACATTGTCGTATATGTTGGACAGTAAATATTGGTTTAGACGAACAGAAGTCACAGAGAGGGGCAGGTTTTTTTGTGAATATGTGTTTGTGCGTGATTTGAGAATGTCGAACTGCATTGGGGTTAACGCTTTAGTAAGAATGTGGATATTCCGACCAGCTGGTAAGCAAACTAGACATCATGATTGATTTGCTGTGTTTTTTAAAGTCCTTGACGTTGAAGGAATAAAACCTTAAAAGAGGTTCTTTTAACGCTTGTTTTGCTTCGATGTCTGCAAAGACGTTGCCAATAATGTCTATATGTCCTGGAACCCAAGCAATTCTCAGATTTTTCTTCTTTGCCATTAGTTTGTCCCGAATGACAAGAGCTAAAGTTGTGTGGTTGTTGATATTTCTGACTGCTTTTATAGCTGATAAGCTATCCGAGAATATTATGGTTTTATTATTTTAAGCTACTTCAATTGCTTTTAAAATGGCAAATGCTTCGGCTGTGAATGTAGATGAAAAGTCATTAAGTAGACCTTTGGATAAAATTGAGCCATTTTCAGTGACGACTGCGAATGAAGTCCCAACTTTTGATTTTGATGCGTCAGTAAAAATTAGTTGCCAACCCTGTTTTTGTAAGTTCTCTTTTGCTTCTAGGAAAAGAGATTGGTATGTTTCCTTATTAGTAGAAGATTTCGAATATTCCTCGAAAACGGTGATTATGGAATCAACTGGTAGTTCCCAGGGGGGTGATTACTTTTTGATTGATGCTGATTGGTGTGTCCAGTTTTGAAGCAGCGTTAATATCTTTATGAAGGGCGGATGAATATTTTGGTGTCTTTTTTCGTTTTAGAAGCTTCGTTGCATCGTCTTGAATCGGAGAAGGGAATGGTGAGTTGATTTTTTGAAGTATTTGCCATGTGAGAAATTCGGTTCTGTCAGATAAACTCGGGAGACCAGTTTCAACTAAGATGTTTCTTATTGGTGTAGTCCGGAAGGCTCCGATGCTGTTTCTGATAGCTGCATGGTAAGGCGAGGAGATAAGTTGTTGTTCCTCAATTACAGCTTAAACAATTATCAACGCCTGATTTTTGATTGATATTGAATAGGGTCAAATGTTTGTGTAAGTAAAAAAAATAAATAAAAATTCTATGTACCTCAAAACCGACAAGCAAACGGAAAAACTATAAAATTTTGAAGGACGCTTGCGCTAACTAATGGGAAATGGGGTAAATATTACATTTTTATTTATTTTATATTTTTTTTTATAATAGCAATATATTCTGTCACTTAACATCGCTGTTTTTTTCGATTATCGTTATAATTTTTTCCAAACAAAATTCGAAAAACAATGAAAAATACAGCAAATTACGTAAAAAGTATGAATGCATTTTTCAGTATAACTTCTAAAATATAAAAGCTAATGAAGTTAAATTAATTGTTTTCAAAGCTTCAAATATGTGTCTTTAACGGAGCAATTTTCTTGTCAAATTTTTTTGTTGACACAAACATAAAAAATACCTATTTTTTGCCTAACACTTTGAGCGTTTGCCCGGGAAATTGATTCATATATTTTCAATTTTTTTGAAATATTTTTTTTATGAAAGATTAATATATGTTTCAATTAACGTCGCTATTTTTTTTTTATTTTTCTTCTGTAACATATTTAAAAATAACATATTTCAAAATGTCAATATTTGTGCGGTCATTGTTAGTGAAATATAGACAAACAAACTAGCAATTTTTTTTTTATTTTTTTCTGTTATTTTTTTATTTAATTCAAATTATTAAAATAATTTGTTTGCTAATGGTCTTTTTAATTTAAATTTTTGAAAAATCGTCTATTTTGCGTTTTTTGTCAAAAAATAATGGTCGATCACACACACAAAGAAGCTGGGTTCAAGGGAATGTCACTAGGTGGTGCTGCAATTTGTTTTGTTTTCTCTTCCCTTTCTTACAAAAGATGTTGTTTTTTCTCCCAATTTATTTTTTATTCGTTTGGAACAAATAAAATAAGTATAGGGTGTCTCAGTAAGAGTGCACTTTTCATTTAAAAATAAGGACAAGTATTTTATGACAGAGTTGTGATATTTTTATTGTAGTGTAAGAGGCCAGTTATAGCTACATAATCATTGAAATGGATCCGGAAAATCTTTGAATGGATATTTAACTATGTTTACTTTTGAAAAGAAATTTTATACCAATCGATCGGAAATCACTCCAAAAAATTTTATTGACATAAAAAAGTTCAATTACAAACTTATTTTTTCATTAAAATGTGATTTTCTATTTTTATTAGTATTATGTAAAAAAATTGAACAAATCATTCCAATGATTTTCGTTTCAATTTTGTACAATTTCAATGATCTATGTACGAGGTGTGACAATTAAGTAATGAGACTGATTCTATAAAAAACCGTATATTTAAAAATTATTATACAACTCTGCCATCCCCTTCAAAGTAGTCCCCTTGGGCAGCTATACAACGATTCCAGCGCGTTTTCCATGCTTCGTAGCATTTCTGGAACGCTTCGACTGGAGTGACCGCGAGTACCCTCGTCACGGCCGCCTGGATATCCTCAATCGACTGAAAATGGGTTCCTTTGACCACCGATTTTGTTTTAGGGAAAAAAAAGTCACAGGATGACATATCGGGCGAATAAGGTGGTTGTTGCAACACGGCGATCCCTTTAGAGGCCAAATACTGGGACACGCTGAGGGCTCCTCGGAAAGGTTCCATCTTCGGAACCATCTTCGCGCATATCCCAAAATCGTCCGTTAAAATTTGTCTGACTGTTTCACGGTTCATACCCAGTTCCGACGCCAACATTCGAACTGTTAAACGCCGATCTTCACGGATCAGGGCGCGCAAGTTATAGAATTACCTCCCAACACACAAAATAACATACCAAGCATATTCACTTGAGTATGCGACATATGTAAACGATCGTATTTCTAGTATAAACAAAAATTGTGAACGATCGAATTCTTCGACCGACATGTGTCAACGATCGAATTTCTAATATAAACAAAAATTGTCAACGATCGAATTCTTCGACCGACATATGTCAACGATCGAATTCTTCGACCGACATAAAAGATAATCACAAAGTCACCCCTAATAAAAATACAGATAATTTACGATTCAACTTCTTTGAAACGTTATCAAATATCCTTATGCATATGTAAACCTAAATATATCTTTCTGACAAATACAAATATTTTAAGATAAAAAGGCCTGGGATGACCAGCCAGAAAGTCAGTTGTAAATCAGAGTTCAGTTCGAATTGTTTTAACTAAAGATTTCCCCCCACCAGTGGTAAGGGATCTGAAGTTATAAATAATTAAAAAAAAAAAAGATACTAATGTAAATTGTGTTTTTTTATTTTTAAAAAATTGATCCCGGAGGATCAAATACAAAATTGGCGCAGTCGGTAGGATTTCAATGAGATCTATAACGAATTTATAGTGACATATCAAATATAGTGATTCGAACGAATAAAAAAAAAAAACTTTATTGTGAAAGTTAATAATACCGAAGTGTTTTAACGAACAGTAAAAAAATTATACAACAAACTAATTACCGAAGCAATTAGACATTTTTTTTTCTAAAGTGTCAAGTTGAATAAAGAACAATACACTAATTCTCGTAGAGAGATTAGAAAATTAAAGTGTCTACTAAAAAGACAGAATTAACTTCAAATACAAAAGTTAATAAAAACAAAAACAATACAAAAATGGCTACTGCAACAATAGACCAAAATGTACCATTGATGCGATTGGAAAAAATTCCAACATTCTCAGGACGACCAGATGAGGACGTCATCGCTTTCATTGAATATATTGATTATGTGTACAGCTATATAAGTACAGAAAATCAGCCAATAGCAACTTTAATAATCAGAAATAAAATACAAGGAGCAGCAATCAACACCTTAAGAAGTAGGGTTGCCAGATGAATTTTAGAGCTAAGCGGGACAAATCACAAAATATTCGAAAAATCCCGGGATTTCGAAAGTTTTCTCGGGACAAAATAAAAAATCAATTTTTTCCATTAATAAACAATTTTATTACATAACTACGTATATAATAATTTTTATGTGAATACGTTGTATTTACAATTTATGAATAAAAATAAATAAATCAAAACAGTCTCTTCAGTTCAGTTCAGTGCAGTTCAGTTTTTGAAAATAAAGTTTAAAAATAAAATTATCTACTCACAATAAGTAGTATATTTAAAGGAACTCTTAGCATGTTTTATTAATTCTTTACTATTTTTTACATAATTATAAAACTCCATGCAGTTTAAATCATAGTTAAATGATGTTTGTAGCTCGGCTTTTATTAACTCCGGCTTACATTACATTTCGAACATCTGTCCATTTTAAAGCCATCTGCGAAAAAACTCTTTCTGCGAAACAATTGGAACTTGGAATACTGAATACAAAAGAAATTAATTTAAAAATATTTAGTATATCTCCAATAGAAAAGCATTTCAGTATTCCATTCCACTTTGTTAAGGAGCATTTAAATTAACAATTTCATCCAGAGACTTTCTTATTATTTGATATTCTTCATATAAGGAATCAGCATCTATTTCATTAATTTGTAATAAATTCGCAGCCTTTTCAAATTTTTCAAAATTTAAATGATCATTTAAATTTAAAAATGCGAGCTTGGACAAAACATTACTATTGGAAAAATCGTAACGGTTCTCTATATATTCAATAAAATTAGTATAAAACCTTAAGAAATCATTCTGTATCATCCTTCATATCAGGTGTAAATTCAGAAAGATACGCCTTTGCCCTGCTTTCAAAGAATCTATCTTTAAGTCTGTCTTTAAATTTGTCTCGAATGGTGTGCATTTTTAAATGCATTTCAAGTACAGTAAGAGAATCTGATTCGATTATTTTAATAATTGTTGCAACAGAAAACATCACATTGTGTATAAAATATAAATAAGCGAGTATTCGTTTTTCTTCAATATCTGATTGAATTGCTTTCTCAATCAGACGAGGACATTCATTATCAGACTCTTGGAAGTGTGATTTTAAAGCTGGCCATATTTTAAGTATTATTTCCACAGCTGGACCAAGTGACAAAATCTAGTAGAGACATGTTTTATAATTTCTTCCCACTCCAATTTGATTTTTTTCAAATTCGTAAAGGTAGAGCCGCAATGAAAAAGTAAATTTTCTCGTAGTTATTGGTTGCTCACATAGAGTTTTCACGGGAATTTGCTTGTCCCGGCGGGACGGTTGAAAAAATGTTAAAAAACCGGGACGTCCCGTGAAAATCGGGACATCTGGCAACGCTATTAAGAAGAATATTAATGCCAATATGGCCAACGATAAAAGACGTACTAATCCAGGATTTTGGAGTTCAGGAGACATACGAGCAGATTCTTCAAGATCTTCACATGATTACCACTAACGATCTTCAGCAGCTGTTTGATCAAACCGAGGGAATCCTCTTGAAATTAAATAAGAAAAGTAAGTTAGAGCAAAATATTATATATAACCCAGAAAATAACGAAAATATAGCAATGAATAAGTTTTTAAATAATCTAAATGCCAATCAAGCTTATGTTATTATTGCGCAGAATATTCAAAATATAAGAGCGGCTTATACTTTGTTAATGCGCCATAAGAATCTTAATAGACAGGGAAATTTAAACAATTTTAAAAACCAACCACAACTAAATAACAATAATAAAAGAGGAATAAATTATAGTCAGAATTCAAGTAATTATAGACCACCACCTCCAAATAATTCCAGAAATAATTTATCAAAGACACCAGAATTCAGGACAGTTTAGAAATAATAATAATAATAATCAGGGAAATTTCAGGAATTTTAGTAATAATCAAATACCTTTCAATTCGGGGCAATATAGGAACAATTATAATAATAATAATTATAATAATACTAATACTAATAATAATAATAATAGGTATCCAAGGCCAGAACCTATGGATGTTAATAATACAGAGTTAAAATATGAAGAAGTAAATTTTACCATGGCCGGGAAGAAGAATCACTTCCCATAATCAAAATCACAATAAATAATAAAAAATTTAACATTTTAATAGATACTGGCTCAACAACAAGTATACTTGATGAGTCACAACTATTAGAAATCCCCAGAACTTTAATGAAAGTTCCAATCAAAGTAAAATCACTTAATCATGAAAGCATGATTAAATTTGAAATCATAACTGAAGTACCGGTAGAATTCAATGAAGATGAATCTACTATGGCATGGAAGTTGATGAGAATATCGAACAATAAATTTGTAGGAATCATAGGACAAAATTTATTGAAACCTATTGGAGCTAAATTAAACCTAAAAGAAGGATATATCGAAATAAATAATAGAAAAACATATTTTGAAAATTATGATAGTAAAAGTATATATGAATATGAAGAAATTCACACTCTTGAATATTGCAACTCAACGCAAATGAGCCAATTGATAGATGTGAATATAAATTTTGAAGAAAAAAAAGAATTAAGAAAATTTATTGATGAAAATAAAAGTATTTTCTATAAAGAAGGTGATAAACTCACATCAACAACACAAACTATGCATAGCATTAGGACTGAGCATGACAGTCCTATATCTAGCAAAATTTACAGATATCCTAAAATTCATGAAAAAGAAATTGAACGCCAAGTTAAAGATTTATTGCAACAAGGCATAATAAGAAAAAGTGTTTCCCCGTATAATGCACCTATCTGGGTAGTCCCAAAGAAGATAGATAATTCAGGTGAACAAAAATGGAGAATGGTAGTGGATTACAGAAAATTGAATGAAAACACTATTGAATTTAAGCATCCTATACCTAATATCGACGAGATATTAGATAAATTAGGAAGAGCACAATATTTTTCAACCCTCGACCTTGCTAAAGGCTTTCATCAAATTAAAATGAATCCTGCTGATTCCGAAAAAACAGCCTTTTCGACTCCATATGGACATTACGAATGGTTAAGAATGCCATTTGGTGTAAAGAATGCACCAGCAACTTTTCAAAGAATGATGAATGAGGTTTTAGAAGGTTTGATAAACAAAATCTGTGTAGTATATCTTGATGATATACTAATTTTTAGTACTTCATTACAGGAACATTTAATTAATCTTCGTTTAGTTTTTCAACGTTTAAAAAAATATAACCTTAAAGTACAAGTAGATAAATGTAATTTTCTTAAAAGAGAAACAAAGTTTTTAGGACATACAATTACAGACAAGGGCGTGAAACCTAATTTAGATAAAATAGAAGCCATAGAAAAAATACAACTCCCATGTACAACGAAAGAAATTAAATCATTCCTAGGAATAACAGGTTATTACAGGAAATTCATTCAAGATTACGCAAAAATTGCTCAACCCATTACCAAGTATTTAAAGAAAAACAAGAAAATTGATAGAAATGATATAAATTATATTAAAGCACATCAAGAATTAAAAAATGCACTTCAAACAGAACCAGTACTTGCATATCCTGATTTTAATGAAAATTTTTTGTAAACAACAGATGCATCCAATTATGCCATTGGAGCAGTGCTATCGCAGAAAGGGCATCCAATAACGTTTATAAGTAGAACTCTCAATGAACATGAAATAAACTACAGTACTACGGAAAAAGAATTACTCGCAATAGTTTGGTCAGTAAAATATTTACGACCCTATTTATATGGTAGACGATTTGATCTCAAAACAGATCACCAACCATTAAAATGGTTACAAACAAAGAATTTAGGCAGAGATATTTCACCCAGATTACAAAGATGGATACTCCAGTTAGGAGAATATGATATGCAAATAGAATATTTGAAAGGTACAAGTAACACTGTAGCGGACTTTTTGAGTAGAGAAATTAAAGATGTACAAGAAATAAACATGCTAGAACAAGAATCTCTTAAAGCTACAATACATTCACAACATGAAGAGTTGAATGATCACTTCCCAATTAAAGATAGTGCAGTGAACATATTCAAACAACAAATAATACTGCAAACAGGAAACGGAATTAAGAAATCAGACAATAAAAGAATACATATAGGAATAAATGAAATACATAAAGATAATTTTAATGATTCAATAATACCATTAATAGAAAAAACTAATACAGGAATTTATACTGAATTGACAGACAACGAATACAATATACTTCAACAAAAATTAATAGACCTATTTGGAACAAGAATTAAATTTTATAAATGTGTATACTTTGCTAAAGATATAGACACAGAAGAAGAAGCCATTAAAAATATAAAATTGTACCATGAAAAAGAGACAGGTCATTCAGGTATCGAAGAAAATTATAGAGGACTTAGAACAAAAATCTATTTTAAACAATTAAAAAATTGAATACAGGATGTTATTAACAGTTGTTATACATGTAAGGAATCTAAATATGATAGACGACCAGTTAAAGAAAAATTTCGTTTTACAGAAACTCCAAAAGACATTAACGAAATAGTTCATTTAGATATTTATTGTATTAATAAAACGAAATACTTAACTTCCATCGATAAATTTAGTAAGTTAACTACAGCTACATACGTTCCAAATGATTCTCATGAAACCTTAGAAGAAACAATTTAACAATTTTTAGCAACAATCGGTAAACCAAAAAGACTTGTGATGGATAATGAATTCAACTTTCCAAGAATTATAAAATTGTTAGAAGATCTTGATATAGAAGTACATTTTACTAAGCCAAACAGTCATACAGGAAATTCAGACATTGAAGTATTTCACAGAACATTAGCTGAAAAATTAGAGCAATCTTAAACGGAAAAATGAACCCTAGCATTCATGAAATTCGAGTAGCTGTTCATAAAGCTAATCTTTTCTATAACACGTCAATACATTCTACTACTCGGCAAAAACCATATGATATACAGAAAGGCAATATAGATAAAAATAATCTTTATGACCTAATGATAAGAAACAAAGAAAAAATAATCGATAAACTGAACATTAACAGAGAAGAGTATACGGAAAACAGATCGGAAGGGTTTGTCAAAAACTCCAGAACAGACCGTAATAAAATAGCTTCAAGATACAAATACAATAAACTTAACGATCAACACACGAAGAATATTCAAAGGGAAAGAAAAAGTAAACAGATAAACCAAGACAATTTTATCAAAGCAAGTCAAATGAATAGGAAAACTCAAAGAAGAGTTTTAGTTTAAGAGCAAATTCCGATAGAAGAGGACGTAAAGATGAATACTCTAATAATTTTAATTACCATTTTCAACTTAGTTAATAGTAAATCATTAATAACTGAAGAAATTATAAATAATAATGGTTACGCTTTAATTAAATATGATGAAGTGAATATCGTGAACAAGTACAATTCAGTTTTGCACATAATTAACTTAACAGAAATAAATGTGTTACTAAGTAAAACAACTAATCGATGGTTAGAACAAAAGAATTTCATAGTGAACTCAACAGAAGACATAGCTAGAACGATGTATATAGACAATGAATTAGATTTGATTCAAGAAGAAATTAAAAGTATTAAAGGTCATAAACCCAATACACGAAAACCAAGAAGTCTAATTAACATTGGAGGAAGAGTTTTAAACTTCCTATTCGGAACTATGGATGATGAAGATAAAACAGAAATCGAAAACAAATTAGAAACACTAACTATAAATAATCACGAATTAATAATGAACACAAACAGACAGGTAGATATTAATAATCAACTTCAAAAAAAGATAGAAATATTGAAAAAAATGATTGATACAAAAACAAAAAATAGTTATGGTTTAATGAAAGAATTTAAAAAATTGGAAAAAAGAATTATAATCCTAGAATATGTTCGAACAGTTGATAAACTAAAAGCAATTATTGAAAAAATTCAAAACATTATATTGGCAAGTAGATTGCAAATAATGACAGAAAGTTTGTTAACGGCAGAAGAAATTGATTACTATGAAATTGATTTATTCAAACTCAAAAATATTAAATTATCAGTAAGTCAATATTATAACGATCTATTAATATTTATAATTCAAATACCAGATAAGATTTATAATTTGGATAAATATTTTATAACTTCCATACCCAATGAGGAAAATATGGAATTAGATATAGAAGATGAAAATATCGTAAAAATAAATGAAACATTTTATAAATACTGTGAAAACAAAGAATTAAAAAATCTAAAACCATATGTTAACTGTATAAATAAAAATAATTGTCTAAAAAGAAAAAATGAAGAAATTAATATTGTAAAAGAACTGAAGAAAGGTACATTAATTGTTAAAAATAGTGATTATAAAGTAAAAAATTATTGTGACTAGAGAAAAATTATTCAAATAAAAAGGAATGTGTTAATTAATTTTGAAAACTGTAATATTAAAATAGGTGACACAGAATATGTAAACAAAAATCAAATTGTAAAACAACCAATAAATATTTATATGGAAGATACATTTAATTTGACTAAATTTGACTTAAAAATTGAAGATTATAATTTGACAAGAATTGAAAATATTAAAGAAATTATAGAAAAAGTATCAGACCAATCATATATCCACTTTGGACTTAATGGATTTGTAATTATCATAATTTGTGCTATACTTTTAGTTTTATATAAAAAATTGTTTCAGGAGAAACAAAAGTCAAAGGGGGGAGGAGTTATAGAATTACCTCCCAACACACAAAATAACATACCAAGCATATTCACTTGAGTATGCGACATATGTAAACGATCGTATTTCTAGTACAGTAGACTCGCGATAGCAAAAACACCGCCTTACGTGAACACCGGCTAACGTGAACACATTTTTATTTACATTGACTACTCTGTAGCGTTAAGGTTGTGAAAGCCCTATAACGTGAACAACTTTTAAATGCGTTTGACATAAAAAACAGCTTCCTTTGATCGTTTTTCGGTTTTTCAAATCGTTTTACTAAATGGGGAATCCCGTTAAGGATTTTCCAGGTATTATTTACTTTAGTTTGGCATTTGTCTTAGTGCGCGGTGTTGGCTTGGCGTATTTAAAAAGATTTTCTTGAAAAATGTCGCAAAAAGTACGAAAATTCTTATCTTTGAAGGACAAAGTAAGTGTTTTAGAAAAATTGAAAGGAGGATCTAGCGTAACCAGCTTAGCAAAGCAATACAATGTTGCAAAATCAACAATTTGCGCTATCAACAAAAAATTGGAGAAAATTTTAAAATGTGTTAACAATACATTTTCTGCTCCTGGAATGCGAAAGACCATGAACTTCTGAACTTCCTAAAATGGAACAAGCTCTTTACCGTTGGTTCATCAAACAGCGAGAAAAAAATTATCCAGTCAATGGATTAATGGTTAAGGAAAAAGCTAAATTTTTCCATTCAAAAATTAATGAAACTCAGGGCGATTTTAATGCGAGTGACGGATGGTTTCAAAGATTTAAGAAGCGTTATGGTGTGCGTATGAATTTTAGTTGAAACAAAGGTCTAATTTATTTTAAAAATTTTAAGAACTACACCTTCGTCAACATGAACAACTTCGATAACGTGAACACGCTCGGTTTTTAATAGTTCACGTTACCGTGAGTCTACTGCATAAACAAAAATTGTGAACGATCGAATTCTTCGACCGACATGTGTCAACGATCGAATTTCTAATATAAACAAAAATTGTGAACGATCGAATTCTTCGACCGACATATGTCAACGATCGAATTCTTCGACCGACATAAAAGATAATCACAAAGTCACCCCTAATAAAAATACAGATAATTTACGATTCAACTTCTTTGAATCGTTATCAAATATCCTTATGCATATGTAAACCTAAATATATCTTTCTGATAAAGCATCATCACTGCATATACAAATATTTTAAGATAAAAAGGCCTGGGATGACCAGCCAGAAAGTCAGTTGTAAATCAGAGTTCAGTTCGAATTGTTTTAACTAAAGATTTCCCCCCACCAGTGGTAAGGGATCTGAAGTTATAAATAATTTAAAAATAAAAATTAAGATACAAATGTAAATTGTGTTTTTTTATTTTTTAAAAATTGATCCCGGAGGATCAAATACAAAATTCGCACACGCTGCGCATTCATGTCAGTCCGCACCTCGACTGGTCTCCCACTCGTCTTCCACGCTTTCACGCCCCTCCTTAAACTTTTTATGCCATCGAAACACCTGGGCACGACTAAGAGCACTATCACCATGCACTTTTACAATTTTAGCGTACGTTTCCGAAGCTGTTTCGCCCAATTTGACGCAAAATTTTATCGCGACGCGTTGCTCTTGATTTCGTTTTTCCAATTTCGTGACGAGCACCACGAATACGCGTTTACTCAACACGACAGAGCAAGCGAACTAAACAAGCTAGAGCGATGGCGAATATATCAATGGTGTGGGGAAGGATGCCGGGAGAAGGCAAAGGGAATTTCAAGGTCGCGGCAATATGATCAGTCTCATTACTTTATTGTCATACCATGTGTGTTCAACAGCGTTGCCAGATTTTTGTTTTAGATACCAAGTCGGGATTTTGGATCTTTTTGAGTGAAAACGGCGGGATTCTTTCGTCGAAAGCGGGACATATTAAAACCAACGTACATAATTAAAATTAGGTTTTCGTGAAAAAACATAGCAAAAATAGCCATAGAAAATGTATTTTAATTAAAGTAAAATATTTAAAATCATATAAATAGTTGAGCCTTATTCGTCTTCAGAAAAAAAAAAATACAAATCAAAATCAAAAAAAGTCTTTTTCATAAGAGTGAATGTTACAAATTGCAAATAATTTATTTACAAGAGAGTAACTTTTTCGTTATATTTCAGCGAAGATTTTACTTCTTTTAAAATTTCCTTTTTCTTTTTAATAGAGATGAAGAACCCTTCACAGGGTAGCTGTAGATTAAACTGGATGAGTAATTCTGACTTCATTAAATCTACGGAGCATTTATTTCTGGCATCCGACCATTTTAAATTCATCTGGGAAAAAACGCGTTTAGGAAAGCAGTTCGATGTTGGGATACTTAATATGAAAGACAATAGTCTAAACATTATGCCTGGTATCTTTTTTTGGATACTGTTGAAAAAGCTGGTGCCATTTCTGTGCGGTAGTAGCAGTGGTGTCTTTGCAGTTTCTCATTAGTACGTCCAAAGATAATTTGAACAAGTTAAATTCTTCATACAAGTTATCTAGTATCTACCGAAATATCGCTCTTCAATTTTACTAAAGATACAGCGTTTCAATCATGTCAAAACTAGCTTCATTTTCCAGGTCTAAAAATTTAAGTCTAGAAAAAATATTTTCATGTGAAAAATCATAACATTTGTCTAAAAATAGTTCAAAATTCGTAAGAAAATTTTGAGGACTTTGGTTCGCTCAGATTCAACCAATTTATTTAAAATCTGTTAAGCCTGGTAGTCGTAAAACCCATCCTTAAGCCTTTGAGTCAACTTTGAGCGGAAAAGGAGAATGACTCATGCATTTCTGTTATTGCACCATCGTTTCCCTGAGACTTTTTGTTTAATGCACCAAAAGCACTCACCACATTATAAACGAAAAACGGACACCACCTCGTATAACCGATTCTCCAAATAACTCAATTACACTGAGCACCACATCCAAGAGAGATCTATCTAAGACTTCACCCGAAAACTTCCCGCCACATAAAATTACTGACAAATCCAGAATTAACATGTCGTCTGTAGGTTCAATGTCAGTCATGGATCTAAAAGTCGTTGTGAACGATATTATGTCTTCGTTGCTTGATGAAAAATTAAAGGATCTTCCCAACAAAGCAGATATGGCAAAGATCGGGGCAGATATAAACACTCTACAACAGCACAATCTCTCACTTCAAAATCAGCTTGTTAAAATGGAATCCCGCTGTTCCTCTCTCGAGCGACAAGTTGAGTTTCTTTCAAGAAACGCAAATGAAAAGAACATCGTTTTCCATTTCCCAACTGAACCGGGTGTGTCTGCCGAGGATAAGGCGAAATCACTTTGTATGGATTTACTTAAATCCAATAACCAAGGAATAATATCTTCATCGCGAGCTATTCGATCCAGAAACACAAACACCGAGAACGTTATTGTTGAACTTCAAAACAAAGATGATGTCGGGAGAATCCTCCAATCAGCTACTGCTTTAAAAAACACCGGTATATCACTACATAGAGATTACCCCGTCGCGGCAAGAGAAAGGAGACGAAAGCTTTTAAAAATAAAACATCAAGTTTTGGCAAAGAACAAAAATGCTAAAATATTTATTAGAGGAGACATGATAAAAATTTATGATAAAACATTTTATTTCAACTCAAATAATGTGCTAACATGTGACGAACAAGGAGGAATGACATTTTTGCAACAGCTGATAAACAACAATGATGAAATGTCAGGAAATGACATCCTGCCCAGTGGTTCTCAAACTTCTCAAATTATAAGAAGCCAGGTGTTGCCAAATTATTCTTTTTGATAATGTTGCCGTCAGCCATGTTCACACTAGCAGTTCTTTTAAGCAAAATTTTTCTAACTTTTCATTTAAAATTATTGCATATAACATATCAGGTTTATTAAATAAGTTAATTTTTAAAAAAAAATTTTGAATTTATAAATGAATATGATATATTTTTATTATTTGAAGCATTTATTGAACAAAAAAAAGACAACTATGAAACATATTTTGAACAATTTATATTACAATGGATCCCTGCAACAAGAACTCATGCACACGGAAGAGCAAGTGAAGGCTATCTATTTGGAATAAAAAAACATTTTGGATTCTCTACAAAGTGTCGTTTTGTGAGGGAAATGAACAGAATTTTAGTGGAATTAGAGGTAATGGATGAAAAACTGTACATAGTACCAGTATATATAAATTGCAACAAATGGATGGATGAATTCTCGAATCTCTACGACTTTCTTTTGGAGATGCATAACGAAAACATAATGGTAATCGGTGACTGCAATGGCAGAGTTGGTAATACTCAGCTGCTACATTTGGAACCTGAGTTTACTCCAGAAGTCGTCCACCCCACTAGATCGTCAAGGGACACAAAAATCGATGGGAACTGAAGAAGACTGATCGAAATGTGCCAGACGTTAGGACTTACATTATTGAACGGAAGAACCAAGAGTGACTCGAACGGCCATTTCACATTCATTAGGGGTACGTCCTGCTCAACTATCGATTATTGTCTCGTCCGAGACAGTCCCATTTGTCCGTCAAATGTGTTCTCTCTGAAAATCCGCCTGCCAGTGACGTTGCCATGAACCTGTTGCCGAAGCTCCGTTGGAAGAATGCTCACCTTAACAGATACAAAGATAACCTCAATGCCTTAATAGACCCCATCAACATCAACCAACTCAACTCAAATCGTGGCGCAGATATCCTAGTGAAATGCATATCGGAGGCAGCTCATTCCTTTCAATCAACAAAAAGAAAGACTTGGAAAGATCCTTGGTTCGACGTAGACTGCGAAAAGGCTAGGAAAAAATCTTTCGGATTTCTGAGACTCCTGAGAACCACTAATTCAGATTTTGCGAAAAGGTCGTTTCAGGAAGCAAATAAAGCATACAAAAGGATATGTAAGGAAAAGCAACATTACTACAATCAACAGCTTATACGAAAATTGTCAGAGGTTAGAGACAGTAGGTCTTTTTGGAGTCTCGCCCGATCACTAAACGGAGTGCCTTTTGCAAGAAAAACCGAAATAAACATGAATGTTTTAGCTGATCACTTCGAAAAACTTCTAAACTCAAGAACAAATCCAAACGCCATGTTATACGCCAACCCTTACATAGAGAATGAAAGTCTGGACCAACATTTTTCTACGCAAGAAGTCATCGAGGTAATAGGTAGAAACAAATACAACAAGGCACCAGGTGAGGACTGAGTCCCATATGAATTTTTCATAAACGCCACCGAAAACTTTTTTGAAAAACTAACGACTGCTTTGAACTATATATTTAACGACGGTGTCATTCCCGAAAGCTTCCGCAAAACCATTATTTTCCCTTTATTCAAAAAAGGTGACGTAAATGACCCTAGTAACTATCGAAGTATATCGTTTATCAACGCCATAACGAAAATCTACACCGGAGTTATTCTTGACCGACTTTCGAACTGGACACAACAAAATAAACTACTCAGCGAGTACCAAGCAGGCTTCAGGAAAGAATACTCTACTGTTGATCATATTTTCTCCTTAACGTGCATTGCTAGATCCTATCTTGACAAGAAAAAGAAGTTGTACGCATTTTTCGTTGGTTTCAAAGCGGCTTTTGACTCAATCGATAGAGACGCTCTTTTTTACAAGCTTAGCTGCCTTGGAATCTCCCATAAAATGTTGACAGCACTAAGACGGCTCTACGAAAACAATATGACAGCGATATGGAACGGTAATGAAGGGTCCAATTGGTTTAAAACATCGACTGGAGTCAAGCAAGGAGCCTTCTAAGCCCACTTCTGTTCTCTCTGTTCTTAGATGACATCACAACGGCTCTTCCCGGAGGAATAATGTTTGCTGGTATCAACATCAAAGCGCTTATGTATGCGGACGATATTGTAATTTTAGCGGAATCACCTCAAATGCTGTAAATGATGATAAATAAGCTTAAGATATATTGCGATCTATGGAACCTCTCAGTTAATACCGACAAATCAAAAATTTTGATATTCCGAAATGGATCTGGTAGATACGCCAGAGAAGAGAGATGGACCTGGAATAATGTTGCACTGGATTTGGTTAAGGAGTATAAGTACCTTGGAGTTATTATTACCCCCAACCTTTCATCCAAGAAGCACCTGCAGGCAAAACTAATCGAATCGAAACAAGCCATCAACTGCAACTGGAAGGGAGTGCTGGGGAAAAAGTATGTAGCACCCAAGTGCAAAATTTAAAGTTTATGAAGCGGTGATGAGGTCGATCTTATGCTATGCTGGTCAAGTGTGGGGATTTCTACAGTACGAGGAGGTTGAAAAGCTTTTAAGATATTTCCTCAAAAAGATATTCTGGCTCCCTGAGCATACACCTACGTATATGCTGCACCTAGAGACCGGAGTCCCGCAGCTTTATATTTTCACGCTGAAGATGCATCTTAACTACATCAAAAAAGTGTTGGCGCGACCAAATCATCGACTGCCTAATGCAATTGTTAGACAGCTGCTCCGAGAGAGGTCACAGTTCTCCGTAGAATGGTCTCGTTTGGAGGTACTACATAACGTTCAGCTAGTGGAAAGTGATTGGAGAAACTGGGACCCGACCTTCCAAATATTGTTAGAAAGAATCGATGCCAAAATCTTCTAGAACTTAACGGAAAGAGCTGAAGGGAGCGAATCTCGTAATTTGTATAAGGCCTTGCAGCACAACCTTGGTGAAAACAACTATTTCCATGACCAGTATCCGTTAAAGACCATTTCAACCATTTTTAAAACCAGAGGAGAGCTGATACGGTTAAACTACCGACCATATGGCCCTGAAGAAAACACGGAGTGTACTCTTTGCAACCATAGAACAGTGGAAAACGTACTCCACTTCATAGTGATTTGCCCTGTTCTGTCATCGATTCGTTATGCGCATTGGGGAAAAAGCGTCCTTAACCAAAATGAAACTCTCGAAGTGCTTAATGGATCAAACTGGAATATTCTTAGTAGTTTTGTCCTAACTGCACAAAGATATAGAAACCAAATTTTGAATGAAACTTTCTGATTTTTGATACATTAACTTTAAATTCAATCATTAGTTATCGATAACGCTGTTTCAATTTATTTAAATTATAAAAATCAATGAAGCCTTTTTATTTTTAAAATATACGTAAATTTAAACTTTGTTTAGATAATACTCTCTTTTTCGGGCTGACGGCACAGTCCAATGCTCTAATATTGTGAAATATGTAAATCAAAGAAAAATTAATATTGTAAAATAAAATCACACATACTACTACTACTACTACTACTACTAAACGAAATTCAAGTAGGCTAAAGTTTAAGTTTCCTCTGCTTCAGAGCGAAATTTTTTTTGAATGGCTTTCGCAGATGGTTCGCGCTTATCAAAGTAGCTTCAAATCGAAAGAAGCAATTTGATATGGCAGAGAATTTTAATTTCTAGTAAGAAATAGTCAAGTAAATTAAAACAAATAGATATACAAATATCAAATTCCTGAATATTAAGTGCTCAATTGCTTTTCAAAATTAAATCAGAGTTCAGAAAAATTTCAAAGCTAATTTTGTTCAGAGCGTGTTCAGCATGGTCTGGAGATTCAGGTCGAGTTTTCCCCGAAAAGCGGGACTGAGCCTGTCCCGCGCGGGACACTGAATTTTTGATTTAAAAATCGGGACGTCCCGCCAAGAGCGGGACGTCTAGCAACGCTGATGTTACACTTCTCACAGTTCCAATGATAGAATTACGTCAGGAAAAATATTCCTAACAGAAAGGACAATGACCATTTTTGGGCCCAGTGCGTACACACATAAGACAGGTATCAATAAAAAGGTGACGCTTAGCTGAATATATATTCCAAATATTTTCAAATTCGGTTTTGTAGTTTTTGAGATATTTGACCTTGAAGTTGATGTTTGTAGAATCACAAAAATGGCTTATTTTCACTATAAACGCCAATAACTTCTGACTCATGGGTTTTACAGAAAAGATCTTGGTACCAAATGAAAGATCATAAAAATGTCTTTCTTAGCAAATCAGTATTTTTTATATATATATAGTACATGATCATATACAAGGCTCCGATATTGTTTGAAAACATATTTTTAAGTTGCTTTTCAAATGCAGATATTTTGAAAATATCAGTGATGACATATATATTTTTATACATAGTTCTAATCCTTATTTCATAACCTTTAATTCGATATATAAATCAACTATAGTTTCTCACAAAAAAAAACATCTTATTAAAAGAATTCTTCTGAAAATAAAGATTTTTTGTTTTCAAAGATATCATTCAGTGTGTTTTTGTCTCGAATATTTTTTTATTTTCATATATACATATAAACATATATATTTATTTATTTATCGTTTTAATCCTTATTTCATAACCTTTAATTTGATACATAAATCAACTATAGTTTCTCACAAAAAAAACATGCATGAATCTTTCAGTTATATAAAAGAAAGACTCCTTATTGAAGGTGATATAAAATTGGAAGAAGCAATTGAAATATCCAAATTACTTGAAATTTCAAGGTCACAAATTATTCTTTATTATTATCTTATTAAAAGAATTCTTCTGAAAATACAGATTTTTGTTTTCAAAGACAACATACTTACTTTTTCTTCATATTCTTTTTACATTTTTTCTCCCAAAATAATCACATATTCTATTTAGAAAACTAAAATTCATTCAACGTTTATTTTAAGTCTTAATTTATTTCTTTTTTTTGTAAAAATATGGTATATATTTTATTTTACGTGTCTTCATCACCGTTTTCATCAATAAGAACACTATCTAAATATAAAGCTGGTGGTACCGTTATATTTGTATCATGGCGTGCATAACCCAAGTACCATAAGATACTCATTACATGTGCGCAACACCCAACGGTTCGCATTCCAACAAGACAATTGTAATAATATGCCTTGATTGCATTGCAACTGTTTGCATCATTCGGCTCGTTGCTCACTAGTATGTAAGTGAAATAGATTTTTCCACTTATGTGCCGCGACTTGATTCTTCCCCTCATTAAAATATTGTTTCCAACTAGGCTTGGGTCAGCTAAGCTTATACGCTCACGGCGCGGCGTTCGCAGACTTCTATTACGTAGTCGTCATTTTCTTTTAAATTCTCTTCACAATACGAGCGGGCTTGCTTTATTTGATAGTTCCCCAAAGATATTTTTCGAAGCTCTTCTAAATTGAGAAGCGGGAAGTTTTCAAGACTTGGAATTTGCCCATTAATACGAAGAAATGCAGCCCTTGCTCTGTTTAGATTTTGCTCTTTAACAAAATCTCCCCAATAATTTGGAGTGTTTAATTTATTTAATGCCAACTCCAGCAAGGAGCTCGCATCAGAATTGTCTTCTTTTAATGGATGGAATTTATTAAGAAGCGCAGCTGCAATTTTAAAATCATCCATTAAATGACCCGCTGCTAAGTTGTTGAAGTCCTGTCGAAACAGCTTAAAATCTCTTTTAAATCGGCCGTTTACAACTTCAACGACCCATCGAACCATTGTTATGCATCTTGACCTATTCGCTTGTGCTATTGTGAGTTGAAAATTACCTTCCAACACAGATTCAGGCATGTGACACTTGTAACCATAGGATTCTAAGCAAGGAACTGCAATTAACACATAAGTTATTCATTGTATGTTTTTGCTTTAATTAACCAATTTATCAATGTTAGCAATATTATTCATTTAATTATTGTTCTATTTATTTTTCAATATTTATATCACTTTATCACTTGCAAGAAAACACGACCCTTTAAATTATCAGAACTTCTGCAAATCAATTTCATAATCGTCACATTAAAGAATCTCTAAACCTTTCAAAACATAACGGGCCAGATGAACACCTGCACTCTACACAACATAAACATTATATCGGTTAAACTGCTTTCATTTTTTTTCTAGATCTGCTTTTCTTAGGGCCTGATAATTAATCAGAGCTTACCCGCTATGAAGAAATTGGGACATGGTACAAATAACAACGATACCACCAGCTTTATATTTAGAAAGTGTTCTTATTGATGCAAACGGTGATGAAGACACGTAAAATAAAATATATACCATATTTTTACAAAAAAAGAAATAAATTAAGACTTAAAATAAACGTTGAATGAATTTTAGTTTTCTAAATAGAATATGTGATTATTTTGGGAGAAAAAATGTAAAAGAATATGAAGAAAAAGTAAGTATGTTGTCTTTGAAAACAAAAATCTGTATTTTCAGAAGAATTCTTTTAATAAGATAATAATAAAGAATAATTTGTGACCTTGAAATTTCAAGTAATTTGGATTACATTACATTACATTACATTACACAGTACTTCGCACATAAATGTAACGAACTACAGACACAAAGCAGCACTGGTGACTGAGACCATCGGCTGGCACAGAACAATACATTAATACAACAGAGAGAGACAGATAGACACATAGAAAGAAAGCACACATAACAGAAACCTACGTGGCTCAGAGGAGGAGACTTAGATTTTATTGTCTCATGTTATCGCACAGGTGGCCTCAGATAAGCTGGCGATTTTTGTAGAAAAAGAATGCTGCTGAAGCTGGGGTTTGAACCCGTAGCGTTCGGCTTAGCAATCCACTACTCTATCCTCTGAACCATGGCCACCTGCAGTAATTTGGATATTTCAATTGCTTCTTCCAATTTTATATCACCTTCAATAAGGAGTCTTTCTTTTATATAACTGAAAGATTCATGCATGTTTTTTTTGTGAGAAACTATAGTTGATTTATGTATCAAATTAAAGGTTATGAAATAAGGATTAAAACGATAAATAAATAAATATATATGTTTATATGTATATATGAAAATAAAAAAATATTCGAGACAAAAACACACTGAATGATATCTTTGAAAACAAAAAATCTTTATTTTCAGAAGAATTCTTTTAATAAGATGTTTTTTTTTGTGAGAAACTATAGTTGATTTATATATCGAATTAAAGGTTATGAAATAAGGATTAGAACTATGTATAAAAATATATATGTCATCACTGATATTTTCAAAATATCTGCATTTGAAAAGCAACTTAAAAATATGTTTTCAAACAATATCGGAGCCTTGTATATGATCATGTACTATATATATATAAAAAATACTGATTTGCTAAGAAAGACATTTTTATGATCTTTCATTTGGTACCAAGATCTTTTCTGTAAAACCCATGAGTCAGAAGTTATTGGCGTTTATAGTGAAAATAAGTCATTTTTGTGATTCTACAAACATCAACTTCAAGGTCAAATATCTCAAAAACTACAAAACCGAATTTGAAAATATTTGGAATATATATTCAGCTAAGCGTCACCTTTTTATTGATACCTGTCTTATGTGTGTACGCACTGGGCCCAGACTTGTATGAAAAGTGGTCATTCTCCTTTTCAATGATTGCTATAACCAACCTATCAGAAAAATGCCAATGATATGTTTCAATGATGAAAACCAATTAAAGCTGTAACTGGCCTCTAAAGAAGATATATTCCGATTAAATAAAATTTTCTGCAAATTGAGCCCACAAGAAGTCCATTATGATGGTATACCTGTACCGAATGCCATTTGTTTTCGGGTTTTCGGCAACACTCCCGTTTACAGCAGCAACGTTTTCAAGACACCGACCGGTACGTTGACGCAAAGAATTCTTACTATCCGTAATTGATCCCGTTTTTTTAAATTTCTCGGCAGCAAATTTTGCGAAGTTTGCGAGAGTATTCACAATTATAACGCGTTGTTCTTTCGAAAAGCACTCCATTTTTGGAGTGTGCTTCCTTTTCTACCTAGAAGACGTCGTCTGTGTATATTGCCTTTTTTTCTCCTTCATGTCAGGCGATCGTGGAATCTAGTTCTTGCAAATTCTCGTCTGAGATGAAAAAAAGTAGTCGGTGAAGAGTAGAGGCCACTAAAACATATAAATTCATTAACATGAAATCTGAGTTCGCTGTTCTGGTACACCTACTCTTAAATAAAAATATACTTGTGAAATTTATAAAGTTTACAAAATAAACTAAATTAATATTTTAAAGAAAAATCGTCCGAACGTCCAAAACGCGTCGTTTTTAATATATGCTTGTGAATTTTATAAAGTCTACAAAATAAATTAAATTATTATTTAAAAGTAAAATCACCCAAAGATAGACGATCGTCCGAAACGCGTCGCTATTAAATAAAAATATGCTTGTGAATTTTATAAAGTCTACAAAATAAATTGAATTAATTTAAAAGTAAAATCGCAGGAAGATAGACGATCGTCCGAAACGCGTCGCTATTAAATAAAAATGTACTTGTGAAATTTATAAAGTTAACAAAATAAATTAAATTAATATTTTAAAGAAAAATCGTCCCATAATGGACACACGTCCAAAACGCGTCGCTATTAAATAGAAATATGCTTGTGAATTTTATAAAGTCTACAAAATAAATTAAATTATTATTTAAAAGTAAAATCACCCAAAGATAGACGATCGTCCGAAACGCGTGGCTATTAAATAAAAAATATACTTGTGAAATTTATAAAGTTAACAAAATAAATTAAATTAATATTTTAAAGAAAAATCGTCCGATGATGGACGAACGTCCAAAACGCGTCGCTTTTAAATAAAAATATGCTTGTGAATTTTATTAAGTCTACAAAATAAATTAAATTATTATTTAAAAGTAAAATCGCCAGAAGATAAACGATCGTCCGAAACGCCTGAAAAATCGAAAAATCAACCGTCTTCGGTGCGTTTTCAAAGTCAGAGTACTCCACAAAGGAAATCTACTGGAAGACTGTCATCTTCAATAGAAAGTATTTCGGCTGGTAAGCCTCGTAAATCGCTTATTACTTGGACGCCATTTCGTCAAATACATACATAAGTTTACAAAAATCTTGCCGTCTGCCAGAATGACAACTATTTTAACTTTTTTTGTATCATATTGTTAACAAAGCATAACGCGTAGCTAATAAATAAAAATATACTTGTGAATTTTATAAAGTTTACAAAATAAACTAAATTATTATTAACTTCCCAGAGGAAGTTATTGTAATGTGGCCGATTTTGTGAACCTCCAATTTTCGCATTTCTCGATGTTTTGAGGTCACTAGAATCCGAATCAACCCTTTTTATGATGATGTCTGTGTGTGTGTATGTCATTGATTGTTCGGCTGTGCGGTGGTGAATTTTTATTTTTATTGCGGTGCTCGGTTTAGGTACCTGAGAAACGCTAACTCGCGACTCGTCGCGGTTGTAAAATAAAAAGTGTGACCGCCCATAAGTGCGAAGGAGTTTAAATTCCTAGTAGTGATTGTGTGGAAAGTGCGAGGAATATTTATTCCAGGAACATTTATAAAAGATTCAGTGCGAGGGATTAGCATTGCTATCCCAGAAACACTTAGTGTGAAAATAATTTTTAATACCCTCGTTGGTAAATCCCTTCGGCGGCGGTGGGATTATTTTTTTATTGGTGTGAATAATGAGTGAAGTTAAAAAATTGAATGTGGATGTGTCGCTTACCGACGATTCGGATTATGTCGACGTTGAGCCGGAGAAACCGTCGTCGAGTAGTAAAGTGAAATTATTCATGAAGGACAAGGTTAAAAAGGTTGAAATGCCTAGTAAAAAAGAGTTGAAGAGAATCAAGAAAATGAGAAAGACCGCCAAAAAGGTCGGTGCTGCAGCCCTCTTTGTGCCTGAGGAGAAGAAAAAAGACGCTCAAGCTGCCGTCTCAATGGACACCGAAACGGTGTCCTTAAAACGGAAGGCGGAGACGTCTCTAGAGGAACTGAAGGAGAAGGAAGACGAGCCTGTCAACGAAGCCAGTAAGAAGGTAACCCCAGGAGTAGCCAAAAAGGCTTCAGCAAAGGAGAGTGTGGCAGCAACTCCGCATGTTGATGTTAATGATGGTAAGCTCAATTTAAAAAATATTATTTTTAAATTAGGGGAGATCAAAGAGGAACTAGGGAAGGAGTTTATTTCCTTGCCAGACATGGCATCTAGGTTTTTCAAACTAGCTTCCAAGTATGAGGAGCTTGTTCTAAGATTAGTTGGAGAGAACGAGCGCCTGAAAGGGCGACTCGATTCAGCTAGGCCGAGTGGACTTTCCGTCCCAGCTTCACGCAAAGGGATGGAAGCCCAAGGTAGTGGTGAAGGTGTACGGACTGCGTGTCCAGAAGTAGTTCCACAGCTGCAGGTTAACTCCACTGGAGTTCCCTTGGGTGTTGACGTCGCGAGACGTTTGTCCTACGCCCAAATGGCCTTCACGGCCCAAGCTGCAGCTATGCCTGTAGCACCTCCGAAGACTGACGACAGGAAGACCTAGGAAACTTGGTCTGTTGTAGTAAACAGCAATAGTGGGAAAAAAATTTCAACGGCCGAAATACGTCGAAAAATTATGAGGGAGGTAGGGCCTTCACTGGGTGTACGGGTTCATTCCGTACAGCCCAGTAAGAATGGAGTCGTTATGCGAACTCCTACGGCGCAAGAGAGGAATAAAATCCTCTCCAATGAAAAATTGAAAGAGGTCGGCTTAAAGGCCGAGATTAAGAAGAAGGGGGTGAAAATTTCAGTAGCTAGGGTGCAGAAATGCCTTTCGGTACAGGAGTTCATGGATCACCTCCATAGGTTTAATCTTGACAAGATTTCTAAGGAGGAATTCAATGTAGGAGTTCAGCTCATCAGCTCTTGGAAACAAGAGTCAGGGACAACTAATGTTGTTCTTGAGTGCAGCGAGGCGATCGCAGATATTCTGCTTGGGAAGGGAAGGTGCTATATTCAGTAGGTACTTCTCTTGCCAAATAAGGAAGCAGGAAGAGGTCAAAACCTGCTTCAGGTGCCTCAGTTTGGATCACTTGATCCACCAATGCCGGCAAAAGGAGGAAACCTGCAGGCGTTGTGGTGTTGTAGGTCACACTAAGTGGAAGTGTGATAGACCGATACACTGCAGGGATTGCGACAGGCGAACTTTGCCTGCTAGTCACTTGATGTTGTCCACAGACTGTCCGGTCTATGGACAAGCGTTAGAAAGGAGTAGGGCAAGGCATTAATATGGATGTGAAAATCATTCAGTACAATTGTCAGGGCGCTTACGCAGCGATGTGTGACTTAGGAGATATTCTTTGTAGGGACAAATTTAAATTTGCTATGTTGCAGGACCCTTATGTCTCTCATGGAGGCATTAGAGGACTGCCGGCATCAATACGGTCATTTGTTAATAGGAGCGGAAGCGCTGCTATTATAGTAAATGACGTCTGCACAGAAGCATTGTTAGCAGATGAGAGTGAGTTTGGTGTGTGTGTCTGTGTGGAGGGTGTGTTTGGTCGATTGTTCTTGTCCAGTATTTACTGCAAGCCTTCTGATCAGATAACACCCTACATTGAATATATGAGCACATTGCTTAAACTTGTTGGCAGGCGAAAAACGCTGGCGCCTGAACAATGTCGATTGGGCATTGTATCAGGATCGAATCGGGACTGCACTTGCCTCGATGCCACTCTTGTCGTTTCAAAGATTGAGCATCAATAGCAAAATTGATAGCCTCAATGAATGTGTGTGGCGTGTGAATGATAGCCTCTTTCAGAATTACGAGTTAAGTAATCTGAAAGAGGTTAAGTGGTGGACGGTAGAATTGAATTCCAAACGTAGAGAAGTTAGACGGTTGAGGAAACTTTTCCAGAGAGATAGGGCGAGGAATAGGGCTGCTGAATCGGCTGGTTATGCTCGACTAAGGGCTGCGTATAGGCAGTGTTTGGATGAGTATAAGGGTATGCTGATCTCGGCTAAAGAAAGTGAGTGGAAATCCTTCGCCGATGAGCACAGCGGAGATCCTTGGGGTCAACTCTACCGTGTGTGTCGGGGAAGGAAAGCCACTGACATTGGTGCAATTAAGGAGAGGGATGTTCTCCATTTCACTTGGAGAGAGAGCGAGTAGATGCTTCATCGGCTGATGGACATTCTGTCGCTCCTAGTTTAGAGATTGACGAGGTCGACATGGCAGTGAGTAGGTTGAAGAGTAGGAAGTCACCAGGTTTTGATGGGCTAACGGGTGAAATGGTGAGAGCCATTTGGTCTGCTGCTCCTGATGATCTGGCTGACTTATTTTCATGTTGCTTGCGGGAAAATTATTTTCCTTTCGAATGGAAAGTTGCAAAGGTAATTGTACTTTTGAAGTCTCCGGATAAGGTGAGGTCGGATCCCCGATCTTATAGCGGCATCAGTCTTCTCCCAGTGCTTGGAAAAGTTCTGGAGAGGATATTGGTTAACAGACTCATAGAGTGCGTTCCGGAGCAATGTCCATTCCAGTTTGGCTTCACGCCAGGCCGCAGTGTAGAGGATGCTTGGACACATCTGAAAAGTTGTGTCAGTGCCTCTACTAGCAAGTATGTGTTAGGAATTTTTGTAGATTTCAAGGGGGCTTTTGACTACCTCGCTTGGGACATGGTTCACCAGAAACTGATGGAGGTAGGTTGTAGGGAAACGGCTATCTGGAAGAGTTATTTCTCTGAAAGAACAGCTCGTATTTGAGGTAGAGTAGATTGCGTTAGTTTAGGCGTTGAACGTGGTTGTCCGCAGGGATCCATAGCAGGTTCATTCATTTGGAAGCTGATGATGGACTCTCTGCTTACAACTGTTTCTTCGAGGGAGGGAATGAGTTGTAGCGCTTTTTCTGACGATCTCCTAATTCTCGTAGAAGGTCAGAGTCGCTCTGAGGTTAGGGGATCGGAAGTTATGAGTGCTGTAGCTTCTTGGGGGATTAGTGTAGGTGTTGATGTTTCACTGGACAAGACCACTGCAATGTTGCTTAAAGGCACATTAAAGAATCGAGGTCCAATTGTTAGGATGAGTGGTGTATCCTTGAGATATGTGAAGCAAGTAACATATCTTGGGGTTACAATTGGAGAGAGGTTAAACTTCCTCCCTCATCTTGACATCTTGGTAGTTCCGACGGTTAGGAGGTTACTCACTAGAGAGTGGGGTCTCACTAGGCGGGCTGCGCTTACCGTATATCGTGGGCTTTTCGTTGCTTATGCAGCTTTTGGTGCTCTGATTTGGTACAGCGCAGTAATGAAGGAAGCTGGGAAGAAAAGGATTCTATCTTGCCAGAGAGTCATGCTGCATGGAATGCTGCCTGTGTGTCGTACCGTTTCTACGGAAGCGATGCAAATTCTTGCGGGCGTTCCGCCTCTGGATTTGGAAGTAATACGCATGGCTGTTGCATTCAAGTTAAAGAGGCGCGAGACCTTATCCTCAACGGATTGATTTGAGTGTTCTGATTTTGGTAGGTTGAATAAGAATGAGTTGACGCTATCTTTAGCCAGGTGTGTTTCCTCTAGATGGCAATCTAGATGGGACAATAGCGAAGTGGGAAGAGTAACTTTTGAGTTCATTCCCAAGGTAGAAGAGGCTTGTAATATAGGTGTTTTTGGGTTCTCTCTCCTGGCGGGCTTCTTGTTGACTGGGCATGGTTCTTTGAATGCATTCTTGCATTAGAGGGGCCTCGCTGAGTTGGCTGGTTGCTCGTGCGGAAGTCCTTCCGAGGATTGGAAGCATTTTTTGCAGGACTGTCCCCTCTATGCTGATGTAAGGAATCTTCCTTCCATGGGCATAGTCAGGACTGAAAATGACTGGGATGTTAGTGGTGTTCTTCTTTCGAGGGATACTGCTGAGCGTTTTCAGGCATTTGCCAGTGAAGCATTTGGGAGAAGAAGGTTGAGGAATTGACATTAGTTAAGTTCTCTTTTACCTAGGTGTATATGTTGTAGGCAGGAATAGGCGTTTTTTTTGTTTATTTTAAATATTTAAAATATGAATTTTTAATAATGAAGTATCTTTTAAGTTTTCTTTCAGGTACTTCTTGATGCGGATTTGCTGTTTTTCTGATTGTCTTTTATGTTGTTCGCATTCCCATCCACCCAGCATATTTCCTCCTCAGCTGCTGGTTGGTGGGATATGCATTGAGGTTGCCAGGCCTCGGGTTTGTAGGGAGCCCATCTGGAAGTAACCTTTACGGTTGCGGAGTTTCACCGGAAGCTATATTCTGGTACCACGGGAGACAGGAGCCCACTGAGTTATTCAGGTGCTCTGGTATCTTCGATACCAGTCTGTTTAACTTGGTCCTGTCTAAGAGGTAGGCCCCCTTGTGGGAGTATCGTAGTGGCTGTGGTTATCCCAAATTCGCGGGAACTAGTAGCCCCTAGATGAACTGTTACCATCTGAGATCACTAGGGTGCAAGAGGTGTTAGATAGACCTCGCCCCTCAGCAAGGGGAGTAATATGCCTAAACATATTGCTAATTGTACTGGGGTGGTACTTGTACCGCCTCAGGGCGTAGGCTGGAGTTTTTCCTCAGCCCTGATATTGTGGGTAGGCCCACCGAGAAATTAAGCCTTAACGGCAGGTGCTCTCGACAAGTTTATCTTCGATATCTGTGTGTGTATGTGTGTTCGTATGTGCGTACGTGCGGACGTGCGTTACGTTTTTTCGTATCGATTATCTCGCGAACCACTCATCGTATTGTCATGATTGGTCTCATTCGACGCGGTATTATATTGTTAAGAGCTGATAAGATTTTGAGCGTTATCCGCTTATTGGTTTTTTAATGGCAACCAAAAATCTAGATTAGATTAGATTAGATTCTTCCTTTATTCATTAGATAAATTACATTTTTTTTTTCTATTGGAAATACGGACATGACAATGCTGCCGTCTGCCGGAAATGACATTTCAGTAAAATAAATATAATTATATAAAGAGAAGATGTATCAAAAAGATTTACAATAAATTTGAAATAATAAATTACAAAAATAAATACTATGCAAAATATTGGACAAAAGTTTATATCAACATATGAGGAATAAATTAATACAAAATTTTAAATTTTAAGTATTAAATATTAAATTTTTAATTTTAAAATTTTAATTAGAATATCAATTTTAATGATTTGAAACATAAAGATTTGATTTAATTAAAAGCAATAATTTGCAGCCCTTGAATTAAATAGAGACTTGTTGTAAGAACTAATTTAGCAATAAACTATTGCGATAAGTCATAGCATGATGGCAATATTTATATAAAAAAATCTAAGAGAACCCTAATATAATGAAAATTATGATAAATTACTGCAATAATTTCAACAATAGTGCAAAAAATCTTATTTATCATTTTAATAAATGAATCAATGAAAAAAAAAAAACACAATATTCAGGAGTATCATTAGCTACATTTTATTACTAACTGACCCACCAAACGCTGCTTTGCCATATAAATATTAATTTTCGGAAACACTAATCCGATTAGAAAAATTGCTTTACCTATAGAAAACTACAATATTTAGGAGCAATATAGGCTGTATTTTACTGTGCAAGGTAGTTACGCATGAGTCCACGTGTTGGTACGACCAACTTTTGACAGATGGCGCCGCTGTTATTCAATAAACTGAATGTTTTTCCTAAAATCATGAGCACAACGGGATGCATCGGCTGAAAATTTTTCAAGACAGATACTGTTTTTACGTAGGTATTTTTCTACACTGGGAAGTTAGCCGTGTGGACTCCATGGGTCGCACTCATATTTTTTTAAAGTACAATCGCCCGATGATGAACGATCGTCCAAAACGCGTCGCTATTAAATAAAAATATGCTTGTGAATTTTATAAAGTATACAAAATACATTAAATTATTATTTAAAAGTAAAATCACCCAAAGATAGACGATCGTCCGAAACGCGTCGCTATTAAATAAAAATATGCTTGTGAATTTTATAAAGTCTACAAAATAAATTAAATTAATATTTAAAAGTAAAATCACCCAAAGAAAAACGGTCGCCCGAAACGCGTCGCTATTAAATAAAAATATACTTATGAAATTTATAAAGTTTACAAAATAAATTAAATTAATATTTTAAAGTAAAATCGCCCGATGATGGACGATCGTCCGAAACGCGTCGCTATTAAATAAAAATATGCTTTTGAATTTTATAATGTCTACAAAATAAATTAGATTATTATTTAAAAGTAAAATCGCCCGAAGATAAACGATCGTCCAAAACGCGTCGCTATTAAATAAAAATATGTTTGTGAACTTTATAAAGTTTACAAATTAAATTTAATTAATATTTTAAAGTAAAATCGTCCGATGATGGACGATCGTCCGAAACGCGTAGCTAATAAATAAAATATGCTTGTGAATTTTATAAAGCTTACAAAATAAATTAAATTATTATTTAAAAGTAAAATCACCCAAAGATGGAAGATCGTCCGAAACGCGTCGCTATTAAATAAAAATATGCTTGTGAATTTTATAAAGTCTACAAAATAAATTAAATTAATATTTTAAAGTAAAATCGTCCGATGATGGACGATCATCCAAAACGCGTCGCTATTAAATAAAAATATGCTTGTGAATTTTATAAAGTTTACAAAATAAATTAAATTAATATTTAAAAGTAAAATCGCCCGAAGATAAACGATCGTCCGAAACGTGTCGCTATTAAATAAAAATATGCTTTTGAACTTTATAAAGTTTACAAATTAAATTTAATTAATATTTTAAAGTACAATCGTCCGATGATGGACGAACGTCCAAAACGCGTCGCTAGTAAATAAAAATATGCTTGTGAATTTTATAAAGTTTACAAAATAAATTAAATTAATATTTTAAAGTAAAATCGCCCGATGATGGACGATCGTCCGAAACGCGTAGCTAATAAATAAAAATATGCTTGTGATTTTATAAAGTTTACATAATAAATTAAATTAATATTTAAAAGTAAAATCGTCCGATGATGGACGAACGTCCAAAACGCCTCGCTATTAAATAAAAATATGCTTGTGAATTTTATAAAGTCTACAAAATAAATTAAATTATTATTTAAAAGTAAAATCGCCCGAAGAAAAACGATCGTCCGAAACGCGTAGCTAATAAATAAAAAAATGCTTGTAATTTCATAAAATTTACATAATAAATTAAATTAATATTTAAAAGTAAAATCGTCCGATGATGGACGAACGTCCAAAACGCGTCACTATTAAATAAAAATATGCTTGTGAACTTTATAAAGTTTACAAATTAAGTTTAATTAATATTTTAAAGTAAAATCGTCCGATGATGGACGAACGTCCAAAACGGGTCGCTAGTAAATAAAAATATGCTTGTGAATTTTATAAAGTTTACAAAATAAATTTAATTAATATTTTGAAGTAAAATCGCCCGACGATGGACGATCGTCAGAAACGCGTCGCTATTATATAAAAATATGCTTGTGAATTTTATAAAGTTTACAAAATAAATGAAATTAATATTTTAAAGTAAAATCGCCCGATGATGGACGATCGTCCGAAACGCGTAGCTAATAAATAAAAATATGCTTGTGATTTCATAAAATTTACATAATAAATTAAATTAATATTTAAACGTAAAATCATCCGATGATGGACGAACGTCCAAAACGCGTCGCTATTAAATAAAAATATGCTTGTGAACTTTATAAAGTTTACAAATTTAATTTAATTAATATTTTAAAGTAAAATCGTCCGATGATGGACGAACGTCCAAAACGCGTCGCTAGTAAATAAAAATATGCTTGTGAATTTTATAAAGTTTACAAAATAAATTTAGTTAATATTTTAAAGTAAAATCGCCCGATGATGGACGATCGTCCGAAACGCGTAGCTAATAAATAAAAATATGCTTGTGAATTTTATAAAGCTTACAAAATAAATTAAATTAACATTTAAAAGTAAAATCGTCCGATGATGGACGAACGTCCAAAACGCGTCGCTATTAAATAAAAATATTCTTGTGAACTTTATAAAGTTTACAAATTAAGTTTAATTAATATTTTAAAGTAAAATCGTCCGATGATAGACGAACGTCTAAAACGGGTCGCTAGTAAATAAAAATATGCTTGTGAATTTTATAAAGTTAACAAAATAAATTTAATTAATATTTTGAAGTAAAATCGCCCGACGATGGACGATCGTCCGAAACGCGTCGCTATTATATAAAAATATGCTTGTGAATTTTATAAAGTTTACAAAATAAATCAAATTAATATTTTAAAGTAAAATCGCCCGATGATGGACGATCGTCCGAAACGCGTAGCTAATAAATAAAAATATGCTTGTGATTTCATAAAATTTACATAATAAATTAAATTAATATTTAAAAGTAAAATCGTCCGATGATGGACGAACGTCCAAAACGCGTCGCTAGTAAATAAAAATATGCTTGTGAATTTTATAAAGTTTACAAAATAAATTTAGTTAATATTTTAAAGTAAAATCGCCCGATGATGGGCGATCGTCCGAAACGCGTAGCTAATAAATAAAAATATGCTTGTGAATTTTGTAAAGCTTACAAAATAAATTAAATTAATATTTAAAAGTAAAATCGTCCGATGATGGACGAACGTCCAAAACGCGTCGCTATAAAATAAAAATATTCTTGTGATCTTTATAAAGTTTACAAATTAAGTTTAATTAATATTTTAAAGTAAAATCGTCCGATGATGGACGAACGTCCAAAACGGGTCGCTAGTAAATAAAAATATGCTTGTGAATTTTATAAAGTTTACAAAATAAATTTAATTAATATTTTGAAGTAAAATCGCCCGACGATGGACGATCGTCCGAAACGCGTCGCTAGTAAATAAAAATATGCTTGTGAATTTTATAAAGTTTACAAAATAAATTTAGTTAATATTTTAAAGTAAAATCGCCCGATGATGGACGATCGTCCGAAACGCGTAGCTAATAAATAAAAATATGCTTGTGAATTTTATAAAGCTTACAAAATAAATTAAATTAATATTTAAAAGTAAAATCGTCCGATGATGGACGAACGTCCAAAACGCGTCGCTATTAAATAAAAATATGCTTGTGAACTTTATAAAGTTTACAAATTAAATTTAATTAATATTTTAAAGTAAAATCGTCCGATGATGGACGAACGTCCAAAACGCGTCGCTAGTAAATAAAAATATGCTTGTGAATTTTATAAAGTTTACAAAATAAATTTAGTTAATATTTTAAAGTAAAATCGCCCGATGATGGACGATCGTCCGAAACGCGTAGCTAATAAATAAAAATATGCTTGTGATTTCATAAAATGTACATAATAAATTAAATTAATATTTAAAAGTAAAAACGTCCGATGATGGACGAACGTCCAAAACGCGTCGCTATTAAATAAAAATATGCTTGTGAACTTTATAAAGTTTACAAATTAAATTTAATTAATATTTTAAAGTAAAATCGTCCGATGATGGACGAACGTCCAAAACGCGTCGCTAGTAAAAAAAAAAATATGCTTGTGAATTTTATAAAGTTTACAAAATAAATTTAGTTAATATTTTAAAGTATAATCGCCCGATGATGGACGATCGTCCGAAACGCGTAGCTAATAAATAAAAATATGCTTGTGATTTCATAAAATGTACATAATAAATTAAATTAATATTTAAAAGTAAAAACGTCCGATGATGGACGAACGTCCAAAACGCGTCGCTATTAAATAAAAATATTCTTGTGAACTTTATAAAGTTTACAAATTAAGTTTAATTTATATTTTAAAGTAAAATCGTCCGATGATGGACGAACGTCCAAAACGCGTCGCTATTAAATAAAAATATGTTTGTGAACTTTATAAAGTTTACAAATTAAATTTAATTAATATTTTAAAGTAAAACCGTCCGATGATGGACGATCGTCCGAAACGCGTAGCTAGTAAATAAAATATGCTTGTGAATTTTATAAAGCTTACAAAATAAATTAAATTATTTATTGATTGTGTTGAAAATAGGCTCTTTTGGTCTTTTTGGTTTGGGAATGCAAATAAAAGCTATTTCATTCTTTCTCCCAACGTTTCGTAAGAATTCCTTACTTCTTCAGGGGATATTATCTTTATTCAATATTATTTTGTATTAAGTCATACTACTTTTTTCTTTTTTCTCTCCACACCTGACGGCACTGACTGAAGAAGTAAGGAATTCTTACGAAACGTTGGGAGAAAGAATGAAATAGCTTTTTATTTGCATTCCCAAACCAAAAAGACCAAAAGAGCCTATTTTCAACACAATCAATAAACAAGTTCGAAGAATTGGTCAAACACAATCAAATTAAATTATTATTTAAAAGTTAAATCGCCCGAAGATAAACGATCGTCCGAAACGCGTCGCTATTAAATAAAAATATGCTTGTGAATTTTATAAAGTCTACAAAATAAATTAAATTATTATTTAAAAGTAAAATCGCCAGAAGATAAACGATCGTCCGAAACGCCTGAAAAATCGAAAAATCAACCGTCTTCGGTGCTTTTTCAAAGTCAGAGTACTCCACAAAGGAAATCTATTGGAAGACTGTCATCTTCAATAGAAAGTATTTCGGCTGGTAAGCCTCGTAAATCGCTTATTACTTGGACGCCATTTCGTCAAATACATACATAAGTTTACAAAAATCTTGCCGTCTGCCAGAATGACAACTATTTTAACTTTTTTGTATCAAATTGTTAACAAAGCATAACGCGTAGCTAATAAATAAAAATATACTTGTGAATTTTATAAAGTTTACAAAATAAACTAAATTATTATTAACTTCCCAGAGGAAGTTATTGTAATGTGGCCGATTTTGTGAACCTCCAATTTTCGCATTTCTCGATGTTTTGAGGTCACTAGAATCCGAATCAACCCTTTTTATGATGATGTCTGTGTGTGTGTGTGTCTCAGTTGATGTCTGACTTCGGTCGAGAAAGGTTGTTGAAGTGCGTGCTATTATCGTCACTTTATTGTATGTCGAAGTTGTTCGTCGCGGAAAAACCCGTGGAAACAAATTTTATTGCAGTTCGAGTTGTTCGTCGCGGAAAAACCCGTGTGCGAATTTTATTGCTTTGTTCGCTTGTGCGGTGGTAAATTTTTATTGCGGTTCTCGGTACCTGAGATACCCTCACTCGCGATTCTTCGTGTGTGCTAAATAAAAATTGTGACCGCCCATAAAGTGCGAAGGAATTTAAATTCCTAAAAGTGATTTGTGGAAGTGCGAGGAATATTTAGGTATTCCAGGAACACTAAATAGAGTTTCAATGCGAGGGATTAGCATTGCTATCCCAGGAACACTTCGTGTGCAAAATAATTTTTAATACCCTCGTTGGTAAATCCCTTCGGCGGTGGGATTATTTTATTGAAGTAGAAAATGAGTGAGAAAGTGAATGAGGATGTGACGCTAACCGACGATTCGGACTATGCCGACATTGAGCCGGTAGTGAAACCGTCGTCGAGTAAAGTGAATTTTTGAAGGATAAGGTGAAAAAGGTGGAAGTGCCTAGTAGAAAAGAGATGAAACGAATGAAGAAAATGAGGAAGACCGCCAAAAAGGTCGGTGCTGCAGCCCTCCTTGTGCCTGAGGAGGCGAAAAAAGAAGCACAAGCTGCCGTCTCAATGGACACCGAAACGGTGTCCTTAAAACGGAAGGCGGAGACGCCTACAGAAGAACTGAAGATGAAGGAAGACGAACCTGCCAAGGAAGATAATAAGAAGGCTACCCCAGGAGCAGCAAAAAAGGCTTCAACAAAGGAGAGTGTGGCAGCAACTCCGCATGTTGACGAAGGTAAGTTAAATTTAAAAAATATCATTTTTAAATTAGGCGAAATTAAAGAAGAATTAGGGAAGGAATTCATTTCTTTGCCAGACATGGCATCCAGGTTCTTTAAACTTGCTTCTAAATATGAGGAGCTTGTTCTCAGGTTAGTTGGAGAAAACGAGCGCCTGAAAGGGCGACTCGACTCAGCTAGGCCGAGTGGACTTTCCGTCCCAGCTTTACGCAAAGGGATGGAAGCCCAAGGTAGTAGTGTAGGTGTACGGACTGCGTGTCCTGAAGTAGCTCCACAGCTGCAGGTCAACTCCACTGGAGTTCCCTTGGGTGTTGACGTCGCGAGACGTTTGTCTTACGCCCAAATGGCCTTCACGGCTCAAGCTAAGGCTATGCCTGTAGCACTTCCGAAGGCTGACGACAGGGAGACCGAGGAAACTTGGTCTGTTGTTGTTAACAGCAGTACTGCGAAGAAAATTTCATCCGCCGAAATACGACGGAAAATTATGAAAGAGGTAGGGCCTTCACTGGGTGTACGGGTTCATTCCGTACAGCCCAGTAAGAATGGAGTCGTCATGCGAACTCCTACAGTGCAAGAGAGGGATAAAATCCTCTCTAATGAAAAATTGAAGGAGGTCGGCTTAAAGGCTGAGATAAGGAAGAAAGGAGTCAAAATCTCGGTAGCTAGGGTGGAGAAATGCCTTTCAGTGCAGGAGTTTTTGGAAGAACTCCATGGGTTCAATCTGGACAAGATTAGTAAGGAGGAATTTAATTTAGGAGTGCAGGTCATCAGCTCTTGGAAACAAGAGTCAGGAACAACTAATGTTGTTCTTGAGTGTAGCGAGGCGATTGCAGATATTCTGCTTAGGAAGGGAAGGTGTTATATCCAGCACTTCTCTTTCTCAATTAGGAAGCAGGAAGAGGTAAAAACATGTTTCAGGTGCCTCAGTTTGGATCACTTGATCCACCAATGTCGTCAGAAGGAGGAAACCTGCAGGCGTTGTGGTGTTGTCGGTCACACTAAGTGGAAGTGTGATAGACCAATACACTGCAGGGATTGCGACAGGCGAACCTTGCCCGCTGGTCACATGATGTTGTCCACAGACTGTCCTGTCTATGGAAAAGCGATTGAGAGGAGTAGGGCTAGACATTAAAATGGATGTCAAAATTATTCAATATAATTGCCAGGGCGCTTACGCAGCGATGTGTGACTTAGGAGATATTCTCTGTAGGGACAAATTTAAGTTCGCTATGTTGCAGGACCCTTATGTCTCTCATGGAGGCATTAGAGGACTGCCAGCTTCAATGTGGTCATTTGTTAATAGATTTGCTATTATAGTCAATGACGTCTGCACAGAAGCATTGTTGGTAGATGAAAGTGAGTTTGGTGTGTGTGTCTGCGTGGAGGGTGTGTTTGGTCGATTGTTCTTGTCCAGTATTTACTGCAAGCCTTTTGATCAGATAACACCCTATATTGAGTATATGAGCACATTGCTTGAACTTGTTGGCAGCGGGGATATGATTCTCGGTCTGGACGCCAATGCCGTTTCCTCTATGTGGTTTTCGAAAATGCGAGGACATTCGTCTGAGTCTCGGAAACGACAGAGGGGAGACGAACTTGGTGAATGGATGATTGAGAAAAGTGTCTTCGTTGTGAACCAGCCAAGTGAGCTCTACACTTTCGACGGTCCGAATGGGCGGAGTGACATCGACGTGACTGCAGCAAATGAGGCGGCGTTTAATAGCCTGCGTTTCCGCTGGAGTGTGCTGGGGGGAAGAGGTGTGAGTGACCACAACATGTTAGTTGTTGAGGTTGGTCGTATCTCAGATCTTCAGGGCATTCGCGGGGACTTTGGTGAAAAACGCTGGCGCCTGAACAATGTCGATTGGGCATTGTATCAGGAACGACTCAGAACTGCACTTGCCTCTATGCCACTCTTGCCGTTTCAAAGATTGAGCATCAATAACAAAATTGATAGCCTCAATGAATGTGTGTGGCGAGTGAATGATAGCCTCTTTCAGAAGTACGAGTTAAGTAATCTGAAAGGGGTTAAGTGGTGGACGTTAGAATTAAATTCCAAACGTAGGGAAGTAAGACGCTTGAGGAAACTTTTTCAAAGAGATAGGGCTAGGAATAGGGCTGCTGAATCGGCTGGTCTTGTTCGGCTAAGGGCTGCTTATAGGCAGTGTTTGGCCGAGTATAAGGCTATGCTGATCTCGGCTAAAGAGAGTGAGTGGAGATCCTTCGCCGATGAGCACAGGGGAGATCCTTGGGGTCAACTCTATCGTGTTTGTCGGGGAAGGAAAGCCACTGACATTGGGGCAATTAAGGAGAGGGATGTTCTCCACTTCACTTGGAGAGATAGTGCTAGTGCGCTAATGAGGTCGTTTTTTCCCAGAGCTAGGCCTGAGCGAGTAGATGCTTCATCCGCTGATGGACATTCTATCGCTCCTAGTTTAGAAATTGACGAGGTTGACATGGCAGTGAGTAGGTTGAAGAGTGGGAAGTCGCCAGGTTTTGATGGGCTAACGGGCGAAATGGTGAGAGCCATTTGGTCTGCTGCTCCTGATTATCTGGTTGACTTATTTTCATGTTGCTTGCGGGAAAATTATTTTCCTTTCGAATGGAAAGTTGCAAAGGTAATTGTACTTTTGAAGTCTCCGGATAAGGTGAGGTCGGATCCCCGATCTTATAGCGGCATCAGTCTTCTCCCAGTGCTTGGAAAAGTTCTGGAGAGGATATTGGTTAACAGACTCATAGAGTGCGTTCCGGAGCAATGTCCATTCCAGTTTGGCTTCACGCCAGGCCGCAGTGTAGAGGATGCTTGGACACATCTGAAAAGTTGTGTCAGTGCCTCTACTAGCAAGTATGTGTTAGGAATTTTTGTAGATTTCAAGGGGGCTTTTGACTACCTCGCTTGGGACATGGTTCACCAGAAACTGATGGAGGTAGGTTGTAGGGAAACGGCTATCTGGAAGAGTTATTTCTCTGAAAGAACAGCTCGTATTTGAGGTAGAGTAGATTGCGTTAGTTTAGGCGTTGAACGTGGTTGTCCGCAGGGATCCATAGCAGGTTCATTCATTTGGAAGCTGATGATGGACTCTCTGCTTACAACTGTTTCTTCGAGGGAGGGAATGAGTTGTAGCGCTTTTTCTGACGATCTCCTAATTCTCGTAGAAGGTCAGAGTCGCTCTGAGGTTAGGGGATCGGAAGTTATGAGTGCTGTAGCTTCTTGGGGGATTAGTGTAGGTGTTGATGTTTCACTGGACAAGACCACTGCAATGTTGCTTAAAGGCACATTAAAGAATCGAGGTCCAATTGTTAGGATGAGTGGTGTATCCTTGAGATATGTGAAGCAAGTAACATATCTTGGGGTTACAATTGGAGAGAGGTTAAACTTCCTCCCTCATATTGACATCTTGGTAGTTCCGACGGTTAGGAGGTTACTCACTAGAGAGTGGGGTCTCACTAGGCGGGCTGCGCTTACCGTATATCGGGGGCTTTTCGTGGCTTGTGCAACTTTTGGTGCTCCGATTTGGTACAGCGCAGTAATGAAGGAAGCTGGGAAGAAAAGGATTCTCTCTTGCCAGAGAGTCATGCTGCATGGAATGCTGCCTGTGTGTCGTACCGTTTCTACGGAAGCGATGCAAATTCTTGCGGGCGTTCCGCCTCTGGACTTGGAAGTAATACGCATGGCTATTGCATTCAAGTTAAAGAGGCGGCAGACCTTATCCTCAACGCACTGGTCTGAGTGTTCTGATTTTGGTAGGTTGAATAGGAATGAGTTAAAGATATCTTTAGCCAGGTGTGTTTCCTCTAGATGGCAATCTAGATGGGACAATAGCGAAGTGGGAAGAGTAACTTTTGAGTTCATTCCCAAGGTAGAACAGGCTTGTGATATAGGTGTTTTTGGGTTCTCTCTCCTGGCGGGCTTCTTGTTGACTGGGCATGGTTCTTTGAATGCATTCTTGCATAAGAGGGGCCTTGCCGAGTTGGCTGGTTGCTCGTGCGGAAGTCCTTCCGAGGATTGGAAGCATGTTTTGCTGGACTGTCCCCTCTATGCTGATGTGAGGAATCTTCCTTCCATGGGCATAGTCAGGACTGAAAGTGACTGGGGTGTTAGTGGTGTTCTTCTTTCGAGGGATACTGCTGAACGTTTTCAGGCATTTGCCAGTGAAGCATTTGGGAGAAGAAGGTTGAGGATTTGACAGATTAGTTAAGTTCTGTTTTATTAAGGTGTGATATGTTGTAGGTAGGAATAGGCGTTATTTGTTATTTTAAATATTTAAAATATGAATTTTTATTAATGAAGTATCTTTTGAGTTTTTCTTTCAGGTACTTCTTGATGCGGATTTGCTGTTTTTCTGTTGTCCTTCGTTGTTCGCATTCCCATCCAACCAGCATGTTTCCTCCTCAGCTGCTGGTTGGTGGGATATGCATTGAGGTTGCCAGGCCTCGGGTTTTTAGTGGGCCCATCTGGAAGTAACCTTTACGGTTGCGGAGCTCCACCGGAAGCTATATTCTGGTACCACGGGAGACAGGAGCCCACTGAGTTATTCAGGTTCTCTGGTATCTTCGATACCAGTCTGTTTAACTTGGTCCTGTCTAAGAGGTAGGCCCCCTTGTGGGAGTATCGTGGTGGCTGTGGTTGTCCCAAATTCGCGGGAACTAGTAGCCCCTAGATGATCTGTTACCATCTGAGATCACTAGGGTGCAAGAGGTGTTAGATAGACCTCGCCCCTCAGCAAGGGGAGTAATATGCCTAAACATATTGCTAATTGTACTGGGGTGGTACTTGTACCGCCTCAGGGCGTTGGCTGGAGCTTTCCTCAGCCCTGATATTGTGGGTAGGCCCACCGGGAAATTAAGCCTTAACGGCAGGTGTTCTCGTCAAGTTTATCTTCGATATCTGTGTGTGTATGTCATTGATTGTTCGGCTGTGCGGTGGTGAATTTTTATTTTTATTGCGGTGCTCGGTTTAGGTACCTGAGAAACGCTAACTCGCGACTCGTCGCGGTTGTAAAATAAAAAGTGTGACCGCCCATAAGTGCGAAGGAATTTAAATTCCTAGAAGTGATTGTGTGGAAAGTGCGAGGAATATTTATTCCAGGAACACTTATAAAAGATTCAGTGCGAGGGATTAGCATTGCTATCCCAGAAACACTTAGTGTGAAAATAATTTTTAATACCCTCGTTGGTAAATCAGTTCGGCGGCGGTGGGATTATTTTTTATTGGTGTGAATAATGAGTGAAGTTAAAAAATTGAATGTGGATGTGTCGCTTACCGACGATTCGGATTATGCCGACGTTGAGCCGGAGAAACCGTCGTCGAGTAGTAAAGTGAAATTATTCATGAAGGACAAGGTTAAAAAGGTTGAAATGCCTAGTAAAAAAGAGTTGAAGAGAATCAAGAAAATGAGAAAGACCGCCAAAAAGGTCGGTGCTGCAGCCCTCTTTGTGCCTGAGGAGAAGAAAAAAGACGCTCAAGCTGCCGTCTCAATGGACACCGAAACGGTGTCCTTAAAACGGAAGGCGGATACGACTGTAGAGGAACTGAAGGAGAAGGAAGACGAGCCTGTCAACGAAGCCAGTAAGAAGGTAACCCCAGGAGTAGCCAAAAAGGCTTCAGCAAAGGAGAGTGTGGCAGCAACTCCGCATGTTGATGTTAATGATGGTAAGCTCAATTTAAAAAATATTATTTTTAAATTAGGGGAGATCAAAGAGGAACTAGGGAAGGAGTTTATTTCCTTGCCAGACATGGCATCTAGGTTTTTCAAACTAGCTTCCAAGTATGAGGAGCTTGTTCTAAGATTAGTTGGAGAGAACGAGCGCCTGAAAGGGCGACTCGATTCAGCTAGGCCGAGTGGACTTTCCGTCCCAGCTTCACGCAAAGGGATGGAAGCCCAAGGTAGTGGTGAAGGTGTACGGACTGCGTGTCCAGAAGTAGTTCCACAGCTGCAGGTTAACTCCACTGGAGTTCCCTTGGGTGTTGACGTCGCGAGACGTTTGTCCTACGCCCAAATGGCCTTCACGGCCCAAGCTGCAGCTATGCCTGTAGCACCTCCGAAGACTGACGACAGGAAGACCTAGGAAACTTGGTCTGTTGTAGTAAACAGCAATAGTGGGAAAAAATTTTCAACGGCCGAAATACGTCGAAAAATTATGAGGGAGGTAGGGCCTTCACTGGGTGTACGGGTTCATTCCGTACAGCCCAGTAAGAATGGAGTCGTTATGCGAACTCCTACGGCGCAAGAGAGGAATAAAATCCTCTCCAATGAAAAATTGAAAGAGGTCGGCTTAAAGGCCGAGATTAAGAAGAAGGGGGTGAAAATTTCAGTAGCTAGGGTGCAGAAATGCCTTTCGGTACAGGAGTTCTTGGATGACCTCCATAGGTTTAATCTTGACAAGATTTCTAAGGAGGAATTCAATGTAGGAGTTCAGCTCATCAGCTCTTGGAAACAAGAGTCAGGGACAACTAATAATGTTCTTGAGTGCAGCGAGGCGATTGCAGATATTCTGCTTGGGAAGGGAAGGTGCTATATTCAGTACTTCTCTTGCCAAATAAGGAAGCAGGAAGAGGTCAAAACCTGCTTCAGGTGCCTCAGTTTGGATCACTTGATCCACCAATGCTGGCAAAAGGAGGAAACCTGCAGGCGTTGTGGTGTTGTAGGTCACACTAAGTGGAAGTGTGATATACCGATACACTGCAGGGATTGCGACAGGCGAACTTTGCCTGCTGGTCACTTGATGTTGTCCACAGACTGTCCGGTCTATGGACAAGCGTTAGAAAGGAGTAGGGCAAGGCATTAATATGGATGTGAAAATCATTCAGTACAATTGTCAGGGCGCTTACGCAGCGATGTGTGACTTAGGAGATATTCTTTGTAGGGACAAATTTAAATTTGCTATGTTGCAGGACCCTTATGTCTCTCATGGAGGCATTAGAGAACTGCCGGCTTCAATACGGTCATTTGTTAATAGGAGCGGAAGCGCTGCTATTATAGTCAATGACGTCTGCACAGAAGCATTGTTAGTAGATGAGAGTGAGTTTGGTGTGTGTGTCTGTGTGGAGGGTGTGTTTGGTCGATTGTTCTTGTCCAGTATTTACTGCAAGCCTTCTGATCAGATAACACCCTACATTGAATATATGAGTACATTGCTTGAACTTGTTGGCAGCGGGGATATGATTCTCGGTCTGGACGCCAATGCCGTTTCCTCTATGTGGTTTTCGAAAATGCGAGGACATTCGTCTGAGTCTCGGAAACGACAGCGGGGAGACGAAATTGGTGAATGGATGATTGAGAAAAGTATCTTCGTTGTGAACCAGCCAAGTGAGCTCTACACTTTCGATGGTCCGAATGGGAAGAGTGACATCGACGTGACTGCAGCAAATGAGGCGGCGTTTAATAGCCTGCGTTTCCACTGGAGTGTACTGGCGGGAAGAGGTGTGAGTGAGCACAACATGTTAGTTGTTGAGGTTGGTCGTATATCAGAACTTCAGGGCATTCGCGGGGACTTTGGTGAAAAACGCTGGCGCCTGAACAATGTCGATTGGGCATTGTGTCAGGATCGAATCGGGACTGCACTTGCCTCGATGCCACTCTTGTCGTTTCAAAGATTGAGCATCAATAGCAAAATTGATAGCCTCAATGAATGTGTGTGGCGTGTGAATGATAACCTCTTTCAGAATTACGAGTTAAGTAATCTGAAAGAGGTTAAGTGGTGGACGGTAGAATTGAATTCCAAACGTAGAGAAGTTAGACGGTTGAGGAAACTTTTCCAGAGAGATAGGGCGAGGAATAGGGCTGCTGAATCGGCTGGTTATGCTCGACTAAGGGCTGCGTATAGGCAGTGTTTGGCCGAGTATAAGGGTATGCTGATCTCGGCTAAAGAAAGTGAGTGGAAATCCTTCGCCGATGAGCACAGCGGAGATCCTTGGGGTCAACTCTACCGTGTGTGTCGGGGAAGGAAAGCCACTGACATTGGTGCAATTAAGGAGAGGGATGTTCTCCATTTCACTTGGAGAGAGAGCGAGTAGATGCTTCATCGGCTGATGGACATTCTGTCGCTCCTAGTTTAGAGATTGACGAGGTCGACATGGCAGTGAGTAGGTTGAAGAGTAGGAAGTCACCAGGTTTTGATGGGCTAACGGGTGAAATGGTGAGAGGCATTTTGTCTGCTGCTCCTGATGATCTGGCTGACTTATTTTCATGTTGCTTGCGGGAAAATTATTTTCCTTTCGAATGAAAAGTTGCAAAGGTAATTGTACTTTTGAAGTCTCCGGATAAGGTGAGGTCGGATCCCCGATCTTATAGCGGCATCAGTCTTCTCCCAGTGCTTGGAAAAGTTCTGGAGAGGATATTGGTTAACAGACTCATAGAGTGCGTTCCGGAGCAATGTCCATTCCAGTTTGGCTTCACGCCAGGCCGCAGTGTAGAGGATGCTTGGACACATCTGAAAAGTTGTGTCAGTGCCTCTACTAGCAAGTATGTGTTAGGAATTTTTGTAGATTTCAAGGGGGCTTTTGACTACCTCGCTTGGGACATGGTTCACCAGAAACTGATGGAGGTAGGTTGTAGGGAAACGGCTATCTGGAAGAGTTATTTCTCTGAAAGAACAGCTCGTATTTGAGGTAGAGTAGATTGCGTTAGTTTAGGCGTTGAACGTGGTTGTCCGCAGGGATCCATAGCAGGTTCATTCATTTGGAAGCTGATGATGGACTCTCTGCTTACAACTGTTTCTTCGAGGGAGGGAATGAGTTGTAGCGCTTTTTCTGACGATCTCCTAATTCTCGTAGAAGGTCAGAGTCGCTCTGAGGTTAGGGGATCGGAAGTTATGAGTGCTGTAGCTTCTTGGGGGATTAGTGTAGGTGTTGATGTTTCACTGGACAAGACCACTGCAATGTTGCTTAAAGGCACATTAAAGAATCGAGGTCCAATTGTTAGGATGAGTGGTGTATCCTTGAGATATGTGAAGCAAGTAACATATCTTGGGGTTACAATTGGAGAGAGGTTAAACTTCCTCCCTCATATTGACATCTTGGTAGTTCCGACGGTTAGGAGGTTACTCACTAGAGAGTGGGGTCTCACTAGGCGGGCTGCGCTTACCGTATATCGTGGGCTTTTCGTTGCTTATGCAACTTTTGGTGCTCTGATTTGGTACAGCGCAGTAATGAAGGAAGCTGGGAAGAAAAGGATTCTATCTTGCCAGAGAGTCATGCTGCATGGAATGCTGCCTGTGTGTCGTACCGTTTCTACGGAAGCGATGCAAATTCTTGCGGGCGTTCCGCCTCTGGATTTGGAAGTAATACGCATGGCTGTTGCATTCAAGTTAAAGAGGCGCGAGACCTTATCCTCAACGGATTGGTTTGAGTGTTCTGATTTTGGTAGGTTGAATAAGAATGAGTTGAAGCTATCTTTAGCCAGGTGTGTTTCCTCTAGATGGCAATCTAGATGGGACAATAGCGAAGTGGGAAGAGTAACTTTTGAGTTCATTCCCAAGGTAGAAGAGGCTTGTAATATAGGTGTTTTTGGGTTCTCTCTCCTGGCGGGCTTCTTGTTGACTGGGCATGGTTCTTTGAATGCATTCTTGCATAAGAGGGGCCTTGCCGAGTTGGCTGGTTGCTCGTGCGGAAGTCCTTCCGAGGATTGGAAGCATTTTTTGCAGGACTGTCCCCTCTATGCTGATGTAAGGAATCTTCCTTCTATGGGCATAGTCAGGACTGAAAATGACTGGGATGTTAGTGGTGTTCTTCTTTCGAGGGATACTGCTGAGCGTTTTCAGGCATTTGCCAGTGAAGCATTTGGGAGAAGAAGATTGAGGAATTGACATTAGTTAAGTTCTCTTTTACCTAGGTGTATATGTTGTAGGTAGGAATAGGCGTTTTTTTTGTTTATTTTAAATATTTAAAATATGAATTTTTAATAATGAAGTATCTTTTAAGTTTTCTTTCAGGTACTTCTTGATGCGGATTTGCTGTTTTTCTGATTGTCTTTTATGTTGTTCGCATTCCCATCCACCCAGCATGTTTCCTCCTCAGCTGCTGGTTGGTGGGATATGCATTGAGGTTGCCAGGCCTCGGGTTTGTAGGGAGCCCATCTGGAAGTAACCTTTACGGTTGCGGAGTTTCACCGGAAGCTATATTCTGGTACCACGGGAGACAGGAGCCCACTGAGTTATTCAGGTGCTCTGGTATCTTCGATACCAGTCTGTTTAACTTGGTCCTGTCTAAGAGGTAGGCCCCCTTGTGGGAGTATCGTAGTGGCTGTGGTTATCCCAAATTCACGGGAACTAGTAGCCCCTAGATGAACTGTTACCATCTGAGATCACTAGGGTGCAAGAGGTGTTAGATAGACCTCGCCCCTCAGCAAGGGGAGTAATATGCCTTAACATATTGCTAATTGTACTGGGATGGTACTTGTACCGCCTCAGGGCGTAGGCTGGAGTTTTTCCTCAGCCCTGATATTGTGGGTAGGCCCACCGAGAAATTAAGCCTTAACGGCAGGTGCTCTTGACAAGTTTATCTTCGATATCTGTGTGTGTATGTGTGTTCGTATGTGCGTACGTGCGGACGTGCGTTACGTTTTTTCGTCTCGATTATCTCGCGAACCACTCATCGTATTGTCATGATTGGTCTTATTCGACGCGGTATTATATTGTTAAGAGCTGATAAGATTTTGAGCGTTATCCGCTTATTGGTTTTTTAATGGCAACCAAAAATCTAAGAGAACCCTAATATAATGAAAATTATGATAAATTACTGCAATAATTTCAACAATAGTGCAAAAAATCTTATTTATCATTTTAATAAATGAATCAATGAAAAAAAACACAATATTCAGGAGTATCATTAGCTACATTTTATTACTAACTGACCCACCAAACGCTGCTTTGCCATATAAATATTAATTTTCGGAAACACTAATCCGATTAGAAAAATTGCTTTACCTATAGAAAACTACAATATTTAGGAGCAATATAGGCTGTATTTTACTGTGCAAGGTAGTTACGCATGAGTCCACGTGTTGGTACGACCAACTTTTGACAGATGGCGCCGCTGTTATTCAATAAACTGAATGTTTTTCCTAAAATCATGAGCACAACGGGATGCATCGGCTGAAAATTTTTCAAGACAGATACTGTTTTTACGTAGGTATTTTTCTACACTGGGAAGTTAGCCGTGTGGACTCCATGGGTCGCACTCATATTTTTTTAAAGTACAATCGCCCGATGATGAACGATCGTCCAAAACGCGTCGCTATTAAATAAAAATATGCTTGTGAATTTTATAAAGTTTACAGAATAAATTAAATTAATATTTTAAAGTAAAATCGGCCAATGATGGACGAACGTCCAAAACGCGTCGCTATTAAATAAAAATATGCTTGTGAATTTTATAAAGTATACAAAATACATTAAATTATTATTTAAAAGTAAAATCACCCAAAGATAGACGATCGTCCGAAACGCGTCGCTATTAAATAAAAATATGCTTGTGAATTTTATAAAGTCTACAAAATAAATTAAATTAATATTTAAAAGTAAAATCACCCAAAGAAAAACGGTCGTCCGAAACGCGTCGCTATTAAATAAAAATATAATTATGAAATTTATAAAGTTTACAAAATAAATTAAATTAATATTTTAAAGTAAAATCGCCCGATGATGGACGATCGTCCGAAATGCGTAGCTCATAAATAAAAATATGCTTGTGATTTTATAAAGTTTACATAATAAATTAAATTAATATTTAAAAGTAAAATCGTCCGATGATGGACGAACGTCCAAAACGCCTTGCTATTAAATAAAAATATGCTTGTGAATTTTATAATGTCTACAAAATAAATTAAATTAATAATTAAAAGTAAAATCGCTCGATGATGGACGATCTTCAAAAACGCGTGGCTATCAAATAAAAATATGCTTGTGAATTTTATAAAGTTTACAAAATAAATTAAATTAATATTTTAAAGTAAAATCGCCCGATGATGGACGATCGTCCGAAACGCGTAGCTAATAAATAAAAATATGCTTGTGATTTTATAAAGTTTACATAATAAATTAAATTAATATTTAAAAGTAAAATCGTCCGATGATGGACGAACGTCCAAAACGCGTCGCTATTAAATAAAAATATGCTTTTGAATTTTATAAAGTCTACAAAATAAATAAGATTATTATTTAAAAGTAAAATCGCCCGAAGATAAACGATCGTCCGAAACGCGTCGCTATTAAATAAAAATATATTTGTGAACTTTATAAAGTTTACAAATTAAATTTAATTAATATTTTAAAGTAAAATCGTCCGATGATGGACGATCGTCCGAAACGCGTAGCTAATAAATAAAATATGCTTGTGAATTTTATAAAGCTTACAAAATAAATTAAATTAATATTTTAAGGTAAAATCGTCCGATGATGGACGAACGTCCAAAACGCGTCGCTATTAAATAAAAATATGCTTGTGAATTTTATAAAGTCTACAAAATAAATTAAATTATTATTTAAAAGTAAAATCACCCAAAGATAGACGATCGTCCGAAACGCGTCGCTATTAAATAAAAATATGCTTGTGAATTTTATAAAGTCTACAAAATAAATTAAATTATTATTTAAAAGTAAAATCACCCAAAGATAGACGATCGTCCGAAACGCGTCGCTATTAAATAAAAATATACTTGTGAAAATTATAAAGTTAACAAAATAAATGAAATTATTATTTAAAAGTAAAATCGCCCGAAGATAAACGATCGTCCGAAACGCGTCGCTATTAAATAAAAATATACTTGTGAACTTTATACAGTTTACAAATTAAATTTAATTAATATTTTAAAGTAAAATCGTCCGATGATGGACGATCGTCCGAAACGCGTAGCTAATAAATAAAATATGCTTTTGAACTTTATAAAGTTAACAAATTAAATTTAATTAATATTTTAAAGTACAATCGTCCGATGATGGACGAACGTCCAAAACGCGTAGCTAGTAAATAAAAATATGCTTGTGAATTTTATAAAGTTTACAAAATAAATTAAATTAATATTTTAAAGTAAAATCGCCCGATGATGGACGATCGTCCGAAACGCGTCGCTATTAAATAAAAATATGCTTGTGAATTTTATAAAGTCGACAAAATAAATTAAATTATTATTTAAAAGTAAAATCGCCCGATGATGGACGATCTTCCAAAACGCGTGGCTATGGCTATTAAATAAAAATATGCTTGTGAATTTTATAAAGTTTACAAAATAAATTAAATTAATATTTTAAAGTAAAATCGCCCGATGATGGACAATCATCCGAAACGCGTAGCTAATAAATTAAAATATGCTTGTGAATTTTATAAAGTCTACAAAATAAATTAAATTATTATTTCAAAGTAAAATCGCCCGAAGACAAACGATCGTCCGAAACGCGTCGCTATTAAATAAAAATATGCTTGTGAATTTTATAAAGTTTACAAAATAAATTAAATTAATATTTTAAAGTAAAATCGTCCGATGATGGACGAACGTCCAAAACGCGTCGCTATTAAATAAAAATATGCTTGTGAATTTTAAAAAGTCTTCAAAATAAATTAAATTATTATTTAAAAGTAAATTCGCCCGAAGACAAACGATCGTCCGAAACGCGTCGCTATTAAATAAAAATATGCTTGTGAATTTTATAAAGTCTACAAAATAAATTAAATTATTATTTAAAAGTAAAATCACCCAAAGATAGTTGATCGTCCGAAACGCGTCGCTATTAAATAAAAATATACTTGTGAATTTTATAAAGTTTACAAAATAAATTAAATTAATATTTTAAAGTAAAATCGTCCGATGATGGACGAACGTCCAAAACGCGTCGCTATTAAATAAAAATATGCTTGTGAAATTTATAAAGTTTACAAAATAAATTAAATTAATATTTTAAAGTAAAATCGTCCGATGATGGACGAACGTCCAAAACGCGTCGCTATTAAATAAAAATATGCTTGTGAATTTTAAAAAGTCTTCAAAATAAATTAAATTATTATTTAAAAGTAAATTCGCCCGAAGACAAACGATCGTCCGAAACGCGTCGCTATTAAATAAAAATATGCTTGTGAATTTTGTAAAGTTAACAAAATAAATTAAATTAATATTTAAAAGTAAAATCACCCAAAGATAGACGATCGTCCGAAACGCGTCGCTATTAAATAAAAATATACTTGTGAAATTTATAAAGTTTACAAAATAAATTAAATTAATATTTTAAAGTAAAATCGCCCGATGATGGACGATCGTCCGAAACGCGTCGCTATTAAATAAAAATATGCTTGTGAATTTTATAAGGTTTACAAAATAAATTAAATTAATATTTTAAAGTAAAATCGTCTGATGATGGACGAACGTCCAAAAGGCGTCGCTATTAAATAAAAATATGCTTGTGAATCTTATAAAGTCTACAAAATAAATTAAATTAATATTTAAAAGTAAAATCGTCCGATGATGGACGAACGTCCAAAACGCGTCGCTATTAAATAAAAATATGCTTGTGAATCTTATAAAGTCTACAAAATAAATTAAATTATTATTTAAAAGTAAAATCGCCCGAAGATTAACGATCGTCCGAAACGCGTCGCTATTAAATAAAAATATGCTTGTGAATTTTATAAAGTTTACAAATTAAATTAAATTATTATTTAAAAGTAAAATCACCCAAACATAGACGATCGTCCGAAACGCGTCGCTATTAAATAAAAATATGCTTGTGAGTTTTATAAAGTCTACAAAATAAATTAAATTATTATTTAAAAGTAAAATCGCCCGATGATGGACGATCTTCCAAAACGCTTGGCTATTAAATAAAAATATGCTTGTGAATGTTGTAAAGTTAACAAAATAAATTAAATTAATATTTTAAAGTAAAATCGCCCGATGATGAACGATCGTCCGAAACGCGTAGCTAATAAATAAAAATATGCTTGTGAATTTTATAAAGTTTACAAAATAAATTAAATTAATATTTAAAAGTAAAATCGTCCGATGATGGACGAACGTCCAAAACGCGTCGCTATTAAATGAAAATATGCTTGTGAATTTTATAAAACCTACAAAATAAATTAAATTATTATTTAAAAGTAAAATCACCCAAAGATAGACGATCGTCCGAAACGCGTCGCTATTAAATAAAAATATGCTTGCGAATTTTATAAAGCCTACAAAATAAATTAAATTATTATTTAAAAGTAAAATCGCCCGAAGATTAACGATCGTCCGAAACGCGTCGCTATTTAATAAAAATATACTTGTGAAATTAATAAAGTTTACAAAATAAATTAAATTAATATTTTAAAGTAAAATCGCCCGATGATGGACGATCGTCCGAAACTCGTCGCTATTAAATAAAAATATTCTTGTGAATTTTATAAAGTTTACAAAATAAATTAAATTAATATTTTAAAGTAAAATCGTCCGATGATGGACGAACGTCCAAAACGCGTCGCTATTAAATAAAAATATGCTTGTGAATTTTAAAAAGTCTTCAAAATAAATTAAATTATTATTTAAAAGTAAATTCGCCCGAAGACAAACGATCGTCCGAAACGCGTCGCTATTAAATAAAAATATGCTTGTGAATTTTATAAGGTTTACAAAATAAATTAAATTAATATTTTAAAGTTAAATCGTCCGATGATGGACGAACGTCCGAAACGCGTCGCTATTAAATAAAAATATGCTTGTGAATTTTATAAGGTTTACAAAATAAATTAAATTAATATTTTAAAGTAAAATCGTCCGATGATGGACGAACGTCCAAAACGCGTCGCTATTAAATAAAAATATGCTTGTGAATCTTATAAAGTCTACAAAATAAATTAAATTATTATTTAAAAGTAAAATCGCCCGAAGATTAACGATCGTCCGAAACGCGTCGCTATTAAATAAAAATATGCTTGTGAATTTTATAAAGTTTACAAAATAAATTAAATTAATATTTTAAAGTAAAATCGTCCGATGATGGACGAACGTCCAAAACGCGTCGCTATTAAATAAAAATATGCTTGTGAATTTTATAAAGTCTACAAAAAAAATTAAATTATTATTTAAAAGAAAAATCGCCCGAAGACAAACGATCGTCCGAAATGCGTCGCTATTAAATAAAAATATGCTTGTGAATTTTATAAGGTTTACAAAATAAATTAAATTAATATTTTAAAGTAAAATCGTCCGATGATGGACGAACGTCCGAAACGCGTCGCTATTAAATAAAAATATGCTTGTGAATTGTATAAGGTTTACAAAATAAATTAAATTAATATTTTAAAGTAAAATCGTCCGATGATGGACGAACGTCCAAAACGCATCGCTATTAAATAAAAATATGCTTGTGAATCTTATAAAGTCTACAAAATAAATTAAATTATTATTTAAAAGTAAAATCGCCCGAAGATTAACGATCGTCCGAAACGCGTCGCTATTAAATAAAAATATGCTTGTGAATTTTATAAAGTCTACAAAAAAAATTAAATTATTATTTAAAAGAAAAATCGCCCGAAGATTAACGATCGTCCGAAACGCGTCGCTATTAAATAAAAATATGCTTGTGAATTTTATAAAAATTACAAATTAAATTAAATTATTATTTAAAAGTAAAATCACCCAAAGATAGACGATCGTCCGAAACGCGTCGCTATTAAATAAAAATATGCTTGTGAATTTTATAAAGTCTACAAAATAAATTAAATTATTATTTAAAAGTAAAATCGCCCGATGATGGACGATCTTCCAAAACGCTTGGCTATTAAATAAAAATATGCTTGTGAATTTTGTAAAGTTAACAAAATAAATTAAATTAATATTTTAAAGTAAAATCGCCCGATGATGAACGATCGTCCGAAACGCGTAGCTAATAAATAAAAATATGCTTGTGAATTTTATAAAGTCTACAAAATAAATTAAATTAATATTTTAAAGTAAAATCGTCCGATGATGGACGAACGTCCAAAACGCGTCGCTATTAAATGAAAATATGCTTGTGAATTTTATAAAACCTACAAAATAAATTAAATTATTATTTAAAAGTAAAATCACCCAAAGATAGACGATCGTCCGAAACGCGTCGCTATTAAATAAAAATATGCTTGTGAATTTTATAAAGCCTACAAAATAAATTAAATTATTATTTAAAAGTAAAATCGCCCGATGATGGACGATCTTCCACAACGCGTGGCTATTAAATAAAAATATGCTTGTGAATTTTATAAAGTTTACAAAATAAACTACTACAGAGTGATTGCGTATGCCGATGATGTTGCTATCGCCGTCACAGGAAAACATCCTAATACACTGAGAGACCTCCTCCAAAACGCACTTAATATGCTCACTTGATGGTCTGATCGCTGTGGACTTAGTATTAATCCTCAAAAACAGACCTTGTTCTTTTTACATGGAAATACAAGATCCCAGTAATTGTACCCCCTTCAATAAAAGGTGTACCACTAATTTTTACCAATGAAGCCAAATATCTTGGTCTGATATTAGACAAAAAATTAAGTTGGAAACCTAATATTCAGGAAAGAGTTAAGAAAGCCACAGTAGCTCTTTTCTCTTGCAAGAAAGCCTTAGGAAGCAAATGGGGTTTTCAACCTCGCATAACTTATTGGCTATACACATCGGTCATTCGACCAATTCTCATGTACGGGGTTGCAGTATGGTGGACTGCACTGGAGAAAGTCACTTACTGCGACAAACTCAGCAGAGTCCAACGCACTGCATGTCTCTGCATAAGCGGGGCTTTGAGAACCACACCCTCAGCAGCGTTAGACACTCTCCTCCATTTGGCACCCCTCGACATTTTTAGCAAACAAGTGGCAGCGAGTACAGCTATAAGACTCAACGCCTCATCTCAATGGACCAACAATATTGTGGGACACTCCATCATTTTGAACTCTTTCGGTTCTATACCAAAGTACATAGACTACACCATTCCAAAACCCCAATTTGGTAAAAACTTCCAGATATCCATTCCATCCAGAGAAGAATGGGAAGACAAAAAACTTCTGGATGACAAAAACATTCATTTTTATACAGATGGATCCAAGACAAGTGATGGAGTTGGTAGTGGTGTGTACTCAGAAAAGCTTAATCTAAGCATCTCATTCCGCCTCCCCAATCATTGAAGCGTTTTCCAAGCGGAAATTTTAGCGATCAAAGAGGTTCTCTCCTGGCTAAGAGAAAACGTGATATCAACTTCTGATATCCGCATCTTCTCTGACAGTCATGCTGCTAATAAATCTCTCGACGGTGTCTCAACCAAATCTCAAATGGCCCTCGATTGCCGATCGTCTCTGATGGAGATGGCGCAGCAATTTAACATTCACCTCTGTTGGGTGCCGGGTCACAGAGACATCAAAGGAAATTGTAGAGCCGATGAACTCGCTAAAAATGGAACCGTCATACCTATTTCACCTGAAAGGGAGAAGATAGGTATACCGATAGCTACATGTAAACATTTGCTAAAAGAAGCAGCTTTAACAATAACAAACTATAGGTGGAACAATTTACCAACGTGTGCAGCTACGAAACTCATATGGCCTCCACTGGACTTAAAGCGCTCTAAAGACTTGTTATCTCAAAGCAGACTTCATATTAGCTAGCTGATAGGTGTCCTTACGGGACACTGTCTTATAGGCAGACACGCAATACGATTTGGTGTAGCCTCAAATGACTTCTGCAGGAGCTGTATGGATGAGGAAGAAGAGGAAACAATCTCTCATCTTCTCTGCACTTGCCCTGCTCTTTCACTAAGACGCAAACTTCATCTGGGAGAGTACTTTTATGATAACCCCAGTGAACTAGCTAATAAGGATATCAAATATCTTCTTCGCTTTATAAAAAGCTCAAAATGGTTCGACTAGTAAGAAGTAATTCTCTAGATTCATGTGGTATCACAATGGGCCTTTTCTTTTGGCCTAAGTGTGTGGATTCTGAATCCGCAGCCACTGTAACCTAACCAAACCTAACCTACAAAATAAACTAAACTAAACTAAACTAAAATCGCCCGATGATGGACGATAGTCCGAAACGCGTAGCTAATAAATAAAAATATGCTTGTGAATTTTATAAAGTTTACAAAATAAATTAAATTAATATTTTAAAGTAAAATCGCCCGATGATGGACGATCGTCCGAAACGCGTCGCTATTAAATAAAAATATACTTATGAAATTTATAAAGTTTACAAAATAAATTAAATTAATATTTTAAAGTAAAATCGTCCGATGATGGACGAACGTCCAAAACGCGTCGCTAGTAAATAAAAATATGCTTGTGAATTTTATAAAGTTTACAAAATAAATTAAATTAATATTTTAAAGTAAAATCGTCCGATGATGGACGAACGTCCAAAACGCGTCGCTATTAAATAAAAATATGCTTGTTAATTTTAAAAAGTCTTCAAAATAAATTAAATTATTATTTAAAAGTTACTTCGCCCGAAGACAAACGATCGTCCGAAACGCGTCGCTATTAAATAAAAACATGCTTGTGAATATTATAAAATCTACAAAATAAATTAAACTATTATTTAAAAGTAAAATCGCCCGAAGATAAACGATCGTCCGAAACGCGTCGCTTTTAAATAAAAATATGCTTGTGAATTTTATAAAGTTTACAAAATAAATTAAATTAATAATTTAAAGTAAAATCGCCCGATGATGGACGATCGTCCGAAACGCGTAGCTAATAAATAAAAATGTGCTTGTGATTTTATAAAGTTTACATAATAAATTAAATTTATATTTAAAAGTAAAATCGTCCGATGATGGACGAACGTCCAAAACGCCTCGCTATTAAATAAAAATATGCTTGTGAATTTTATAAAGTTTACAAATTAAATTAAATTATTATTCAAAAGTAAAATCACCCAAAGATAGACGATCGTCCGAAACGCGTCACAATTAAATAAAAATATGCTTGTGAATTTTATAAAGTCTACAAAATAAATTAAATTATTATTTAAAAGTAAAATCACCCAAAGATAGACGATCGTCCGAAACGCGTCGCAATTAAATAAAAATATGCTTGTGAATTTTATAAAGTCTACAAAATAAATTAAATTAATATTTAAAAGCAAAATCACCCAAAGAAAGACGGTCGTCCGAAACGCGTCGCTGTTAAATAAAAATATGCTTGTGAATTTTATAAAGTCTACAAAATAAATTAAATTATTATTTAAAAGTAAAATCACCCAAAGATAGACGATCGTCCGAAACGCGTCGCAATTAAATAAAAATATGCTTGTGAATTTTATAAAGTCTACAAAATAAATTAAATTAATATTGAAAAGCAAAATCACCCAAAGAAAGACGGTCGTCCAAAACGCGTCGCTATTAAATAAAAATATACTTGTGACATTTATAAAGTTTACAAAATAAATTAAATTAATATTTTAAAGAAAAATCGCCCGATGATGGACAATCGTCCAAAACGCGTCGCTATTAAATAAAAATATGCTTGTGAATTTTATAAAGTCTACAAAAAAAATTAAATTATTATTTAAAAGTAAAATCGCCCGATGATGGACGATCTTCTAAAACGCGTGGCTATTAAATAAAAATATGCTTGTGAATTTTGTAAAGTTTACAAAATAAATTAAATTAATATTTTAAAGTAAAATCGGCCGATGATGGACGAACGTCCAAAACGCGTCGCTATTAAATAAAAATATGCTTGTGAATTTTATAAAGTTTACAAAATAAATTAAATTAATATTTTAAAGTAAAATCGGCCGATGATGGACGAACGTCCAAAACGCGTCGCTATTAAATAAAATTATGCTTGTGAATTTTATAAAGTCTACAAAATAAATTAAATTATTATTTAAAAGCAAAATCACCCAAAGATAGATGACCGTCCGAAACGCGTCGCAATGAAATAAAAATATGGTTGTGAATTTTATAAAGTCTACAAAATAAATTAAATTAATATTTAAAAGTAAAATCACCCAAAGAAAGACGGTCGTCCGAAACGCGTCGCTATTAAATAAAAATATAATTGTGAAATTTATAAAGTTTACAAAATAAATTAAATTAATATTTTAAAGTAAAATCGCCCGATGATGGACAATCGTCAAAAACGCGTCGCTATTAAATAAAAATATGCTTGTGAATTTTATAAAGTCTACAAAATAAATTAAATTATTATTTAAAAGTAAAATCGCCCGATGATGGACGATCTTCCAAAACGTGTGGTTATTAAATAAAAATATGCTTATGAATTTTGTAAAGTTAACAAAATAAATTAAATTAATATTTTAAAGTAAAATCGCCCGATGATGGACGATCGTCCGAAACGCGTAGCTAATAAATCAAAATTTGCTTGTGGATTTTATAAAGTTTACAAAATAAATTAAATTAATATTTTAAAGTAAAATCGGCCGATGATGGACGAACGTCCAAAACGCGTCGCTATTAAATAAAATTATGCTTGTGAATTTTATAAAGTCTACAAAATAAATTAAATTATTATTTAAAAGCAAAATCACCCAAAGATAGATGATCGTCCGAAACGCATCGCAATGAAATAAAAATATGGTTGTGAATTTTATAAAGTCTACAAAATAAATTAAATTAATATTTAAAAGTAAAATCACCCAAAGAAAGACGGTCGTCCGAAACGCGTCGCTATTAAATAAAAATATAATTGTGAAATTTATAAAGTTTACAAAATAAATTAAATTAATATTTTAAAGTAAAATTGTCCGATGATGGAAGAATGTCCAAAACGCGTCGCTATTAAATAAAAATATGCTTGTGAATTTTATAAAGTTTACAAAATAAATTAAATTAATACTTAAAAGTAGAATCGTCCGATGATGGACGAACGTCCAAAACGCGTCGCTATTAAATAAAAATATGCTTTTGAATCTTATAAAGTCTACAAAATAAATTAAATTAATATTTTAAAGTAAAATCGGCCGATGATGGACGATCGTCCGAAACGCGTCGCTATTAAATAAAAATATGCTTGTTAATTTTATAAAGTCTACAAAATAAATTAAATTATTATTTAAAAGTAAAATCGCCCGAAGATAAACGATCGTCCGAAACGCGTCGCTTTTAAATAAAAATATGCTTGTGAATTTTATAAAGTTTACAAAATAAATTAAATTAATATTTTAAAGTAAAATCGTCCGAAGATGAACGAACGTCCAAAACGCGTCGCTATTAAATAAAATATGCTTGTGAATTTTATAAAGTCTAAAAAATAAATTAAATTATTATTTAAAAGTAAAATCGTCCGATGATGGACGAACGTCCAACACGCGTCGCTATTAAATAAAAATATGATTGTGAATTTTATAAAGTCTACAAAAAAAATTAAATTATTATTTAAAAGTAACATCTTCCGAAAATGGACGAACGTCCAACACGCGTCGCTATTAAATAAAAATATGCTTGTGAATTTTATGAAGTCTACAAAATAAATTAAATTATTATTTAAAAGTAAAATCGCCCGAAGATAAACGATCATCCGAAACGCGTCGCTTTTAAATAAAAATATGCTTGTGAATTCTATAAAGTTTACAAAATAAATTAAATTAATATTTTAAAGTAAAATCGCCCGATGATGGACGATCGTCCGAAACGCGTAGCTAGTAAATAAAAATATGCTTGTGAATTTTATAAAGTTTACAAAATAAACTTAATTAATATTTTAAAGTAAAATCGTCCGATGATGGACGAACGTCCAAAACGCGTCGCTATTAAATAAAAATATGCTTGTGAATTTTATAAAATTTACAAAATAAATTAAATTAATATTTTAAAGTAAAATCGTCCGATGATGGACGAACGTCCAAAACGCGTCGCTATTAAATTAAAATATGCTTGTGAATTTTATAAAGTCTACAAAATAAATTAAATTAATATTTAAAAGTAAAATCACCCAAAGAAAGACGGTCTTCCGAAGCGCGTGGCTATTAAATAAAAATATGCTTGTAAATTTTGTAAAGTTAACAAAATAGATTAAATTAATAATTTAAAGTAAAATCGCCCGATGATGGACGATCGTCCGAAACGCGTAGCTAATAAATAAAAATATGCTTGTGAATTTTATAAAGTTTACAAAATAAAATAAATTAATATTTTAAAGTAAAATCGTCCGATGATGGAAGAACGTCCAAAACGCGTCGCTATTAAATAAAAATATGCTTGTGAATTTTATAAAGTCTACAATATAAATTAAATTATTATTTAAAAGTAAAATCGTCCGATGATGGACGAACGTCCAAAACGCGTCGCTATTAAATAAAAATATGCTTGTAAATTTTGTAAAGTTAACAAAATAAATTAAATTAATAATTTAAAAGTAAAATCGTCCGATGATGGACGAACGTCCAAAACGCGTCGCTATTTAATAAAAATATGCTTTTGAATTTTATAAAGTTTACAAAATAAATTAAATTAATATTTTAAAGTAAAATCGTCCGATGATGGACGAACGTCAAAAACGCGTCGCTATTAAATTAAAATATGGTCGTGAATTTTATAAAGTCTACAAAATAAATTAAATTAATAATTTAAAGTAAAATCGCCCGATGATGGACGATCGTCCGAAACGCGTAGCTAATAAAAAAAAATATGCTTGTGAATTTTATAAAGTTTACAAAATAAATTAAATTAATATTTTAAAGTAAAATCGTCCGATGATGGACGAACGTCCAAAACGCGTCGCCATTAAATAAAAATATGCTTGTGAATTTTATAAAGTCTACAAAATAAATTAAATTATTATTTAAAAGTAAAATCGTCCGATGATGGATGAACGTCCAAAACGCGTCGCTATTAAATAAAAATATGCTTGTGAATTTTATAAAGTCTACAAAATATATTAAATTAATATTTAAAAGTTAAATCACACAAAGAAAGACGGTCTTCCGAAGCGCGTGGCTATTAAATAAAAATATGCTTGTGAATTTTGTAAAGTTAACAAAATAAATTAAATTAATAATTTAAAGTAAAATCGTCGATGGACCATCGTCCGAAACGCGTAGCTAATAAATAAAAATATGCTTGTGAATTTTATAAAGTTAACAAAATAAAATAAATTAATATTTTAAAGTAAAATCGTCCGATGATGGAAGAACGTCCAAAACGCGTCGCTATTAAATAAAAATATGCTTGTGAATTTTATAAAGTCTACAAAATAAATTAAATTTATTTAAAAGTTAAATCGTCCGATGATGGACGAACGTCCAAAACGCGTCGCTATTAAATAAAAATATGCTTGTGAATTTTATAAAGTCTACAAAATAAATTAAATTATTTTTTAAAAGTAAAATCGTCCCATGATGGATGAACGTCCAACACGCGTCGCTATCAAATAAAAATATGCTTGTGAATTTTATAAAGTCTACAAAATAAATTAAATTATTATTTAAAAGTAAAATCGTTCGATGATGGACGAACGTCCAAAACGCGTCGCTATTAAATAAAAATATGCTTGTAAATTTTATAAAGTCTACAATATAAATTAAATTATTATTTAAAAGTAAAATCGCCCGAAGATAAACGATCGTCCGAAACGCGTCGCTATTAAATAAAAATATGCTTGTGAATTTTATAAAGTTAACAAAATAAATTAAATTAATATTTTAAAGTAAAATCGTCCGATGATGGACGAACGTCCAACACGCGTCGCTATCAAATAAAAATATGCTTGTGAATTTTATAAAGTCTACAAAATAAATTAAATTATTATTTATACGAACGTCCAAAACGCGTCGCTATTAAATAAAAATATACTTGTAAATTTTATAAAGTCTACAATATAAATTAAATAATTATTTAAAAGTAAAATCGCCCGAAGATAAACGATCGTCCGAAACGCGTCGCTATTAAATAAAAATATGCTTGTGAATTTTATAAAGTTTACAAAATAAATTAAATTAATATTTTAAAGTAAAATCGGCCGATGATGGACGAACGTCCAAAACGCGTCGCTATTAAATAAAATTATGCTTGTGAATTTTATAAAGTCTACAAAATAAATTAAATTATTATTTAAAAGTAAAATCGTCCGATGATGGACGAACGTCCAAAACGCGTCGCTATTAAATAAAAATATGCTTGTGAATTTTATAAAGTCTACAAAATATATTAAATTAATATTTAAAAGTTAAATCACCCAAAGAAAGACGGTCTTCCGAAGCGCGTGGCTATTAAATAAAAATATGCTTGTGAATTTTGTAAAGTTAACAAAATAAATTAAATTAATAATTTAAAGTAAAATCGTCGATGGACGATCGTCCGAAACGCGTAGCTAATAAATAAAAATATGCTTGTGAATTTTATAAAGTTAACAAAATAAAATAAATTAATATTTTAAAGTAAAATCGTCCGATGATGGAAGAACGTCCAAAACGCGTCGCTATTAAATAAAAATATGCTTGTGAATTTTATAAAGTCTACAAAATAAATTAAATTTATTTAAAAGTAAAATCGTCCGATGATGGACGAACGTCCAAAACGCGTCGCTATTAAATAAAAATATGCTTGTGAATTTTATAAAGTCTACAAAATAAATTAAATTATTTTTTAAAAGTAAAATCGTCCCATGATGGACGAACGTCCAACACGCGTCGCTATCAAATAAAAATATGCTTGTGAATTTTATAAAGTCTACAAAATAAATTAAATTATTATTTAAAAGTAAAATCGTTCGATGATGGACGAACGTCCAAAACGCGTCGCTATTAAATAAAAATATGCTTGTAAATTTTATAAAGTCTACAATATAAATTAAATTATTATTTAAAAGTAAAATCGCCCGAAGATAAACGATCGTCCGAAACGCGTCGCTATTAAATAAAAATATGTCTGTGAATTTTATAAAGTTAACAAAATAAATTAAATTAATATTTTAAAGTAAAATCGTCCGATGATGGACGAACGTCCAACACGCGTCGCTATCAAATAAAAATATGCTTGTGAATTTTATAAAGTCTACAAAATAAATTAAATTATTATTTATACGAACGTCCAAAACGCGTCGCTATTAAATAAAAATATACTTGTAAATTTTATAAAGTCTACAATATAAATTAAATTATTATTTAAAAGTAAAATCGCCCGAAGATAAACGATCGTCCGAAACGCGTCGCAATGAAATAAAAATATGGTTGTGAATTTTATAAAGTCTACAAAATAAATTAAATTAATATTTTAAAGTAAAATCACCCAAAGAAAGACGGTCGTCCGAAACGCGTCGCTATTAAATAAAAATATAATTGTGAAATTTATAAAGTTTACAAAATAAATTAAATTAATATTTTAAAGTAAAATCGCCCGATGATGGACAATCGTCCAAAACGCGTCGCTATTAAATAAAAATATGCTTGTGAATTTTATAAAGTCTACAAAATAAATTAAATTATTATTTAAAAGTAAAATCGCCCGATGATGGACGATCTTCCAAAACGTGTGGTTATTAAATAAAAATATGCTTATGAATTTTGTAAAGTTAACAAAATAAATTAAATTAATATTTTAAAGTAAAATCGCCCGATGATGGACGATCGTCCGAAACGCGTAGCTAATAAATCAAAATTTGCTTGTGGATTTTATAAAGTTTACAAAATAAATTAAATTAACATTTTAAAGTAAAATCGGCCGATGATGGACGAACGTCCAAAACGCGTCGCTATTAAATAAAATTATGCTTGTGAGTTTTATAAAGTCTACAAAATAAATTAAATTATTATTTAAAAGCAAAATCACCCAAAGATAGATGATCGTCCGAAACGCGTCGCAATGAAATAAAAATATGGTTGTGAATTTTATAAAGTCTACAAAATAAATTAAATTAATATTTAAAAGTAAAATCACCCAAAGAAAGACGGTCGTCCGAAACGCGTCGCTATTAAATAAAAATATAATTGTGAAATTTATAAAGTTTACAAAATAAATTAAATTAATATTTTAAAGTAAAATTGTCCGATGATGGAAGAATGTCCAAAACGCGTCGCTATTAAATAAAAATATACTTGTGAATTTTATAAAGTCTACAAAATAAATTAAATTAATAATTTAAAGTAAAATCGCCCGATGATGGACGATCGTCCGAAACGCGTAGTTAATAAAAAAAAATGCTTTTAAATTTTATTAAGTCTACAAAATAAATTCAATTATTATTTAAAAGTAAAATCGTCCGATGATGGACGATCGTCCGAAACGCGTCGCTATTAAATAAAAATATGCTTGTGAATTTTATAAAGTTCACAAAATAAATTAAATTAATATTTAAAAGTAAAATCGTCCGATGATGGACGAACGTCCAAAACGCGTCGCTATTAAATAAAAATATGCTTGTGAATTTTATAAAGTTTACAAAATAAATTAAATTAATATTTTAAAGTAAAATCGTCCGAAGATGAACGAACGTCCAAAACGCGTCGCTATTAAATAAAATATGCTTGTGAATTTTATAAAGTCTACAAAATAAATTAAATTATTATTTAAAAGTAAAATCGTCCGATGATGGACGAACGTCCAACACGCGTCGCTATTAAATAAAAATATGATTGTGAATTTTATAAAGTCTACAAAAAAAATTAAATTATTATTTAAAAGTAAAATCTTCCGAAAATGGACGAACGTCCAACACGCGTCGCTATTAAATAAAAATATGCTTGTGAATTTTATAAAGTCTACAAAATAAATTAAATTATTATTTAAAAGTAAAATCGCCCGAAGATAAGCGATCATCCGAAACGCGTCGCTTTTAAATAAAAATATGCTTGTGAATTCTATAAAGTTTACAAAATAAATTAAATTAATATTTTAAAGTAAAATCGCCCGATAATGGACGATCGTCCGAAACGCGTAGCTAGTAAGTAAAAATATGCTTGTGAATTTTATAAAGTTTACAAAATAAACTAAATTAATATTTTAAAGTAAAATCGTCCGATGATGGACGAACGTCCAAAACGCGTCGCTATTAAATTAAAAATATGCTTGTGAATTTTATAAAATTTACAAAATAAATTAAATTAATATTTTAAAGTAAAATCGTCCGATGATGGACGAACGTCCAAAACGCGTCGCTATTAAATTAAAATATGCTTGTGAATTTTATAAAGTCTACAAAATAAATTAAATTAATAATTTAAAGTAAAATCGCCCGATGATGGACGATCGTCCGAAACGCGTAGCTAATAAAAAAATATGCTTTTAAATTTTATAAAGTCTACAAAATAAATTCAATTATTATTTAAAAGTAAAATCGTCCGATGATGGACGATCGTCCGAAACGCGTCGCCATTAAATAAAAATATGCTTGTGAATTTTATAAAGTATACAAAATAAATTAAATTATTATTAAAAAGTAAAATCGTCCGATGATGGACGAACGTCCAAAACGCGTCGCTATTAAATAAAAATATGCTTGTGAATCTTATCAAGTCTACAAAATAAATTAAATTAATATTTAAAAGTAAAATCACCCAAAGAAAGACGGTCTTCCGAAGCGCGTGGCTATTAAATAAAAATATGCTTGTAAATTTTGTAAAGTTAACAAAATAGATTAAATTAATAATTTAAAGTAAAATCGCCCGATGATGGACGATCGTCCGAAACGCGTAGCTAATAAATAAAAATATGCTTGTGAATTTTATAAAGTTTACAAAATAAAATAAATTAATATTTTAAAGTAAAATCGTCCGAAGATGAACGAACGTCCAAAACGCGTCGCTATTAAATAAAATATGCTTGTGAATTTTATAAAGTCTACAAAATAAATTAAATTATTATTTAAAAGTAAAATCATCCGAAAATGGACGAACGTCCAACACGCGTCGCTATTAAATAAAAATATGCTTGTGAATTTTATAAAGTCTACAAAATAAATTAAATTATTATTTAAAAGTAAAATCGCCCAAAGATAAACGATCATCCGAAACGCGTCGCTTTTAAATAAAAATATGCTTGTGAATTCTATAAAGTTTACAAAATAAATTAAATTAATATTTTAAAGTAAAATCGCCCGATGATGGACGATCGTCCGAAACGCGTAGCTAGTAAATAAAAATATGCTTGTGAATTTTATAAAGTTTACAAAATAAACTTAATTAATATTTTAAAGTAAAATCGTCCGATGATGGACGAACGTCCAAAACGCGTCGCTATTAAATTAAAAATATGCTTGTGAATTTTATAAAATTTACAAAATAAATTAAATTAATATTTTAAAGTAAAATCGTCCGATGATGGACGAACGTCCAAAACGCGTCGCTATTAAATTAAAATATGCTTGTGAATTTTATAAAGTCTACAAAATAAATTAAATTAATAATTTAAAGTAAAATCGCCCGATGATGGACGATCGTCCGAAACGCGTAGCTAATAAAAAAATATGCTTTTAAATTTTATAAAGTCTACAAAATAAATTCAATTTTTATTTAAAAGTAAAATCGTCCGATGATGGACGATCGTCCGAAACGCGTCGCCATTAAATAAAAATATGCTTGTGAATTTTATAAAGTATACAAAATAAATTAAATTATTATTAAAAAGTAAAATCGTCCGATGATGGACGAACGTCCAAAACGCGTCGCTATTAAATAAAAATATGCTTGTGAATCTTATCAAGTCTAAAAAATAAATTAAATTAATATTTAAAAGTAAAATCACCCAAAGAAAGACGGTCTTCCGAAGCGCGTGGCTATTAAATAAAAATATGCTTGTAAATTTTGTAAAGTTAACAAAATAGATTAAATTAATAATTTAAAGTAAAATCGCCCGATGATGGACGATCGTCCGAAACGCGTAGCTAATAAATAAAAATATGCTTGTGAATTTTATAAAGTTTACAAAATAAAATAAATTAATATTTTAAAGTAAAATCGTCCGATGATGGAAGAACGTCCAAAACAAGTCGCTATTAAATAAAAATATGCTTGTGAATTTTATAAAGTCTACAAAATAAATTAAATTATTATTTAAAAGTAAAATCGTCCGATGATGGACGAACGTCCAAAACGCGTCGCTATTAAATAAAAATATGCTTGTAAATTTTGTAAAGTTAACAAAATAAATTAAATTAATAATTTAAAAGTAAAATCGTCCGATGATGGACGAACGTACAAAACGCGTCGCTATTAAATAAAAATATGCTTTTGAATTTTATAAAGTTTACAAAATAAATTAAATTAATATTTTAAAGTAAAATCGTCCGATGATGGACGAACGTCAAAAACGCGTCGCTATTAAAATAAAATATGGTTGTGAATTTTATAAAGTCTACAAAATAAATTAAATTAATAATTTAAAGTAAAATCGCCCGATGATGGACGATCGTCCGAAACGCGTAGCTAATAAAAAAAAATATGCTTGTGAATTTTATAAAGTTTACAAAATAAATTAAATTAATATTTTAAAGTAAAATCGTTCGATGATGGACGAACGTCCAAAACGCGTCGCCATTAAATAAAAATATGCTTGTGAATTTTATAAAGTCTACAAAATAAATTAAATTATTATTTAAAAGTAAAATCGTCCGATGATGGACGAACGTCCAAAACGCGTCGCTATTAAATAAAAATATGCTTGTGAATTTTGTAAAGTTAACAAAATAAATTAAATTAATAATTTAAAGTAAAATCGTCGATGGACGATCGTCCGAAACGCGTAGCTAATAAATAAAAATATGCTTGTGAATTTTATAAAGTTAACAAAATAAAATAAATTAATATTTTAAAGTAAAATCGTCCGATGATGGAAGAACGTCCAAAACGCGTCGCTATTAAATAAAAATATGCCTGTGAATTTTATAAAGTCTACAAAATAAATTAAATTTATTTAAAAGTTAAATCGTCCGATGATGGACGAACGTCCAAAACGCGTCGCTATTAAATAAAAATATGCTTGTGAATTTTATAAAGTCTACAAAATAAATTAAATTATTTTTTAAAAGTAAAATCGTCCCATGATGGACGAACGTCCAACACGCGTCGCTATCAAATAATAATATGCTTGTGAATTTTATAAAGTCTACAAAATAAATTAAATTGTTATTTAAAAGTAAAATCGTTCGATTATGGACGAACGTCCAAAACGCGTCGCTATTAAATAAAAATATGCTTGTAAATTTTATAAAGTCTACAATGTAAATTAAATTATTATTTAAAGTAAAATCGCCCGAAGATAAACGATCGTCCGAAACGCGTCGCTATTAAATAAAAATATGCTTGTGAATTTTATAAAGTTTACAAAATAAATTAAATTAATATTTTAAAGTAAAATCGTCCGATGATGGACGAACGTCCAACACGCTTCGCTATTAAATAAAAATATGCTTGTGAATTTTATAAAGTCTACAAAATAAATTAAATTATTATTTAAAAGTAAAATCGCCCGATGATAGACGATCTTCCAAAACGCGTGGTTATTAAATAAAAATATGGTTGTGAATTTTGTAAAGTTAACAAAATAAATTAAATTAATATTTTAAAGTAAAATCGCCCGATGATGGACGATCGTCCGAAACGCGTAGCTAATAAATAAAAATTTGCTTGTGGATTTTATAAAGTCTACAAAATAAATTAAATTAATATTTTAAAGTAAAATCGTCCGATGATGGACGAACGTCCAAAACGCGTCGCTATTAAATAAAAATATGCTTGTGAATTTTATAAAGTATACAAAATAAATTAAATTATTATTTAAAAGTAAAATCGTCCGATGATGGACGATCGTCCGAAATGCGCAGCTAATAAATTAAAATATGCTTGTGATTTTATAAAGTTTACATAATAAATTAAATTAATATTTAAAAGTAAAATCGTCCGATGATGGACGAACGTCCAAAACGCATCGCTATTAAATAAAAATATGCTTGTGAATTTTATAAAGTCTACAAAATAAACTAAATTATTATTTAAAAGTAAAATCGCCCGAAGATAAACGATCGTCCGAAACGCGTCGCTATTAAATAAAAATATGCTTGTGAATTTTGTAAAGTCTACAAAATAAATTTAATTAATAATTTAAATAATTTAAAAAAATTAAAGTTAAATCGCCCGATGATGGTTGATCGTCCGAAACGCGTAGCTAATAAAAAAAAATATGCTTGTGAATTTTATAAAGTTTACAAAACAAATTTAATTAATATTTTAAAGTAAAATCGCCCGATGATGGACGATCGTTCGAAACGCGTAGCTAATAAATAAAAATATGATTGTGAATTTTATAAAGTTTACAAAATAAATTAAATTAATATTTTAAAGTAAAATCGTATGATGATGGTTGAACGTCCAAAACGCGTCGCTATTAAATAAAAATATGCTTGTTAATTTTATAAAGTCTACAAAATAAATTAAAATATTATTTAAAAGTAAAATCGCCCGAAGATAAACGATCGTCCGAATCGCGTCGCTATTAAATAAAAATATGCTTGTGAATTTTATAAAGTTTACAAAATAAATTAAATTTATTTAAAAGTAAAATCGTCCGATGATGGACGAACGTCCAAAACGCGTCGCTATTAAATAAAAATATGCTTGTGATTTTATAAAGTTTACATAATAAATTAAATTAATATTTAAAAGTAAAATCGTCCGATGATGGACGAACGTCCAAAACGCGTCGCTATTAAATAAAAATATGCTTGTTAATTTTATAAAGTCTACAAAATAAATTAAATTTATTTAAAAGAAAAATCGTCCGATGATGGACGAACGTCCAAAACGCGTCGCTATTAAATAAAAATATGCTTGTGAATTTTATAAAGTCTACAAAATAAATTAAATTATTATTTAAAAGTAAAATCGTCCGATGATGGAAGAACGTCCAAAACGCGTCGCTATTAAATAAAAATATGCTTGTGAATTTTATAAAGTCTACAAAATAAATTAAATTATTATTTAAAAGTAAAATCGTCCGATGATGGACGATCGTCCGAAATGCGCAGCTAATAAATTAAAATATGCTTGTGATTTTATGAAGTTTACATAATAAATTAAATTAATATTTAAAAGTAAAATCGTCCGATGATGGACGAACGTCCAAAACGCGTCGCTATTAAATAAAAATATGCTTGTTAGTTTTATAAAGTCTACAAAATAAATTAAATTTATTTGAAAGTAAAATCGTCCGATGATGGACGATCGTCCGAAACGCGTAGCTAATAAATAAAAATATGCTTGTGAATTTTATAAAGTTTACAAAATAAAATAAATTAATATTTTAAAGTAAAATCGTCCGATGATGGAAGAACGTCCAAAACGCGTCGCTATTAAATAAAAATATGCTTGTGAATTTTATAAAGTCTACAAAATAAATTAAATTTATTTTAAACGCGTCGCTATTAAATAAAAATATGCTTGTGAATTTTATAAAGTCTACAAAATAAATTAAATTATTATTTAAAAGTAAAATCGTCCGATGAAGGACGATCGTCCGAAATGCGCAGCTAATAAATTAAAATATGCTTGTGATTTTATAAAGTTTACATAATAAATTAAATTAATATTTAAAAGTAAAATCGTCCGATGATGGACGAACGTCCAAAACGCGTCGCTATTAAATAAAAATATGCTTGTTAATTTTATAAAGTCTACAAAATAAATTAAAATATTATTTAAAAGTAAAATCGCCCGAAGATAAACGATCGTCCGAATCGCGTCGCTATTAAATAAAAATATGCTTGTGAATTTTATAAAGTTTACAAAATAAATTAAATTAATATTTTAAAGTAAAATCGTCCAATGATGGACGAACGTCCAAAACGCGTCGCTATTAAATTGAAATACGCTTGTGAATTTTATAAAGTTTACAAAATAAATTAAATTAATATTTTAAAGTAAATTCGTCCGATGATGGACGACCGTCCAAAACGCGTCGCTATTAAATAAAAATATGCTCGTGAATTTTATAAAGTCTACAAAATAAATTAAATTATTATTTAAAAGTAAAATCGCTCGAAGATAAACGATCGTCCGAAACGCCTGAAAAATCGAAAAATCAACCGTCTGCGGTGCGTTTTCAATATCAGAGTACTCCACAAAGGAAATCTACTGGAAGACTGTCGTCTTCAATAGAAAATATTTCGGCTGGTAAGCCTCGTTAATCGCTTATTACTTCGACGCCGGGATCGGGTCAAAATTCTGGCTTCAAAATTCTGCTTTTCAGAATTCTGCTTTTTTAAAGAAAATTCTGCTTTTCAAAATTCTGCTTTATTTTTTGTCTGGTTAACAAAATTCAGCTTTTCAAAATTCTGCTTTTCAAAATTCTGCTTTTCAAAATTCTGGAAATTTATATTAAAAAAAAATTCTGCTAATTCTGCTTTTTTTTAATAGTATATTTACTAACGGAAAAGTCAATTTAACATGGTTTTTGTTTCAATTTTAACAAACAAAAATTAAAATTTCGTCTTTTAATAATTATAAACAATAACTGAAAATAGAGCAAAAATAATAACAACAACAAAAACAAAATGTAAACAAAAAATAATAACAACAATTAAAAAACGAAAAGCAAATTACGTTAAAGTGGAGAGATTAATATTCTTAGCAATACGCTTTAGATAACCTACATGGCTGAGATCTCTTCTCTTTTTAATTATTCTCTTTATTTGTTTGTTTTCAATATAATTTTTCTCTTCTTTTTTATTCTCTCTCCATTTTCCTTTATTAGATTTAACAAGTGAAACGTTCATTTTTGCTTTTTAATAAGAATAACACACTATCACGAAGGGATAAGAAAAGACACTAACCATTGTCTAAGACCCTGACTAAGTTAAGAGAGCAAAAATTAATTGCGTCTAAACATCTCGCTTATTCAAGCGAGAGGATAATTTCAAAAAGCGCGCGCTTTTTAACATTTTCCAAACCTTATTTTTATTATTTCCAGAATTTTGTAAAACAGAATTTTGAAAAGCAGAATTTTGAAAAACAGAATTCTGAAAAGCAGAATTTTGAAAGCAGAATTTTGAAAAGCAGAATTTTGAAAGCAGAATTTTGACAAAAGAATTTTGACCCCGGCAGAATTTTGACCCCAACCCTTCGACGCCATTTCGTCAAAGAGCTGATATTGCATCATTCTCTAACTCGTCCAGACGGTCACTCACAACTAGTTCTCATTTGGATAAAACCACTAGCAATAAATAAGAGAGTAGAAATTCTTTGATGCTGAGACAAGCTCTATCGACAAATCTGCAGCTTCGAGTTGAACTCAGAACAAACTAGAAAAATCAGTTCCGTTTTTAGAAAAGGTTGACAGTAAGGTGGATCAATCAAAGCTGATAAAGTTGAAGATTCTATGCAAGATGAAAAAACATATGGAAACAAAAGCCAATTGACGAACTGCTGCAGACTCTCCGAAACTTTGATAACTTCCTATTCTCCCCGTCAAACTGGTACACGCCCAGAGAAATCATTCGCTGTTGTGCAATCACCTTTGGCCGCCCATAATGCTTAACTAACTAATGTCAGCTTAGGGCCGTTTTATCATATTGCTTCGCCACAAACCGCCCTACCTAATCGCTTCTCAATTAACTTGATCGACCTAATTACTCCGAAAAAATAATACCAAACACCGCGTCTCCTTCTCGAACTCTTCTCAAATCGACTCTGAAAAAAAATCTTCCTAAAGGAGTTTTCAAAAGTTTTCAAAGTCAGAGTACTCCACAAAGGAAAGCTACTGGAAGACTGTCATCTTCAATAGAAAGTATTTCGGCTGGTAAGCCTCGTAAATCACTTATTACTTCGACGCCATTTCGTCAAAGAGCTGATATTGCATCATCATCGAATCTTCAGGATGTTGTGAAAGATCCTCTGGAAGCGACAAGTGATAAGATTTTTAGATTAGATTAGATTGATTTTTATTTAGTTCTTTTCTGAATTTAACCTTAAATACATACATAAGTTTACAAAAATCTTTATGACATGGCATTTGCCGTCTGCCAGAATGACAACTATTTTAATTTTTTTGTATCATATTGTTAACAAAGCATAACGCGTAGCTAATAAATAAAAATATACTTCTGAATTTTATAAAGCTAGCAAAATAAATTAAATTAATATTTAAAAGTAAAATCGCTCGTCGATGGACGATCGTCCGAAACGTGTCGCTATTAAATAAAAATATGCTTGTGAATTTTATAAAGTTTACAAAATAAATTAAATTAATATTTTAAAGTAAAATCGCCCGATGATGTACGATCGTCCGAAACGTGTCGCTATTAAATAAAAATATACTTGTGAAATTTATAAAGTTTACAAAATAAATTAAATTAATATTTTAAAGTAAAATCGCCCGTCGATAGACGATCGTTCGAAACGTGTCGCTATTAAATAAAAATATGTTTTTGAATTTTATAAAGTTTACAAAATAAGTTAAATTAATATTTTAAATTAAAATCGCCCGATGATGGACGATCGTTAGAAACGCGTAGCTAATAAATAAAAATATGCTTGTGAATTTTATAAAGTTTACAAAATAAATTAAATTAATATTTTAAAGTAAAATCGTCCGATGATGGACGATCGTCCAAAACGCGTCGCTAGTAAATAAAAATATGCTTGTGAATTTTATAAAGTCTACAAAATAAATTAAATTAATATTTTAAAGTAAAATCACCCAAAGATAGACGATCGTCCGAAACGCGTCGCTATTAAATAAAAATATACTTGTGAATTTTATAAAGTTTACAAAATAAATTAAATTAATATTTTAAAGTAAAATCGCTCGTCGATGGACGATCGTCCGAAACGTGTCGCTATTAAATAAAAATATGCTTGTGAATTTTATAAAGTTAAAAAAATAAATTAAATTAATATTTTAAAGTAAAATCGCTCGTCGATGGACGATCGTCCGAAACGTGTCGCTATTAAATAAAAATATGCTTGTTAATTTTATAAAGTTAAAAAAATTAATTAAATTAATATTTTAAAGTAAAATCGCCCGATGATGGACGATCGTCCGAAACGCGTCGCTATTAAATAAAAACATGCTTGTGAATTTTATAAAGTCTACAAAATAAATTAAATTATTATTTAAAAGTAAAATCACCCAAAGAAAGACGATCGTCCGAAACCCTTCGCTATTAAATAAAAATATGCTTGTGAATTTAATAAAGTTTACAAAATAATATTAATTAATATTTTAAAGTAAAATCGTCCGATAATGGACGAACGTCCAAAACGTGTCGCTATTAAATAAAAATATGCTTGTGAATTTTATAAAGTCTACAAAATAAATTAAATTATTATTTTAAAGTAAAATCACCAAAGATAGACGATCGTCCGAAACGCGTCGCTATTAAATAAAAATATGCTTGTGAATTTTATAAAGTCTACAAAATAAATTAAATTATTATTTTAAAGTAAAATCACCCAAAGATAGACGATCGTCCGAAACGCGTCGCTATTAAATAAAAATATGCTTGTGAATTTTATAAAGTCTACAAAATAAATTAAATTATTATTTAAAAGTAAAATCACCCAAAGATAGACGATCGTCCGAAACGCGTCGCTATTAAATAAAAATATGCTTGTGAATTTTATAAGGTTTACAAAATAAATTAAATTAATATTTTAAAGTAAAATCGTCCGATGATGGACGAACGTCCAAAACGTGTCGCTATTAAATAAAAATATGCTTGTGAATTTTATAAAGTCTACAAAATAAATTAAATTATTATTTTAAAGTAAAATCACCAAAGATAGACGATCGTCCGAAACGCGTCGCTATTAAATAAAAATATGCTTGTGAATTTTATAAAGTCTACAAAATAAATTAAATTATTATTTAAAAGTGAAATCACCCAAAGATAGACGATCGTCCGAAACGCGTCGCTATTAAATAAAAATATGCTTGTGAATTTTATAAAGTTTACAAAACAAATTAAATTAATATTTTAAAGTAAAATTGTCCGATGATGGACGAACGTCCAAAACGTGTCGCTATTAAATAAAAATATGCTTGTGAATTTTATAAAGTCTACAAAATAAACTAAATTATTATTTAAAAGTAGAATCACCCAAAGATAGACGATCGTCCGAAACGCGTCGCTATTAAATAAAAATATGCTTGTGAATTTTATAAAGTCTACAAAATAAATTAAATTATTATTTAAAAGTAAAATCGCTCGATGATGGACGATCGTCCAAAACGCCTCGCTATTAAATAAAAATATGCTTGTGAATTTTATAAAGTTTACAAACAAATTAAATTAATATTTTAAAGTAAAATCGCCCAAAGATAGAAGATCGTCCGAAACGCGTCGCTATTAAATAAAAATATACTTGAAGCGTTGAGAATGAGAAGGGGTTAAGTGACATATTTCGAGTTTCGAGTAATCTTCGTTTAAAGTTTATGGCTTATAACTTTTTTCTGAAAGTGATGGAAATTTAGAAAAGGGTCATAAAAAAAGCTTTAAAAAATAGAAATTTAGGTAAAGCAAATCATTTTATTTAAATTCATTACAAAGTGTTGTTTCGGACAAAAAAAGAGTACTTAGCACCTTTATTCATGAAGAATTATTTTTTTTTCTTATGAAGGGGATAAGTAAATCCAGTAACCTTAAAAGATGAATAATATCCATACTAAGTAATAGGAGGATTCAATCAAAATTAGGTTATTCAATTTGTACCAAATATTCCAGCAGAAGATAAGCCCAAGGAGGTGTACTGTGTCCTCTTTTATGGCTTTTGGTCTTTGGTTTTTTTTTGTGAGCAGTTAACACCTTTTTGCAAAAAAAACAATATACCTACACTCAAAATTTGTTCTGGAATCTGGACTCATAAAAGTGTTAAGTGATTTTATCACCTTTATGCCGTGCAAATGATAAAAAGAAGAATTTAGTTATCCCCTTTATTTAAGGCTAACTTTGAAACTAATGGGACTAGAAAAGAGCCAGTACGACCAAAATTTAAGTTGTCGCTTGCCGCCTTTATCTGCTGAAAAAAATAGAAAAATTCAAAAATGTCACTTAACCCCTTCTCATTCTCAACGCTTCACTTGTGAAATTTATAAAGTTTACAAAATAAATTAAATTAATATTTTAAAGTAAAATCGCCTGATGATAGACGATCGTCCGAAACGCGTAGCCAATAAAAAAAAATATACTTATGAAATTTATAAAGTTTACAAAATAAATAAAATTAATATTTTAAAGTAAAATCGCCCGTCGATGGATGATCGTCCGAAACGCGTAGCTAATAAATAAAAATATGCTTGTGAAATTTAAGAAGTTTACAAAATAAATTAAATTAATATTTTAAAGTAAAATCGCCCGTCGATAGACGATCGTCCGAAACGCGCCGCTATTAAATAAAAATATACTTGTGAAATTTATAAAGTTTACAAAATAAATTAAATTAATATTTTAAAGTAAAATCGCCCGTCGATGGATGATCGTCCGAAACGCGTAGTTAATAAATAAAAATATACTTGTGAAATTTAAAAAGTTTACAAAATAAATTAAATTAATGTTTAAAAGTAAAATCGCCCGATGATGGACGAGCGTCCGAAACGCGTCCCTATTAAATAAAAATATACTTGTGAAATTTATAAAGTTTACAAAATAAATTTAATTAATATTTAAAAGTAAAATCGCCTGATGATGGAAGATCGTCCGAAACGCGTCGCTATTGTAAAAATATGCTTGTGAATTCTATAAAGTTAACAAAATAAATTAAACTAATATTTTAAACTCCGCTCCTCTGACTCCCCAAGCCGACCCCGAGTTTCAGTGATGTGGGTGAGCTCAACAATAAAATTGTTGTGGTCACTCACAACTTTCCCCCCAGAACTGACCAGTGGAAACCAAATAAGTTAACAGTCTTCGGCTAACCTCCATAGCGTTCAGACCTATTCTCCCTCTTGTCTCTAGTGAGAGTTCTCAATCTCTTAATTCTTAATTTTTCTCTTTTTCATCTCCGCTTATTCTTTACCTTCCCTTTTCCCTACCGTTAACCGCATACGTGTTTTTGTTCAAGTGTTATCAAATTTAATCTCCCTAAGGATGGCTCCTAAGCCAACCCGTTCGGGTAACCGGTTTGATGGCTTGGACGAATGCCTACTTCCCGATCCCCCTGACCCTCCTCCTCCTCCAGTGAAAAGAAACAAATTATCCAGTGATCTCTTCAGTGCTTTCCCTTCCTTACCATCCAAATCTTTATTTAAAAACCCCCGTTTTATCCACATTACACCCAAAGATCCCAACAAGCCACTATCTTCGATAAGTGTGTTTGTCCTAAAAAAAAATGATCTATTCGATAAGTACCCAATACGAAAAAATATCCCAACTAAGAGATGGTTCAATACTTATCTTAACAAAAGACCAGACCATCGCCAACAAATTTATTAACTCTAAAGCCCTAGACAATATTTGCCCTGCAAATATTAAACTGCATCCTAACCTCAATCTTTCCAAAGGCATTGTATATGCCCCCTGTCTAATCAATGTCCCCGAAGCTGAAATCGTATCGGAACTCAAGAGTCAATTTGTAACCGACGTCTACAAATTTACCAAAAAAATCGAAAATACGAGCAAGGCTACAGGCCTAATGATTTTCTCATTTGACCTATTCAGAATCCCAGAAACTGTCGACATTGGTTGGTACAAAACAAAAGTATCAGAATACATACCCAATCCAATGCGTTGCCGTCAATGCCAACGTCTTGGGCATACAATAAAATGGTGTAAAAGCCCTGCAACATGCGAAACATGCAATTTCCCCCTTCATGAAGGTACAGAATGTACTCGCACTGAATGTGCTAATTGCACAGGTCCCCACCCCGCCTCCTCCAAAGCCTGTCCTAGATACGTTCAAAGCAAGGAAATTATAGAAATCAAAACAAAAAACAAATGCACAATCTCTGAAGCCAGACGCTTACAAAGAGAACGGTATCAACCTCCTTCAGCTTTCTCTTCCGATCTCTACTCAGACAAATTAAAAAAATCTTCTTCTAGTAAGAGCACAGATTCTCAACCATCCACATCTCTCACAACCAATTCAACAAAAAATAATACGAACAACATTTCTCCTAAACTAACTGCATCTCGCTCCAAAGAGAGTAATCCGAAACAAACAGAAAAAACAGCTATTTGAACTTTAAATGAAAAAACCGCTACAGCAAACACTAACTCCCCCACAACCTCAACTCAAAAAACCCACTCAAAAGAATCCACTCAAAATATTTCAATCAATAAAATCTCCATTTTACCTGACACCGCTCGTAATCCTAACTCTCCAACCAATGCAACACACAATTCTTTACTGCAATCAACAACTTGTTCATCTCACACGAAATCACCAATGTTTATTGATATCGATACTGATGATGATTCCCCTTAAAGTAAATAATGGTACACTCTCAACCCGCGCCCAGAGCAGCGATGTGAGTCCTCCCCTCAATGGAGGGGTCCCACATCGCCGTTCAGGGCGCGGGATAAACTTGTTACCAGGTGGAAATCGCCCTTTTACTCGTACCATCAACGGTACGGCTAATAAGGGATTTTCCACCGCCTTTAACGAATTAAAAATAATGCAATGGAATATGAATGGTTATTTCAATAACCTTCATTCACTCCAGTTGCTAATTAAAGAAACAAACCCTTTCATTATCACCCTCCAAGAAACTCATTTAAAACACAATAGTCATATATTCCCACCAACAAAATATTCAGCTTCATTCCACAATTTTCCATCCAACGATACTTATTCAAAACAGGGAACATGCATATTTGTACAAAAAAGTATACCCCACAGATACATAACCATAAACTCACGAATTTCTGCAGTTGCAGTAGAAATTGAATTAAAATTCAAGCTAACGATCGTTTCACTCTATATTCCTCCGGATCAGATTTTTGATTCCTCAGATCTTGATGATATTGTTTCGAACATTACAACTCCATTCATCCTTACCGGTGATTTTAATTCCTGGAACCCCGCTTGGGGTTCACCGTCAATCAATAAACGTGGTAAGTCGGTAGAAAACTTTATAGCTAATAAAAGCCTCAGTATTCTTAATGACGGTCGCCCTACCCACCTTTCTACACACGGCACCTTTTCTCATATTGACCTTACCCTTTCGTCTCCTCATCTTTCCGCATCGTTAAACTGGGATGTTTCCAACGATTTAAATGGAAGCGACCACTTCCCAATTTTTACAACCCTTGTAATGGGTAACAATCTCAAACTGCCTAAATCTCAACCCAAATTTTTGACCAGCCTAGCCAATTGGGACTTGTTCCAAACGGAGATCTCAAAACAAACCTTAATCCGATTAAATTATACAGAAGTCAATAGAGAAGCTGCCAATATAACAAAGATTATTCGCTATGCAGCCAACCTAAGTATTCCCCAAAGCACTAATAGAGAACACAAAAAGACTGTTCCCTGGTGGAATCCCCACCTGAAAAGCCTACGACAAAAAAAGCAATTGGCATTCAATAATTTCAAAAAGTCCCCCTCCCAAATTAACCTCATAACATATCGGAAAGCGAATGCCGAATTCCGAAGAGCCGCTAAAAAAGAAAAATCAATCTGTTTCAAAAATTTCATCTCAAGCATTAACAAAAACTCCTCGCCCAAACAAATGTGGAACGTTATAAAATGTCTTGATGGTAATTACACCCCCCACTCCATCAAACTGATTAAAACTGAATCCGGTAATCTAACAAATCCGTTAGAAATCAATTCAATTTTCGCTGATTCATGGGAAAAAGCTCAAAACAATTCTAATTTTCACCACTTGTACATCCAAGAAAAAAATACTTTTCTAGCTATGTCCCATCCAAATTATCTACCACTGCCCTCAGCTGTTTCCATCGAAGCCCCCATATCACTCGTTGAATTGGAGTACTGTCTCCATTCCGTAAAAGGAACTACCCCAGGTTTCGATAGAGTTTCCTATGCAATGTTAAAGAATTCCCCGAATACATTAAAATCTAAACTTCTATCCTTGTACAACAATATTCTTTTCAATGGATACATTCCTCAAGCATAGAAGATCGCAACGATTGTACCTTTACCAAAACCAAATAAGGACCTTTCGTCTATTTCAAGGTACAGACCCATATCTCTGTTGCCCTGCGCTTCCAAAATATTAGACAATATAATTTCGAAAAGAATTTTCTGGTTCGTTGAAAAAAACAAATTCATCGACAAGAATCAAGTTGCTTTTCAAAAAGGCAGAAGTACTATGGATTCACTACTTCACCTCGACTTTTTGGTATCATCTACCATTTCGGAAAAAAACCACGCTTCCATTTTGGCAATTGATTTTGCCCAGGCTTTTGATAGGATTGGTCCACACGTCGTTTTAAAACAACTAATTGATTGGAAAATTGGACCAAATATTTTTAATTATGTTAAGTCTTTTCTTTCTAACCGTAGATTCCGCATTAAAACCAACTCGATTTACTCTTCCATACATCGTTTAGAAAACGGTATTCCACAAGGATCACCGTTATCAGTTGTTTTATTTATCATTGCATTTAACGGTATAAACAAAATTGTTATTAACTACCCAGAAATAAGACACGTATTATACGCTGACGATCTCATTCTTTTTTCAAAATGTAAAGACCTAACACTTCTATCTTCTATATTTTCTGCAATAATTAACGATTTAGATAACTGGGGCAATATATCTGGCTCAAAAATCTCAATTTCAAAATGTGAAATATTACATATATGTCGTAAATACAAATGTCGAAAAACTATCGATGGCGTAAGCCTTAATAATGTAATCATAAAAAATGTAAATTACTCTAATATATTAGGTATTATTTTTGATTCAAGATATAGCTTTAAGGAACACTGTATTTATGTTAAAAAGAGCCTTACAACCAGATGCAATTTAATCAAGTTTATGAGTTCCAAAAAATACAATTGCGACATCAATACAATTATTTCGATCATCCGTTCAATAATTCTGGCAAAAATCGACTACGGCCTCCCTATTTATGGAAAGTGCTCTAAGGCATCAATTCAACTTATCTCCACGCCTTACCATGCAGCTATCAGAAACAGCATCGGAGCTTTCCGGACTACACCAATAAGAAACATCTTAGTCGAAACTGGTCTCCCGAATTTATCTGACAGAACTGAATTTCTCACATGGCAAATACTCCAAAAAATCAACTCACCATTCCCTTCTCCGATTCAAGACGATGCAACGAAGCTTCTAAAACGAAAAAAGACACCAAGATATCCATCCGCACTTCATAAAGCTATTAACGCTGCTTCAAAACTGGACACACCAATCAGCATCGATGTCAAATCAAAAAGTAATCACCCCTCCTGGGAACTACCGGTTGATTCCATAATCACCGTTTTCGAGGAATATTCTAAATCTTCTACTAATAAGGAAACATACCAATCTCTTTTCCTAGAAGCAAAAGAAAACTTACAAGAACAGGGTTGGCAACTAATTTTTACTGACGCATCAAAATCAAAAGCTGGGACTTCATTCGCAGTCGTCACTGAAAATGGTTCAATTTTATCCAAAGGTCTACTTAATGACTTTTCATCTACTTTCACAGCCGAAGCATTTGCCATTTTAAAAGCAATTGAAGTAGTTAAAAATAAAAAAACCATAATATTCTCGGATAGCTTATCAGCAATAAAAGCAGTCAGAAACATCAACAATCACACAACTTTAGCTCTTGTCATTCGGGACAAACTAATGGCAAAGAAGAAAAATCTGAGAATTGCTTGGGTTCCAGGACATATGGACATTATTGGCAACGTCTTTGCAGACATCGAAGCAAAACAAGCGTTAAAAGAACCTCTTATAAAGTTTTATTCCTTCAACGTCAAGGACTTTAAAAAACACAGCAAATCAATCATGATGACTAATTTGCTTACCAGCTGGTCGGAATTAGAGGTCTGCATGAATACATTCATTTGCCGTCACTGACCAAGTACAGTACTGCAGTGTATTCTGTTTGTTGCATGCATAGAAAGTAGTGTACACTAAAAATGAATACACTATTCTTAAAAACAAACACTGCACACCATTCGATCCCTTTATAATAGAACGAATACACTGCTTGGTTTCTCTCCAAAGCTTGAATGCTTGAATCAAATAGAACAGAACAAGCCTAACAGTTAAAAAAACACCGAATACAGCGAATACACCGAGTATTTATAGAATCAAATACGCACTGTTTGGTGTCGCTTTTTAGGCCGTGTGCGAATTGGATGAATTGTGGTTAAGGCCGTGTGCGAATTCAGTTAAAAATGGGTTAAAACTTGACGTTTGGTTAAATTTTGACACTTCGCATTATTTGACTAGCTGCTGAGCAGGTTAAACTATGACAGTAGTGATTAAAAATTCATCCATTTTTATTTTTTAACCAAAGTTCATCCAATTCGCACACGGCCTAAAAAATAAAAATGGATGAATTTTTAACCACTACTGTCATATTTTAACCTGCTCCGCAGCTAGTCTAATAATTTTATTCAATGCGAAGTGTCAAAATTTAACCAAACGTCAAGTTTTAACCCATTTTTAACTGAATTCGCACACGGCCTTAGTTTGACTTATTGAACGAATTGGGAAAAATACAAAATATACAAACAGCACAGATATTAACACACTGAGTGCAAGGACTTGCATAAATATGAATTAATAATGTTCGTTGTTCGTTTTGTAGCTTAAATGGAGTCTGACCTGGAGCCTGACATTTCTACTTTCTTTATTGACCTTGACCTTGATGGTCGAGTACCTTGTTTAAAGGTTAAGACATCTGAAACGCTCTTAACTTTTCTTAACCACACCAAAAATTTCCCTCAGTTTGTGATGTACAACTGCTTTTTTGTTTCTTTTTTATTTCATTCACCTTTGCGTTCTTTAGCAATTCTTATTTTGCTTGGCGTGTTTTGAATTTGATTCGGTGTATTCGGTGCATTCGGTGTGTTCGATATAAACTCGCTGTATTCGATGCATTTGAGAAAAAAATCAAGTGGTGTATTCGTTTCGAACAAATACACTATTCTATTGTTTTGATATCAGGAAATGAGTCATTTGATTTGGAATTCAAGCAGTGAGTACTGCGAATAGTGTATTTGAAAAAATACAGAACGGCTTGGACGTAGTTTCAAGCCACTCGTTGCAGATGTCTAGTCGGAATATCAACATTCTTACTCAAGCCTTAACCCCAATGCAGTTCGAGCTCTCTATCCTACGGATTTGCCATCATCTTTGATAAAGGAATATATAAGACTCAGAATGGGACATTCTCAAATCACGCACAAACACATATTCACAAAACAACCTGCCCCTCTCTGTGACTTCTGTTCGTCTAAGCCAATATTTACCGTCCAACATATACTACAATGCGAACACATCACCAGAATAAGCCATGAGATCTCCGGAAAACATTTAAATCAACTTTTATCTTCAATTTCGAAAACCAACATTAATCTGGTTCACAAAATTCTAATCAAACTTAAACTTGAACACTCAATCTAATCTACACTATTTTTCTTTTTAAATAGCCAAAAGCCCTGGTAGCTAGCGCTATACGTATTAAATTATTGTTAGTATAATTTATTTTATATTTTCAATAAAATTATAATAATAATAATAATAATAAATAAGTTAAGCGCGGACTCATTTACTAAAGTCACATCAATGTCACTTTTACCATTCACACTGTGAAATGTATACAATTCACTTGGCTGGTTGACAGTGAGGATAGCATTCTCGGTCATCTATTCCACCAACTCTATTCCCCTGTGGAGCTTCCGATGTTCAGACGGATGTCCTCTCATCTTAGAGAACCACACAGGTGAGATAGCATTGGCATCAAGACCAAAAATTACCGAATCACCCCCAATCAGTTGAAGCACCCTATCCATATACACTAAAGAGGGTTGAATTTCGTCAGAAAACTTGCAGTAAACAAAGAAAAATTCTTCCGAACTCACCCTCTACACACACACACACAGACCTAAATTGTCCTTATGAACAAGCAACGCTTCGGTGTTTACGTCGTTCACAACAATTGCAGCTGAGCCACTTCTGTTTGTGAATGACCGCATCGCAGCTGGCAGTCCCCTTAGACTTTCATGGGAAACATAAGGTTCTTGCAACAGTGCAAAGCTGCACCAAGCGTCACTAAGGAGAACACCTAAATCAATAATCGCCCTATAACAGCCCTGACAGTTGATTTGAATGACTTTTGCCATTACTGTCTGTTAAATCTCCTCTCTATTTCTCTCTTATATACTGGGCAAACGTCCGTTAGCATATTATGCCCGGCGACCCATCCATTAAAAGCACAATCCATACAATGGATTGGCTTCGTGCAGCTGCGCGCTGTGTGCCCTAAATCACCACAGCGTCCACAAACGATCTTGGGCGACTTGCATTTATTTGCAAAGTGGTCCATTCCCAAGCATCGTCTGCACGTTGCTATTTCGGGGCCTATCTTTCATGACTAGCTTTAAAACCCTATCCGTAGCTTCCAAAATGATATTAATGAAGCCATCACCTACGCTCCAAATACTAACTACCCTAACCTCCTTTTGGAATTCCTCCTCACTAAGGTCTGACAAATTCTTTTTGTACAGATCCTTCCTAAATTCCTCTGCCAAAATTCTCCTAAGCATACGCCTAACTCTAAACCTCGGGCCAAGCTTGGTATTTGCCTTGTCAATACCTAATTCCTTTAGCTTCGGATTGGAAAGCAATTGCTCCCTATCCTTTTCTGAAGGAAATCTAACTACAAGCTCATCATTCTTTTTTTTGACAAGGAATGAACTCTTGTGTCGCCTAGAGCCGGTCCCAGGGTTTCACTTAAGATTTTCTTTAAATTCTTGCCTTCTGTTGTCTGACTTCTCAGCAAAACCGAATATGTCTTTTCCACTTTCCTAGCTGGAGGGGCCTTCAAATTTCCACAATTAAGTGGTGGCATTGCTGCCAACGATTCAATTTGAGGCCGAAAAGACCTCTCACACCTAACCCTACTGGAATTCCAGAGCAGACCTTTTCCACTGGTGTCTCTCTGCGTGAAGCAGGGACTGAAGGAGTGAGTGGAGTCACTGGAGTCACCGCCTCCGAAGTACCGATCCTAGCCTCAAGCCGCCCCTTGAGATGCTCATTCTCAGCACCAAGCCTAAGAATGAGCTCTTCATAGTCGGCAGCTATCTTTAAAAATCCCTCACTCCCCGGGTGGTTAATGCTATTTTTTACCATGCACTCCTTTATTTCACCTACTTTATTTAAAATATAATTGAAACTCAAAACTAACCTTTTCGTATCTGGCTTCCCAGTTGCTTGGGCAGATACTTTCATGTCCTTTAATTCTTTGGCATCCTTCTTTCTTTCCGTTGTAATGACACCTGGAGACGGTGAGGCCTTTTCCGGCTCTTTGATCTACTTGTCTTTCGTATCACTTTCATTCACTAACACTTTCACTACCTCAACATTCACTGATCCTTTTTTCTTCACTATTTTGTCCTCATCACGCTCGGCCTTTCTTTTTAAGGAAGCGACCTCACACTCCATTTCATCGTTCGTTTCAAGGGCCTCTGTCGATGCCTTCTTTTCCTTCTTCCTTTTCGTTCTCTTTGCCTTTTCTGTCTTCTTTTCATCCCCGTCCGACTTAAGAAATTGCTTCCTGATGGATGTCAATTTTTCGTCCATCTTCCTTACACCCGTCTCAAAGTCTTCGTCGCTTAGACACACAAATATATTTAGGCACTTTCCCTCACTCATTTTTACAGTGTTTCTGGAATAAATATTCCTCGCACTAATGGCTAGGGAAAAACCACAATCACAAAAAAGAAATACACTTAATCTTCACAGTGCAGCTGCACCACAGGTATATTTATACCTGAAAAGGGTCACCACACCGCAATAAAAATGGGGGAATCTTTTTCACTCGCGCTACCGCAATAAAACAAAAATTATTTTCGTCACTCGCACTGACCGTAATAAAACTATTAAAATCCTGTCACTCGCAGTGACCGCAATAAAACTAGGATGATCCTGTCTCTCGCACTACCGCAATAAACCGAAGTATTAAGTTAAAAATCGGAAAAACCGCGAAACAAAAAACTTCGACTAATTCCTTTTGGTACAAAAATTGAAATTTGAAAATTTAACCGCACAAGACATCCTTTCACGACCAAAGTCAAAATCCAACTGAGAGGGATTGGGACACAAGGATCCAACCTAGCAGGGTCCAACATGAGCCTTGGAAGTACAAAGCCGTAACACCCACAGGGATCTACGCAAACAAAGAAAAGCCAAGCTTCAATGAAACAAGTCCCAAAAGACAAGTTTCAGTAAAAGCAGAACTTCATCTAAGCCAACGTCAGGTGAACCCCTTGTTGTACAGCAGTGTATTACACAGAACAAAACAGATGCCATCACTGCCGTCGAATCTCAAACAGTCGATGGGCAAAGACAGAAAAGCTCTCAGCCGTTTCCCTTGAAAAAAAAAGGATGCGACTGAAATCCCAAGCCCCATGTACCCGAACCACACCCATAGCAGGGAGATTCCTGATATAAGCATATCTCGGGCACTCAACCTGTACAGTACATGTCTCCAATCCTCTCTCAGAGCTATACATGCACATTCAGCCGAGTCAGCCAAGGTCCTTGGATGCAAGAATGAATTCAAGGAAACATGACCAATCAGCAAAAAGCCCGCATGAAGTTAGAAATCCAGGAACTAACGCCCACACGCTGAAACTACCTCAGGAAGGAACTCGAAAGTAACCTTACTTACCTCACTATCAGCCCAGCGAGATTGCCACCTGGAGAACATACAATAATTAATTAGCCGAACATTTCGATCATGAATACTCAGATTTTGAATATTCAGACAGTCATTCCATTCAGATGCAGAAAGACACCGCTGCCTTCGTAGTCTGCCAGCAATATATTAACTTTTCACTTCCAGATCTAACGGAGGAACACCAGCCAACCCCTGCAAAGTCTCTGTCGAGACAGTTCTGCAAACACGAAGCGAACCAAGGAGCATTATTCTCTGACAACAAAGAATCTTGCTTCTTCCTGTCACGGTCTTAACAGCATCATACCATATTGTAGCACCAAATGTTGCGCAAGCAACAAATAGCCCATTGTATACGGTACGTACTGCTCATATAGACAGGCCGCAGTTACACTTCAACATTCTGGTCACTGCTGGCACAAGAAAGGTGAGCTTTGCCCTTCCCTGTTCAAGATGAGGTGCAAAGGCCACAACGAAGACAAGTCATACTCTTGGCTGGACATTTGTTGGCCATGTGACTTGTGGAGAGACATTTCCTGCACACAGGAACTTTGGGAAGTTCTTGCACCTGATACGAACAGTGCCTGACGTAAGCTCTATTTTTTGATAAAAAATCAAAAACCCTGTCACTTCCCTTTATAAACACATCGAATCTTCCTACACCTACTTCCCACTTGGTGAGAATCTTGACCTCCTTAGCAAAGTCTTCATCGGTCAAAAACGAAAGACTCTTGGCATGGAGATCCGCTCTAAATCTGTCTAATGAAATTTTCCTAGACATGTGTCTTACCACAAATCTACGTGCCAGTCTATCTTTAGAGACAGCTGACAAACCTAGTTCCTTAAGCTTATTGCTGTTGAGGACTTGTTTCCTCTCTGCCTCACTAGGCACCATCACTAAGACCTCACCATTCTTTGTCTTCGACATGGAATGAAACCTTATATTCTCTAGTGAAGATCCTACTCCCTCGCTAAATACCTTCCTTAAGTCAGTATCCTTATTATCACTTTTAAGGATAAGCGAATAAGTGATAACTGCCGGGCTAGTTGGAGGAGGCTTAACAGTCTTCGGATCCTTAGGGACCGAAGCCAGTGACCTCAACTGTGGGAATGAAGCATCAGTTCCCAGTGGAACGCCCGAAAGATAGACCTTAGTTCCATTGTTGCGTGCAGCAGGAACTGAAGGCACTACAATAGCAGTAGCCTTGATATCTTTAGTCTCACTAAGCCTTGTGACCTCTGTCACAAGCTGCAAAACTAACAATTCCAACTCAACCGTAATGCGGTTGAAATTTGGATCTTTAATCCCTACCAAAGCCTCCTCCTTCAACTTGGCCAGCTTACCCATGACCTGACTTAGTCTAAATTTTTCCCCTTTTCCAACACCAATAACACTGTTATCAACTAACCTTTCTACACCTGGCTTCCCAGTACCATGGGCAGGTGTTTTTCCTTCCTCTTCCGGCTGGGTCGATTTGGAAACCACTTCACTTTGACTTTTGTCCACAACGCAACACTTTTTAACACTGTCTTCGTCAGCCTTTCCTTGATTTTTTACATCGTCATTAACCTCAATCAGATCGTCGCTCATTTTCCTCTTCAGCGACATTTCTTGGTATTCCATTGTTATGGCCTTGTCCAGCGCTTTGTTGCCTTTCTTCTTATCGTCGTTGGTAGTACCCTTGCTGAATTAAACCTTCTCCTTATCGTCGTTGGTGGTACCCTTGCTAATTTTCAACTTTTTATCTGCCTTCATCTTCTTTCTGAGTTTCTTAGAAATGTCTTTGCACTTTTCCTCTTTCTTCTCCTTGAGGAATTCTTTATCCCTCGACTCACTTTTACACTCACCACTTCTTCCAAATCGGATTCATCCGATAAGGTCATAAACTTATTACCACTGACCTCACTCATAGTGTTTCTGGGAAATCCCTCGCACTCAAAATTATTTGTTCCTGGAATTCTTGGAATTCCTCGCACTAATCACTTTATTTTTGAAATTCCCGGAAACTCGCGATCACAAATAAAATATTTTCACACTGACGCGAGGGTCGCAAAAGTGCAGCTGCACTTCAGGTAATTAGCCTGAGATACCGCAATAAAACACTTAATTTGGAAATCGCACAAGCACCGTAATAAAATTGAGCAAATGGGTTTTTTTTTTTATTTTGAAGGGAAAATCCGCGACAAAACTAATAAACCTTAATCCGCACACAACGTCCTTTCACGACCGAAGTCAGAGACCAACTGAGGGATTGGGACAGATATCGAAAATAAGCTTAACGAGAACACCTGCCGTAAAGGCCTAATTTCCCGGTGGGCCTACCCACAATATCAGGGCTTAGGAAAAGCGCAAGCCAACGCCCTAGGGTGGTACAAGTACCATCCTAGTACAAATAGTGATATGTTAAGGCATATCACTCCCCTTGCTGAGGGGCGAGGTCTATCTAACACCTCTTGCAACTAGTAATCTCAGATGTAACAGATTATCTAGAAGCCATATGTTCCCGCGAATTTGGGATAACCAACAGCCACCCCGATACTCCCACTAGGGGGCCTACCTCTAAGACAGGACCAAGCTAAACAGACTGATATTAATTATATCAGAAAACCTGAAATGCTTGGTGGGCTCCTGTCCCCCGTGGTACCAGAATATAGCTTCCGGTGGAGCTTCGCAACCGTTAAGGTTACTTCCAGATGGGTTATCCTTAAAACCCGAGGCAACCTCTGTACATGTCCAGCCAGCCACTAGTCGAGGTAGTGACAATGACAAGAAGGACAGCACGAAAAAACCGCAGCCGTGAGGCAATTTCAAACATTGACAGATGTCTTTATTCCATCAGGGGAAGAATTAAAGAAAGCTGAAAAAAGAAGAATAAGAAGAAAAGAAGAAAGAAGAAAGAAAAGTCCCTGAATCCTAAATCCTAGAAGTACCAAAAATTCCTAATCGCTAATTATTCAAAATTTCTCTTCGCCTTTGGAAAACCAAATCAGCGAAGTTCCTAAACCGTTCAGCTGTGTCCCTTGAAAAAAGAACACTGCTGAAGTCCTCCTGACCATCAATCACAGATATTCCCATGGCAGTCAAATCACGGTCATGGGAATATAGCGGGCAACTAACTAGTTCGTGACGCCAGTCCTCTCTTTCTCCACAGACACAATCAGCCGAATCAGCCAAAGTTCTCTGATACCAAAATGCATTCAGAGATCCATGGCCAGTCAGCAAGAAGCACATATGAAGCGAGATTTCCGGCGGTGACCTAAACAGCATTGTACAATTGGGAACACAAAATCGCGTAGAGTTTAATGCTTCGAAAACTCAATGCTGTCTTGTATCGTCAAAGCGTGACATACCCCCCTTGCCACTGTTCATGAGTGGCACTTACATCAATGAGACCGATCATCTCGAGATTCTCGGTATGTGCATCACAGACCACCTCTTGTGGAACGAGCATATATGCGATGTCGCCAAAAATGCCGCAAGATGTTTAGGTTTCTTAAGGCGATGCAAGAAATTTTTTCCCCTTCTGACCTGGCTACCATCTACAAAACCTACATACGTCCTAAGCTTGAGTACAACTCTCACGTCTGGGCTGGTGCTCCAGTGACGTACTTAAGTCTTCTGGACAGTATTCAAAGAAGAGCAAATAATATATATGTGGACTCTTTTTGGCCAAGTGGAGTAAAAATCCGCCCTTTTGTCTTTAAATCGAAAAACTAAGTGCGTTAGAGGGATCTCTGATACCCTCTATTTCTTCTCGCTCATCGACCCGCCTAAATTATCAACACTCCAATAGAAATCATAATTCTTCACTTAAAGTTTACTTTCATAATGCAAGTGGCATTCGAACGAAAACATCAGAATTGTTTAATAATTCAAGCCATCTCGATTATGATATTATTATCATTGTTGAAACTTGGTTATATCCTGAAATATCTTCGTGCGAACTTTTCGGTCCTAGTCAATTTGCTGTTTACAGACGCGATAGATGTAAGTCCATCTCTGATCGTGGAGGGGGAATCCTGATTGCAATAAGCACAAAGTTATCCTGCATGGAAGTTTCTCTTGTCTACTCTGACATTGAACAGTTATGCGTTGCTGTGACCTCATTTTCTACTACTAATTCTAATTTATATTTTATCATAAGTTATATCCCACCTAGAAGTATGTTAGAAATTTATAAAAAACACTTTTTCAATATTGACACCATTAATAACACATGTTCTGATTTTGATAATTTATTTTGTTTCGGTGATTTTAACTTGTCTAATGTTGTATGGAACTGGTCACGTGATGATAACTTGCTGTTGGCATCTAATATGACAAAGGATTTCGAATATTTTTTACTTGATTCTGTTCATTCACTGAATCTTAATCAAATTAATTGTATTCCTAATGCCTTGAACAACATATTGGATTTTATTTTTGTTTGCAATGATTTTATTAAATCTAATGTATCAACTGTTCCCTTTTCACTTCTAAATGAGTCACTTCATCACAAAGAACTATTTGTTGAGTTTGAATTATACATTTTTTCAAAAAATGAAGATAACAAAGGTTTAAAATCTTATAACTTTAATAAGGCAAACTTCATTGAAATAAACAGCTTTCTTGAGTCTTTTGACTGGGCTCATGAATTTCAAAATTTAAATCTCGACCAAATGTATTTGAGATTTACATCAATTATTTTTGAAAGTTTTTGCAAATTTGTTCCTCTAAGGTCAAAATCAAAGAAACCGCATAAACTTCCATGGTATAATGACCATTTAACGAATCTTAAAAACCTTAAACGTAAAGCTTTTAATAGATATAAATTGACTAAAAATGAATTAGACTATGCCAAATTTCGTGATTTGCGAAAAGATTTTAACATTCTTAATAAATTCCTTCATAGGTGTTATATTATGAGCATTGAAAGTAATGTTAAGTCTAATAGCAGTTCGTTTTGGTCTTTTGTCAATGATAAGAGAAAGTCTTCCGGTTATCCAAAAACTATGTCATATAAAAACACCTGTGCTTCTAATGTTACTTCTGTTCTTGATTTATTTGCAAATTTTTTTCAATCCGTATATACAGATACAAATAACTCAAACAAGTCGTATTTTCCAAATATTACAAGTAAGGTAGATATTGGCGAGTTATACCTTTGTATGGATGAGGTACTCTTCGAACTCCAGTCATTAAAACCTAAGCCTAAGCCTGGTGCTGATGGTATACCAGCTTTGTTTCTTAAGAACTGTTCAACTGCTCTAAGTTTTCCTCTGCTTTGTATCTTTAATAAGTCGCTCTCTGACGGAGTTTTTCTCGATATTTGGAAAACGTCCTACTTAGTTCCGATTCATAAGTCTGGTTGTAAAAACCAAGTCGAAAATTATAGAGGTATCTCTAAAATATCTACAATTCCCAAACTATTTGAATGCATCGTGAAAAAAAATTAGAGTTTTTGACCCGCGAATCCATTTCTGACTTACAACATGGTTTTATCTCTGGGCGTTCTACAACAACAAATATGGCTCTTTTTTCCTCATATGTATTAGAGAATATTGAAGGAAGAAATCAAGTAGATGCAATCTACACAGATTTCAGCAAAGCTTTCTATTCTGTTGATCATTTTTGTTTAATTCAAAAACTCAAATTATTTGGTTTCCATTCATCTTTCTTGGGATGGATTAGTTCGTATTTAATAGGTAGATCACAAAGAATTGAATTAAATAATTTGTATTCTAAACCGATCAATTGCACTTCGGGTGTTCCTCAAGGAAGTCATTTGGGCCCCCTTCTCTTCAATATTTTTATTAATGACATAACTTCAGTTATTAAAAATTCACTCTGCCTTTTATATGCAGACGATCTGAAATTATTCCTTAAAATTAGAAGTGTTCACGATTGCAACCTATTACAATTTGATATTGACCAAATCTCTGAATGGTGCACCTTAAATTGGCTTAAACTAAATATAAAGAAATGCAACGTCATTTCGTTTTATAAAATTCGGAACCACTTAAATTTCGATTACCAAATTGATTCGTCTCCACTTTCACGTGTAGATAAAATAAAGGATCTTGGTATTTTTTTGGACTCTACTTTTTCTTTTAATAATCATATTGATTATATGATTACACGAGCAAATTTACTCGTAGGTTTTATTAAGAGAACTTGTTATGATTTTAGTGACCCTCACGGTTTGCTTTCTCTGTTCATATCTTTAGTTAGATCGCTACTTGAGTATGCTGATATTATCTGGAACCCATCACAGAAGACTCTCTCTGATCGTATCGAAAAAGTCCAAAGACGTTTTACCAAATTTATTTTTTATAAAATGAAATGGGCTATAATCCCAGACTATAAGCCACGCTGTTTATTTCTAGGAATTAAATCTCTGAAATCTAGAAGATGTATGCATGATGTAACATTTGTGAGAGATATTTTGAATTATCATATCAAATGTCCTCCTTTGCTTTTCAAAATTCCAATATATGCACCTATAAGAGCCTTACGTCCAAAAAATTTGCTTTTTGAGAGATACCATAGAACAAACTATGGAAGTAATGACCCATTTTGTAGATGTATAAAAAATTTCAATGAAGTATGCCAAGAAATTGAATTAAGCTGTAAAAGAGATTTGTTTAAAATTAACCTTAAATTGTTATTTACTTTTTAATGATAGAAATTCTATTTATTGTATTTCCCTCTATATGTATATATTTTCAAATATCTGTTAGCATAAGCTTGTAGATAATGACAAATAAATAAAAAATAAAAAATAAATAAAAATGATTGGTGACAATACCATCGCCATCGTTGAGTCATTTACGTCTCTAGAACATCGGCGTAATGTTTCATGCCTCACCCTACTTTACCGATACTTCAACGGTTTATGCTCTAGTGAAATAGCCAGTTGCATTCCTCCCCTTAAACAATTCCCCCGTAATACTCGCGCTTCTAGGAATGCCCATCAGTTTACCCTCGAGCCCAACTTCGGTCGTACCCTCAAGTATAGAGAATCGTTCTTTAGCCGTACTACGCGAATGTGGAACTCCCTTTCACACTCTGTCTTTCCAAATCATTGCAATGTCCAGGAATTTAAGACCAATGCACACCGGCACCTCCTTTCCAACCCCTTTCCTCCTTCCTAAAGCACTCACTGTGTCTCTGGCATAATAAGGGCATAAAAAAAACCCTTGAGTGTGTGCTAATTATAAGAGAAAAAAAAATATATCTCCTGATCGCGCTCCTAACATCAGGTAGGAACTCGAAAGTTGCTTTTCCAGTCTCACTGTTTTTCCATCTAGATTGCCATCTAGAAAGAACACAATCCTGAAAAGCTTCTTGTCTTTCTCTGAGATTCATCCTTGTGAATTCAGAGCACTCTTCCCAGTCCGTTAAGGACAATTCGATCCCTTTTTTGAGCTTGTAGGTTCTGCCCATACGCACTACCACCAAGTCAAGGGGGGGAGCTCCAGCTAAAACCTGCATTGCTTCAGTAGAAACTGTGCGACACACAGGCAGCATGCCCTTGACCATTATCCTCTGACATGAGAGAATCTTTTTCCTTCCCATAACAGTCTTTGCGATGTCATACCATACTGGGGCACCGAAAGTTTCACAGGCAACAAATAGTCCACCATATATAGTAGAAGCCGCCTTTCTACTGAGTCCTCACTTACTCCTTAGAATCCTACGCACCGTTGGAACCACAGTACTCAACTTGTCCTTAACTTGTTCAAGATGAGCACCAAAGTTCATTCTCTCACTCACGGTAATCCCAAGATACGTGACTTTATTCACATACCTTAAGTTACCTAGAGCAGATCTGACAATAGGGTGCCGACCGGACGATAACTTGCCCTTTAGCATTATTGTTGCCGTCTTACCCAATGCCACATCCACTCCTACACTCACACCCCAGCTACATACTTCAGCCATGGCTAGCGAACCCCTGATCTCGATTTCGCTACGAGAGCGACCCTCGATCAAGATTAGCAAGTCATCTGCAAAAGCAATGCATTGGGTACCACACATTTTGCTTAAGGTTGTCAACAGAGAGTCCATCATAAGGTTCCAAATAAATGGACCCGCAATCGATCCCTGTGGTCAACCTCGCTCAACATTCCTATGCACGCAACCATTCACACCACAAACTCTGGCAGATCTGTCAGAGAAATAAATTCTCCACACACCAATTTCCCTACAGCCAATTTCCCTGATTTTGGATAAAATGGCTACCCATTCAAGATGATCAAACGCCCCCTTAAAGTCAACAAATATGCCTAAGACATATTTGCTGCTGGACTCGTTTACACATCTTTTCATGAAAAGCCAAGCATCCTCAACACTTTTCCCTATTATGAAACCGAACTGAAACGGACTTGCTTCAGGCACAGATTCCATCAGTCTGTTGACCATGATTCTTTCCAGGACTTTTCCAAGAACCAGAAGGAGGCTGATTCCTCGATATGACCGAGGATCAGACTTAATCTTGTCCACAGACTTGAGCAAAATGATAACTTTCGCACGCCGCCAATCAGGAGGAAAAGAGTTCTACTTGTGAGTTTTATAAAGTTTACAAAATAAATTAAATTAATATTTTAAAGTAAAATCGCCCGATGATGGACGATCGTCCGAAACGTGTCGCTTTTAAATAAAAATATTATTATTATTATTATTATAATTTTATTGAAAATAAAAAATAAATTATACTAACAATAATTCAATACGTATAGCGCTAGCTACCAGGGCTTTTGGCTATTTAAAAAGAAAAATAGTGTAGATCAGATTGAATGTTCAAGTTTAAGTTTGACTAGAATTTTGTGGACTAGATTGATGTTGGTTTTCGAAACTGAAGATAAAAGTTGGTTTAAGTGTTTTCCGGAGATCTCATGGCTAATTCTGGTGATGTGTTCGTATTGTAGTATATGTTGGACAGTAAATATTGGTTTCGACGAACAGAAGTCACAGAGAGGGGCAGGTTGTTTTGTGAATATGTGTTTGTGCGTGATTTGAGAATGTCCCATTCTGAGTCTTATATACTCCTTTATCAAAGATGATGGCAAATCCGTAGGATAGAGAGCTCGAACTGCATTGGGGTTAAGGCTTGAGTAAGAATGTGGATATTCCGACCAGCTGGTAAGCAAACTAGACATCATGATTGATTTGCTGTGTTTTTTAAAGTCCTTGACGTTGAAGGAATAAAACCTTAAAAGAGGTTCTTTTAACGCTTGTTTTGCTTCGATGTCTGCAAAGACGTTGCCAATAATGTCCATATGTCCTGCAACCCAAGCAATTCTCAGATTTTTCTTCTTTGCCATTAGTTTGTCCCGAATGACAAGAGCTAAAGTTGTGTGATTGTTGATATTTCTGACTGCTTTTATAGCTGATAAGCTATCCGAGAATATTATGGTTTTATTATTTTTAGCTACTTCAATTGCTTTTAAAATGGCAAATGCTTCGGCTGTGAATGTAGATGAAAAGTCATTAAGTAGACCTTTGGATGAAATTGAGCCATTTTCAGTGACGACTGCGAATGAAGTCCCAGCTTTTGATTTTGATGCGTCAGTAAAAATTAGTTGCCAACCCTGTTTTTGTAAATTCTCTTTTGCTTCTAGGAAAAGAGATTGGTATGTTTCCTTATAGTCCAGACAAATTAGACATAAAAAAACCCAAACCCAGAAAAAATTCGCATAGAGCTGAAAATTGGTACAGACCATAAGAACACCGATTAAAGTAAAATGTCAAAAGTCCCCAAAAATCCCATGTGTGCATAAAAAATTATTCAAGGTCAAATGTCGAAAATGTTGGTTTTTCATACATATCTTTGAAACGGGGGAAGCTATCAAAAAAAAAAGTATATGAAAGGCTTGTACGCCTTGTAATTTAAAAAAAAATATTATGACACTTTTTTTCCTACGAGCAAGCGTTTAGAAAATATTGCGATTTTAAAATGTGTCAAATGTCGAAAATAATGGTTTTTTGCGTATTACTCTTAAACGGTGTTTCCGATTGAAAAAAATTCTATGGAAAACTTGTAGATTATGTGGTTTTCTATACAAAAACATTTTTTTTTTTTTTAAGCTGTCAGAAAAAAAAAACATAATTTGGTCAAAAACCAAATTTCGATTTTTTTATAATTAGCTCCTAAGCCCTGTACAAAATTCGCATAGAGCTGAAAGTTTGTACAGAGCATAAGGATATCTCTCTATATAAGATGTCAAAATTCCCCAAAAATCCCATGGATGCAAAAACAAATTTTCAAGGTTAAATGTCGAATATGTTGTTTTTTCATATTTAACTCTGTAGATTTTGTTAATCCCTGCAAAAACCGAAAGTAACAGTTTTCAAACTTTGATTCCTATCCAAAAGTTGTCTCTTGCCCACACTTTTTTCCACACCGCCCATGAGGTAGAGTCCTTGGCTTTATCTTTTTTTCGATTGAGCGATCATTTATATGATGTGCACTCAAAATTTAGAATTTTTATAATTAGCTCCTAAGCCCTGTACAACATTCTCATAGAGCTGAAAATTGGTACAGAGCATAAGGACATCTCTCTTTAGAAGATATCAAAATTCCACAAAAATCCCACTGGTGCAAGAAAAAATATTCAAGGTTAAATGTCGAATATGTTGTTTTTTCATATTTAACTCTGTAGATTTTGTTAATCCCTGCAAAAACGAATGTAACAGTTTTCAAACTTTGATTCCTATCCAAAATTTGCCTCTTGCCCACACTTTTTTTCACACTACCCATGAGGTAGAGTCCTTGGCTTTATCCTTTTTTTCGTTTGAGCGATCATTTATATGATGTGCACTCAAAATTTAGGATTTTTATAATTAGCTCCTTAGCCCTGTACAAAATTCGCATAGAGCTGAATATTGGTACAGAGCATAAGGACATCTCTCTATAGAAGATGTCAAAATTCCCCAAAAATCCCACTGGTGCAAAAAAAAATATTCAAGGTTAAATGTCGAATATGTTGTTTTTTCATATATAACAAATTGTTAACAAATTGTTGTGTTGTTAACAAATTGTTAAATATGAAAAAACAACATATTCGACATTTAACCTTGAATATTTTTTTTTTGCACCAGTGGGATTTTTGGGGAATTTTGACATCTTCTAAAGAGCGATGTCCTTATGCTCTGTACCAATTTTCAGCTCTATGCGAATTTTGTACAGGGCTAAGGAGCTAATTATAAAAATTCTAAATTTTGAGTGCACATCATATAAATGATCGCTCAAACGAAAAAAAGGATAAAGCCAAGGACTATACCTCGTGGGTAGTGTGGAAAAAAGTATGGGCAAGAGGCAACTTTTGGATAGGAATCAAAGTTTGAAAACTGTTACATTCGTTTTTGCAGGGATTAACAAAATCTACAGACTTAAATATGAAAAAACAACATATTCGACATTTAACCTTGAATATTTTTTTGCACCAGTGGTATTTTTGGGGAATTTTGACATCTTCTAAAGAGAGATGTCCTTATGCTCTGTACCAATTTTCAGCTCTATGCGAATTTTGTACAGGGCTTAGGAGCTAACTATAAAAATTCTAAATTTTGAGTGCACATCATATAAATGATCGCTCAAACGAAAAAAAGGATAAAGCCAAGGACTCTACCTCATGGGTAGTGTGGAAAAAAGTGTGGGCAAGAGGCAAATTTTGGATAGGAATCAAAGTTTGAAAACTGTTACATTCGTTTTTGCAGGGATTAACAAAATCTACAGAGTTAAATATGAAAAAACAACATATTCGACATTTAACCTTGAATATTTTTTTTTGCACCAGTGAGTGGGATTTTTGTGGAATTTTGATATCTTCTAAAGAGAGATGTCCTTATGCTCTGTACTAATTTTCAGCTCTATGAGAATTTTGTACAGGGCTTAGGAGCTAATTATAAAAATTCGAAATTTTGAGTGCACATCATATAAATGATCGCTCAAACGAAAAAAAAGGATAAAGCCAAGGACTGTACCTCATGGGCGGTGTGGAAAAAAGTGTGGGCAAGAGACAACTTTTGGATAGGAATCAAAGTTTGAAAACTGTTACATTCGTTTTTGCAGGGATTAACAAAATCTACAGAGTTAAATATGAAAAAACAACATATTCGACATTTAACCTTGAATATTTTTTTTTGCACCAGTGAGTGGGATTTTTGTGGAATTTTGATATCTTCTAAAGAGAGATGTCCTTATGCTCTGTACTAATTTTCAGCTCTATGAGAATTTTGTACAGGGCTTAGGAGCTAATTATAAAAATTCGAAATTTTGAGTGCACATCATATAAATGATCGCTCAAACGAAAAAAAAGGATAAAGCCAAGGACTCTACCTCATGGGCGGTGTGGAAAAAAGTGTGGGCAAGAGACAACTTTTGGATAGGAATCAAAGTTTGAAAACTGTTACTTTCGGTTTTTGCAGGGATTAACAAAATCTACAGACTTAAATATGAAAAAACAACATATTCGACATTTAACCTTGAACATTTTTTTTGCATCCATGGGATTTTTGGGGAATTTTGACATCTTCTAAAGAGCGATGTCCTTATGCTCTGTACCAATTTTCAGCTCTACGCGAATTTTGTACAGGGCTTAGGAGGTAATTAGAAAAAATTCGAAATTTTGAGTTTTGATCAAATTATGTTTTTTTTTTTTCTGACAGCTTAAAAAAAAAAATGTTTTTGTATAGAAAACCACATAATCTACAAGTTTTCCATAGAAATTTTTTCAATCGGACTCACCGTTTAAGAGTAATACGCAAAAAACCATTATTTTCGACATTTGACACATTTTAAAATCACAATATTTTCTAAACGCTTGCTCATAAGTGTCATAATATTTTTTTTAGAGAATAACAAGGCGTACAAGCCTTTCATATACTTTTTTTTGATAGCTTCCCCCGTTTCAAAGATAAGTATGAAAAACCAACATTTTCGACATTTGACCTTCAATAATTTTTTATGCACACATGGGATTTTTGGGGACTTTTGACATTTTACTTTAATCGGTGTTCTTATGGTCTGTATCAATTTTCAGCTCTATGCGAATTTTTGCTGTGTTTTTTAAAGTCCTTGACGTTGAAGGAATAAAACCTTAAAAGAGGTTCTTTTAACGCTTGTTTTGCTTCGATGTCTGCAAAGACGTTGCCAATAATGTCTATATGTCTTGGAACCCAAGCAATTCTCAGATTTTTCTTCTTTGCCATTAGTTTGTCCCGAATGACAAGAGCTAAAGTTGTGTGATTGTTGATATTTCTGACTGCTTTAATAGCTGATAAGCTATCCGAGAATATTATGGTTTTATTATTTTTAGCTACTTCAATTGCTTTTAAAATGGCAAATGCTTCGGCTGTGAATGTAGATGAAAAGTCATTAAGTAGACCTTTGGATAAAATTGAGCCATTTTCAGTGACGACTGCGAATGAAGTCCCAACTTTTGATTTTGATGCGTCAGTAAAAATTAGTTGCCAACCCTGTTTTTGTAAGTTCTCTTTTGCTTCTAGGAAAAGAGATTGGTATGTTTCCTTATTAGTAGAAGATTTCGAGTATTCCTCGAAAACGGTGATTATGGAATCAACTGGTAGTTCCCATTGTGGGTGATTACTTTTTGATTTGACATCGATGCTGATTGGTGTGTCCAGTTTTGAAGCAGCGTTAATAGCTTTATGAAGGGCGGATGGATATTTTGGTGTCTTTTTTCGTTTTAGAAGCTTCGTTGCATCGTCTTGAATCGGAGAAGGGAATGGTGAGTTGATTTTTTGAAGTATTTGCCATGTGAGAAATTCGGTTCTGTCAGATAAATTCGGGAGACCAGTTTCGACTAAGATGTTTCTTATTGGTGTAGTCTGGAAGGCTCCGATGCTGTTTCTGATAGCTGCATGGTAAGGCGAGGAGATAAGTTGTTGTTCCTCAATTACAGCTTAAACAATTATCAACACCTGAAAAATCGAAAAATCAACCGTCTTCGGTGCGTTTTCAAAGTCAGAGTACTCCACAAAGGAAATCTACTGGAAGACTGTCATCTTCAATAGAAAGTATTTCGGCTGGTAAGCCTCGTAAATCGCTTATTACTTCGACGCCATTTCGTCAAATACATACATAAGTTTACAAAAAAATTTATGACATGGCATTTGCCGTCTGCCAGAATGACAACTATTTTAATTTTTTTGTATCATATTGTTTACAAAGCATAACGCGTAGCTAATAAATAAAAATATACTTGTGAATTTTATAAAGTCTACAAAATAAATTAAATTATTATTTAAAATTAAATAACCCGAAGGTAAACGATCGTCCGAAACGCGTTGCTATTAAATAAAAATATACTTGTGAAATTTAAAAAGTTTACAAAATACATTAAATTAATATTTTAAAGTAAAATCGCTCGATGATGGACGATCATCCAAAACCGTCGCTATTAAATAAAAATATGCTTGTGAATTTTATAAAGTCTTCAAAATAAATTTAATAATTATTTAAAAGTAAAATCGTCCGATGATGGACGATCGTCCAAAACGCGTCGCTATTAAATAAAAATATGCTTGTGAATTTTATAAAGTTTACAAAATAAATTAAATTATTATTTTAAAGTAAAATCGGCCGATGATGGACGATCGTCCGAAACGCGTTGCTAATAATTAAAAATATGCTTGTGAATTCTATAAAGTTAACAAAATAAATTAAATTAATATTTTAAAGTCCAAAACGTGTCGCTATTAAATAAAAATATGCTTGTGAATTTTATAAAGTCTACAAAATAAATTTAATTATTATTTTAAAGTAAAATCGGCCGATGATGGACGATCGTCCGAAACGCGTTGCTAATAATTAAAAATATGCTTGTGAATTCTATAAAGTTAACAAAATAAATTAAATTAATATTTTAAAGTCCAAAACGCGTGGCTATTAAATAAAAATATGCTTGTGAATTTTATAAAGTTTACAAAATAAATTAAATTAATATTTTAAAGTAAAATCGGCCGATGATGGACGATCGTCCGAAACGCGTCGCTATTAAATAAAAATATGCTTGTTAATTTTATAAAGTCTACAAAATAAATTAAATTATTATTTAAAAGTAAAATCACCCAAAGATAGACGATCGTCCGAAACGCGTCGCTATTAAATAAAAATATACTTGTGAATTTTATAAAGTTTACAAAATAAATTTAATAATTATTTAAAAGTAAAATCGTCCGATGATGGACGATCGTCCAAAACGCGTCGCTATTAAATAAAAATATGCTTGTGAATTTTATAATGTCTACAAAATAAATTAAATTAATATTTAAAAGTAAAATCACCCAAAGATAGACGATCGTCCGAAACGCGTCGCTATTAAATAAAAATATGCTTGTGAATTTTATAAAGTTTACAAAATAAATTAAATTAATATTTTAAAGTAAAATCGCCCGATGATGGAGGATCGTCCGAAACGCGTTGCTGATAATTAAAAATATGCTTGTGAATTCTATAAAGTTAACAAAATAAATTAAATTATTATTTAAAAGTTAAATCACACAAAGATAGACCATCGTCCGAAACGTGTCGCTATAAAAAAATATACTTGGGAAATTTATAAAGTTTACAAAATAAATTAAATTTATATATTAAAGTAAAATCGCCCGATGATGGACGATCATCCAAAACCGTCGCTATTAAATAAAAATATGCTTGTGAATTTTATAAAGTCTTCAAAATAAATTAAATTATTATTTAAAAGTAAAATCACCCAAAGATAGACGATCGTCCGAAACGCGTCGCTATTAAATAAAAATATGCTTGTGAATTATATAAAGTCTACAAAATAAATTTAATAATTATTTAAAAGTAAAATCGTCCGATGATGGACGATCGTCCAAAACGCGTCGCTATTAAATAAAAATATGCTTGTGAATTTTATAATGTCTACAAAATAAATTAAATTATTATTTAAAAGTAAAATCACCCAAAGATAGACGATCGTCAGAAACGCGTGGCTATTAAATAAAAAAATGCTTGTGAATTTTATAAAGTCTACAAAATAAATTAAATTAATATTTAAAAGTAAAATCGTCCGATGATGGACGAACGTCCAAAACGCGTCGCTATTAAATAAAAATATGCTTGTGAATTTTATTAAGTCTACAAAGTAAATAAAATTATTATTTAAAAGTAAAATCACCCAAAGATAGACGATCGTCCGAAACGCGTCGCTATTAAATAAAAATATGCTTGTGAATTTTATTAAGTCTACAAAATAAATTTAATTAATATTTTAAAGTAAAATCGTCCGATGATGGACGATCATCAAAAACGCGTCGCTATTAAATAAAAATATGCTTGTGAATTTTATAATGTCTACAAAATAAATTAAATTAATATTTAAAAGTAAAATCACCCAAAGATAGACGATCGTCCGAAACGCGTCGCTATTAAATAAAAATAGGCTTGTGAATTTTATAAAGTTTACAAAATAAATTAAATTAATATTTTAAAGTAAAATCGACCGATGATGGACGATCGTCCAAAACGCGTCGCTATTAAATAAAAATATGCTTGTGAATTTTATAATGTCTACAAAATATATTAAATTATTATTTAAAAGTAAAATCACCCAAAGATAGACGATCGTCAGAAACGCGTGGCTATTAAATAAAAATATGCTTGTGAATTTTATAAAGTCTACAAAATAAATTCAATAATTATTTAAAAGTAAAATCGTCCGATGATGGACGAACGTCCAAAACGCGTCGCTATTAAATAAAAAAATGCTTGTGAATTTTATTAGGTCTACAAAGTAAATAAAATTATTATTTAAAAGTAAAATCACCCAAAGATAGACGATCGTCCGAAACGCGTCGCTATTAAATAAAAATATGCTTGTGAATTTTATAAAGTCTACAAAATAAATTTAATTAATATTTTAAAGTAAAATCGTCCGATGATGGACGATCATCAAAAACGCGTCGCTATTAAATAAAAATATGCTTGTGAATTTTATAATGTCTACAAAATAAATTAAATTATTATTTAAAAGTAAAATCACCCAAAGATAGACGATCGTCAGAAACGCGTGGCTATTAAATAAAAATATGCTTGTGAATTTTATAAAGTCTACAAAATAAATTAAATTAATATTTAAAAGTTAAATCGTCCGATGATGGACGAACGTCCAAAACGCGTCGCTATTAAATAAAAATACGCTTGTATATTTTATTAAGTCTACAAAGTAAATAAAATTATTATTTAAAAGTAAAATCACCCAAAGATAGACGATCGTCCGAAACGCGTCGCTATTAAATAAAAATATGCTTGTGAATTTTATAAAGTCTACAAAATAAATTTAATTAATATTTTAAAGTAAAATCGTCCGATGATGGACGATCATCAAAAACGCGTCGCTATTAAATAAAAATATGCTTGTGAATTTAATAAAGTCTACAAAATAAATTAAATTATTATTTAAAAGTAAAATCACCCAAAGATAGACGATCGTCCGAAACGCGTCGCTATTAAATAAAAATATACTTGTGAAATTTAAAAAGTTTACAAAATACATTAAGTTAATATTTTAAAGTAAAATCGCTCGATGATGGACGATCATCCAAAACCGTCGCTATTAAATAAAAATATGCTTGTTAATTTTATGAAGTCTACAAAATAAATTAAATTATTATTTAGAAGTTAAATCACACAAAGATAGACGATCGTCCGAAACGTGTCGCTATAAAAAAATATACTTGGGAAATTTATAAAGTTTACAAAATAAATTAAATTTATATTTTAAAGTAAAATCGCCCGATGATGGACGATCATCCAAAACCGTCGCTATTAAATAAAGATATGCTTGTGAATTTTATAAAGTCTTCAAAATAAATTAAATTATTATTTAAAAGTAAAATCACCCAAAGATAGACGATCGTCCGAAACGCGTCGCTATTAAATAAAAATATGCTTGTGAATTATATAAAGTCTACAAAATAAATTTAATAATTATTTAAAAGTAAAATCGTCCGATGATGGACGATCGTCCAAAACGCGTCGCTATTAAATAAAAATATGCTTGTGAATTTTATAATGTCTACAAAATAAATTAAATTATTATTTAAAAGTAAATTCACCCAAAGATAGACGATCGTCAGAAACGCGTGGCTATTAAATAAAAATATGCTTGTGAATTTTATAAAGTCTACAAAATAAATTAAATTAATATTTAAAAGTAAAATCGTCCGATGATGGACGAACGTCCAAAACGCGTCGCTATTAAATAAAAATATGCTTGTGAATTTTATTAAGTCTACAAAGTAAATAAAATTATTATTTAAAAGTAAAATCACCCAAAGATAGACGATCGTCCGAAACGCGTCGCTATTAAATAAAAATATGCTTGTGAATTTTATAAAGTCTACAAAATAAATTTAATTAATATTTAAAAGTAAAATCACCCAAAGATAGACGATCGTCCGAAACGCGTCGCTATTAAATAAAAATATGCTTGTGAATTTTATAAAGTTTACAAAATAAATTAAATTAATATTTTAAAGTAAAATCGCCCGATGATGGACGATCGTCCGAAACGCGTTGCTAACAATTAAAAATATGCTTGTGAATTCTATAAAGTTTACAAAATAAATTAAATTAATATTTTCAAGTAAAATCGTCCGATGATGGACGATCGTCCAAAACGTGTCGCTATTAAATAAAAATATGCTTGTGAATTTTATAATGTCTACAAAATAAATTTAATTATTATTTAAAAGTAGAATCACCCAAAGATAGACGATCGTCCGAAACGCGTGGCTATTAAATAAAAATATGCTTGTGAATTTTATAAAGTCTACAAAATAAATTAAATTAATATTTAAAAGTAAAATCGTCCGATGATGGACCAACGTCCAAAACGCGTCGCTATTAAATAAAAATATGCTTGTGAATTTTATTAAGTCTACAAAGTAAATAAAATTATTATTTAAAAGTAAAATCACCCAAAGATAGACGATCGTCCGAAACGCGTCGCTATTAAATAAAAATATGCTTGTGAATTTTATAAAGTCTACAAAATAAATTTAATTAATATTTTAAAGTAAAATCGTCCGATGATGGACGATCATCAAAAACGCGTTGCTATTAAATAAAAATATGCTTGTGAATTTAATAAAGTCTACAAAATAAATTAAATTATTATTTAAAAGTAAAATCACCCAAAGACAGACGATCGTCCGAAACGCGTCGCTATTAAATAAAAATATACTTGTGAATTTTAAAAAGTTTACAAAATACATTAAATTAATATTTTAAAGTAAAATCGCTCGATGATGGACGATCATCCAAAACCGTCGCTATTAAATAAAGATATGCTTGTTAATTTTATAAAGTCTACAAAATAAATCACCCAAAGATAGACGATCGTCCGAAACGCGTGGCTATTAAATAAAAATATGCTTGTGAAATTTATAAAGTTTACAAAATAAATTAAACTAATATTTTAAAGTAAAATCGTCCGATGATGGACGAACGTCCAAAACGCGTCGCTATTAAATAAAAATATGCTTGTGAATTTAATAAAGTCTACAAAATAAATTTAATTATTATTTACAAGTAGAATCACCCAAAGATAGACGATCGTCCGAAACGCGTCGCTATTAAATAAAAATATGCTTGTGAATTTTATAAAGTCTTCAAAATAAATTAAATTATTATTTAAAAGTAAAATCACCCAAAGATAAACGATCGTCCGAAACGCGTCGCTATTAAATAAAACTATGCTTGTGAATTTTATAAAGTCTACAAAATAAATTAAATTATTATTTAAAAGTAAAATCACCCAAAGATAAACGATCGTCCGAAACGCGTCGCTATTAAATAAAACTATGCTTGTGAATTTTATAAAGTCTACAAAATAAATTAAATTATTATTTAAAAGTAAAATCACCCAAAGATAGCGTTGCTATTAAATAAAAATATACTTGTGAAATTTATAAAGTTGACAAAATAAATTTAATTAATATTTTAAAGTAAAATCGTCCGATGATGGACGATCATCAAAAACGCGTCGCTATTAAATAAAAATATGCTTGTGAATTTAATAAAGTCTACAAAATAAATTATATTATTATTTAAAAGTAAAATCACCCAAAGATAGACGATCGTCCGAAACGCGTCGCTATTAAATAAAAATATACTTGTGAAATTTAAAAAGTTTACAAAATACATTAAATTAATATTTTAAAGTAAAATCGCTCGATGATGGACGATCATCCAAAACCGTCGCTATTAAATAAAAATATGCTTGTTAATTTTATGAAGTCTACAAAATAAATTAAATTATTATTTAAAAGTTAAATCACACAAAGATAGACGATCGTCCGAAACGTGTCGCTATAAAAAAATATACTTGTGAAATTTATAAAGTTTACAAAATAAATTAAATTAATATTTTAAAGTAAAATCGCCCGATGATGGACGATCATCCAAAACCGTCGCTATTAAATAAAAATATGCTTGTGAATTCTATAAAGTCTACAAAATAAATTAAATTATTATTAAAAAGTAAAATCACACAAATATAGACGATCGTCCGAAACGCGTCGCTATTAAATAAAAATATGCTTGTGAATTTTATGAAGTCTACAAAGTAAATTAAATTATTATTTAAAAGTAAAATCACCCAAAGATAGACAATCGTCCGAAATGCGTCGCTATTAAATAAAAATATGCTTGTGAAATTTATAAAGTTTACAAAATAAATTAAATTAATATTTTAAAGAAAAATCGTCCGATGATGGACGAACGTCCAAAACGCGTCGCTATTAAATAAAAACATGCTTGTGAATTTTATAAAGTCTACAAAATAAATTAAATTATTATTTAAAAGTAAAATCACACAAAGATAGACGATCGTCCGAAACTTGTCGCTATAAAAAAATATACTTGTGAATTTTATAAAGTTAACAAAATAAATTAAATTAATATATTAAAATAAAATCATCCAATGATGGACGAACGTCCAAAACGCGTCGCTATTAAATAAAAATATGCTTGTGAATTTTATAAAGTCTACAAAATAAATTAAATTATTATTTAAAAGTAAAATCACCCAAAGATAGACGATCGTCCGAAACGCGTCGCTATTAAATAAAAATATACTTGTGAAATTTAAAAAGTTTACAAAATAAATTAAATTAATATTTTAAAGTAAAATCGCTCGATGATGGACGATCGTCCGAATTGTGTCGCTATTAAATAAAAATATACTTGTGAAATTTATAAAGTTTACAAAATAAATTAAATTAATATTTTAAAGTAAAATCGCCCGATGATGGACGATCGTCTGAATTGTGTCGCTATTAAATAAAAATATTCTTGTGAAATTTATAAAGTTTACAAAATAAATTAAACTAATATTTTAAACTCCGCTCCTCTGACTCCCCAAGCTTACCCCGAGTTTCAGTGATGTGGGTGAGCTCAACAATAATAATGTTGTGGTCAATCACACCTTTCCGCCCTAGAACTGACCAGTGGAAACCAAATAAGTAAAGCGCGGACTCATTTACTAAAGTCACATCAATGTCACTTTAACCATTCACACTGTGAAATGTATACAACTCACTTTGCTGGTTGACAGTGAGGATAGCATTCTCGGTCATCCATTCCACCAACTCTATTCCCCTGTGGAGCTTCCGATGTTCAGACGGATGTCCTCTCATCTTAAAAAACCACACAGGTGAGATCGCATTGGCATCAAGACCAAAAATTACCGCCTCACCCCCAATCAGTTGAAGCACCCTATCCATATACATTAAAGAGGGTTGAATTTCGTCAGGTTTCAATATTTATTTTGAGTTTGTCTTTAAACAATGGAGGTTTACAGGAAGAAGAGAATAATTTTCGCGTACCTCGTGCATAAAAATTATGTTCTTAATAAAAAGAAACGACGTCATTGACGTTAGTGACCATTCCATCGGCTAATAAAAGGACTAGGTATTTTATTCATTATTTCAAAATAAGAGTCAAAATCCTGAACATATTTTTAACAATTTTCGAATGAGTGTAATTTCTTTCGATGAGTTGGAGGTCAAAGTTTCACCAAAAATCAAAATCAAATAAAAAGAAACCAGCATCAAAATCATCCATATTTTCCCTTTCAATTTGATAAAAACTTGCGGTAAAAATCGCATGTGTGCACTGCACAATAGAAAACAATGTAAAACAAGACACAAATGCGATTTTTATAGCCGCGATATCGCTGCGATATCGCAGAAACTTTTGCGACATTTTACCGCAGAAATGTCGCAGAAGTGTCTCAGAAGTGTCGCTGCGATATCGCAAGTGTGTGTGCACCACTCCATTTGATTGTGAGTACTTTATGTCGTAAAAGCGATATCGCAGCGATATCTTACTTACTTACTTAAGGTGGCGCTACAGTCCGTTGTGGACTTGGGCCTCAATCAACAGTCTCCGCCAGTCAGCTCGGTCCCTAGCTAGCTGTCTCCAGTTTTGCACTCCAAGTTGATTGAGGTCCTCTTCCACTTGTGTGCGCCACCTGAGTCGCGGTCTTCCTCTCCTTCTGCGTCCCTCGGGAATAGTGTCGGAGACTTTCCGGGCCGGAGCATTGGTGTCCATGCGCTCTAAATGACCGAGCCATCTGAGTCTCTGGACCTTGACCCTTCTGGCTAAGTTCACGTCGTTGTACAACCCGTAAAGTTCGCTGTTGTATCTCCTTCTCCATTCCCCATCAATGCACACGGGGCCAAAGATGACCCGAAGAATTTTCCTCTCGAAACAGCCTAAGGCACATTCATCCGATTTTGTTAGGGTCCATGCTTCTGCACCATACAGCAGGACAGGGATGATGAGGGTGTTGTACAGTTTAACCTTAGTTGCTCGAGAGAGGGCTTTTCCACTCAGTTGCTTTCTTAGCCCAAAGAAACAGCGATTAGCAAGAGTAATTCTTCGTCTTATCTCAGCGCTGGTGTTATTGTCCGTGTTGATAGCGGAGCCTAGGTAGACAAACTCCTTAACTACCTCGAAGTTGTATGCGTCTATTGTGACGTTCTGTCCGAGCCGTCGATGTTGGGTGTCCTTACTCGAAGACAGCATGTACTTCGTTTTCCCCTCATTTACCGCTAAACCCATTTTAGCCGCTTCTGTCTCAATCCTCACAAAGGCGCCATTGACATCACGCTGTGTTCTTCCCATTATATCAATATCGTCGGCGTACGCGAGAAGTTGAACAGATTTATAGAAGATAGTGCCTCTGGTGTTGACGGTGGAGTTTTGGACTATCTTCTCAAGAACGATGTTAAAGAAATCGCACGACAGTGCATCGCCTTGTCTGAATCCTTTTTTGACGTCGAATGATTCCGTAAGCTCATTGCCAACCTTGATAGAGCAGCGTGAGTTCTCCATCGTCATTTTGCACAAGCGAACGAGCTTGGCAGGGATGCCAAAGCTAGACATAGCTTTATACAGTTCGTCTCTGTAGATGCTGTCATACGCGGCCTTAAAATCAATGAAGAGGTGGTGGGTATCGATTTGCATTTCATAGGTTTTTTCCAGGATCTGCCGCAACGTGAAAATTTGGTCGATGGTAGACTTTCCTGGCCTGAAGCCACATTGATAAGGACCAATCAGATTGTTGACGAAAGGCTTCAGACGTTCACATAATACGGCAGAGAGGATCTTGTAGGCGATGTTAAGCAGGCTGATTCCTCTGTAGTTGGCGCAGTTTAGAGGATCTCCCTTTTTCAGGATCGGGCAAACAATGCTGAGGTTCCATTCACCGGGCATGCATTCCTCCGACCATATCTTACAGATGATTTGGTGCATGCTCCTATCTAGCTCGTCTCCTGCGGCTTTGAACAGCTCGGCAGCTAGACCATCTGCTCCAGCGGCTTTGTTGGATTTCAGCCGTGATATTGCTGTTTTCACTTCTTCTAGGTCGGGTTCACGGAATTGTTGGCTGTCATCGCGTATGATAAAAGGCTCCTGTCTGACGGCGGGATTTTGTTCGTCGTCGCCGTTATACAGTCTACAGAAGTGGTCTTTCCAAATCCCCAGCACTGACTGCGGCTCTACTATGATGTTCCCTTGATGATCTCTGCAGGCTTCGGTTCTTGCTCGATGACCTTGAGCCAGGTGTTTTACCTTCCGATAAAACCTCCGAACTTCATTCCTGCTGTTAGCTCTCTCAACATCTTCGATCTGACGCTCCTCATGCTCTCTCTTTTTTCTCCTGAGAAGCCGGCGTTCTTCTCTCCTCTTTTGCTCGTAGAGCTGACGAGCAGCTCTTGTCTTTCTTTGCAGCGCCGCTTTGTATGCCTCCTGCTTGGCTGCATGGGCCTGCCTGCATTCTTCGTCAAACCAGGGGTTTCGTTTTGGTGGCTGTGTGAAACCCAGCACATTAGAGGCGGCATCTCTAACTGCATTCTGGCAATGTTGCCACTGGTCTTCGATACTTGATGTTGGCGGCATAGGACTCCTTAAGAGGTTACTTGTCACTCGATCAGAGAAGGATCTGGCGATCTCTTGCGATTGTAGCCGTCCGACGTCGAATTTTCTTGCAGCATTTCTTTGTTTTGGCCGTTGTCGAGATATTCGTAGTACTACCTTGGCTACGACGAGGTAGTGGTCCGAGTCGATGTTGGCTCCTCGGAAAGTTCGAACATCTTGAATGCTGGAAAAGTGCCTCCCGTCGATCGCAATGTGATCAATCTGGTTGACGGTTGATTGATCAGGAGATCTCCATGTACCTTTATTGATGTTGAGATGTGGGAACCAGGTGCTTGCTACCACAACGTTTCGCCCCGCAGCAAAATCGATCAGCCTGAATCCGTTGTCGGAAGTGGTGTCGTGCAGGCTGTGCTTTCCGACTGTTCTTCCAAAGATGCCTTCTTTTCCCAGCTTTGCGTTAAAATCGCCGAGGACAATTTTCATGTCATAGCTAGGACATTGCTCATATGTTTTGTCGAGGAGCTCGTAGAATTCGTCTTTGGTGTCGTCCTTTTTCTCTTCTGTGGGGGCATGCGCGCATATTAAGCTAATGTTGCCGAGATTAGCCTTGATTCGGATCGTCGTGATGCGTTCGCTTACGCATTTGAAGCTCAAGACTTTTTGCCTGAGTCTGCTTCCCACGACGAATCCGCATCCAAAGAGTCGCTGGTCCCGGTAGCAATCCCCATAGTAGATGTCGCAGTTTTCCATCTTCATTTCGCCCGGTCCATCCAATCGCATTTCCTGGATAGCGGTAATATCTGCTTTGTAGCAGTTGAGGGTCTCCGCTAGTTGTTCGGCAGCACGCAGTCCATTAAGGGACCTAACATTCCACGTGCATATCCGAAATTCGTTGTCCTTTATACGTTTGCTTGGGTCGTCATCAGTGTATCCATCCGTTTCCGAGGCCTGTTGTCGCTTCGCAACTAACTTTTTTTCTACATAGTCGGGAAGTCACCCCGACGTACAACCCCCAACCTGGAGTACCAGGTACTTGATGTGACTCCAAGTACAAAAGCCGGAAAACCGCTCCTTTTACGACCTGAGCTTCAAATATGTCGAAGTAGCCCGTAAAGGTGTTCACCAAGTAGTTCGACCTAACTGGAACTGAGGACGCCACCGTTCATTCCAAAAAAGAAATTCATCCGCTGCCGTCCCTCGTGGGAAGTGCAGCGATATCGCCGCGGTAAAAATCGCGTGTGTGCACCGGGCCTTATGCCCGGCGACCCATCCATTAAAAGCACAATCAATACAATGGATTGGCTTCGTGCAGCTGCGCGCTGTGTGATTTAATTCACCACAGCGTCCACAAACGATCTTGGGCGACTTGCATGTATTTGCAAAGTGGTCCATTCCCAATCATCGTCTGCACGTTGCTATTTCGGGGAGATCATCTACCCGAAACGAAAAATGCATTATGAACAAACGCCTATCTTTCATGACTAGCTTGAAAACCCTATCCGTAGCTTCCAAAATGACATTAATGAAGCCATCACCTACGCTCCAATTACTAACTACCCTAACCTCCTTTTGGAATTCCTCCTTACTAAGGTCTGACAAATTCTTTTTGTACAGATCCTTCCTTAATTCCTCTGCCAAAATTCTCCTAAGCATAAGCCTAACTCTAAACCTCGGGCCAAGCTTGGTATTTGCCTTGCCGTCAATACCTAATTCCTTTAGCTTCGGATTGGAAAGCAATTGCTCCCTATCCTTTTCTGAAGGAAATCTAACTACAAGCTCATCATTCTTGTTTTTTGACAAGGAATGAACTCTTGTGTCGCCTAGAGCCGGTCCCAGGGTTTCATTTAAGATTTTCTTTAAATTCTTGCCTTCTGTTGTCTTTCCTAGCTGGAGGGGCCTTCCAATTTCCCCAATTAAGTGGTGGCATTGCTGCCAACGATTCAATTTGAGGCCGAAAGGACCTCTCACACCTAACCCTACTGAGATTCCAGAGCAGACCTTTGCGACTGGTGTCTCTCTGCGTGAAGCAGGGACTGAAGGAGTGACTGGAGTCACCGCCTCCGAAGTACCGATCCTAGCCTCAAGCCGCCCCTTGAGATGCTCATTCTCAGCACCAAGCCTAAGAATGAGCTCCTCATAGTCGGCAGCTATCTTTAAAAATCCCTCACTCCCCGGGTGGTTAATGCGATTTTTCACCATGCACTCTTTTATTTCACCTACTTTATTTAAAATATAATTAAAACTCAAAACGAACTTTTCGTATCTGGCTTCCCAGTCGCTTGGGCAGATACTTTCATGTCCTTTAATTCTTTGGCATCCTTCTTTCTTTCCGTTGTAATGACACCTGGAGACGGTGAGGCCTTTTCCGGCTCTTTGATCTACTTGTCTTTCGTATAACTTTCATTCACTAACACTTTCACTACCTCAACATTCACTGATCCTTTTTTCTTCATTATTTTGTCCTCCTCACACTCCATTTCATCGTTCGTTTCAAGGTCCTCTTTCGATGCCTTCTTTTCCTTCTTCCTTTTCGTTCTCTTTGCCTTTTCTGTCTTCTTTTCATCCCCGTCCGACTTAAGAAATTGCTTCCTGATGGATGTCAATTTTTCGTCCATCTTCCTTACACCCGTCTCAAAGTCTTCGTCGCTTAGACACACAAATATATTTAGGCACTTTCCCTCACTCATTTTTACAGTATTTCTGGAATAAATATTCCTCGCACTAATGGTTAGGGAAAAACCACAATCACAAAAAAGAAATACACTTAATCTTCACAGTGCAGCTGCACCACAGGTATATTTATACCTGAAAAGGGTCAGCACACCGCAATAAAAAAGGGGGAATCTTTTTCACTCGCGCTACCGCAATAAAACAAAAAAAATTTTCGTCACTCGCACTGACCGCAATAAAACTAGGATGATCCTGTCTCTCGCACTATCGCAATAATCCGAAGTATTAAGTTAAAAATCGGAAAAACCGCGAAAGAAAAAACTTCGACTAATTCCTTTTGGTACAAAAATTGAAATTTGAAAATTTAACCGCACAAGACATCCTTTCACGACCGAAGTCAAAATCCAACTGAGAGGGATTGGGACAGATATCGAAACAGACTTCACGGAAACACCTGCCGTTAAGGACTAATTTTCCGGTGGGCCTACCCACAATATCAGAGCCGAGGAAAAGCGCCCCGGCCAGCGCCCTGGGGCAGTACAAGTACCACTCCAGTACAATTTACAGTTATGTTAAGGCATAACTGTTCCCTTTGCTGAAGGGCGAGGTCTATCTAACACCTCTTACACACAATTGATCTTATTGATGATAACAGATCATTTTGTGTGCTCCTAGCTCTCGCGATTTTGAGAACAACCACAGCCACCACGATGCTCCCACAAGGGGGCCTACCTCATAGACAGGCTGCATCAAGTAGGCTGATGTCATAAGACACCAGAAAACCTAGTTGAGCAGGGGCTACTGTCTCCCGTGGTACCAGAATATAGCTTCCGGTGGAGCTTCGCAACCGTGAAGGTCACTTCCAGATGGATTCCTTAAAATCCGAGGCCTGGCAACCTCAATGCTCGCATCTCCTGCAATCGGTCGAGGTACTAACCGACTGCATTTGAGCAGCAAAAGTGCACAGCGTTTAGGGCAAGAAGCCGTGCAGGCATAGACACCAAGATTGAAAGAAGGAAAGCTGAAAAGAGAAAAGAAATAAAAGGGAAATATTGTTGGTAACAGTGAAGTTGGAAAGAAAGGGGAAAATTAAATAAAAGAAATAGAAAAAGGAAACCCAAACATTAATCCTAAAAATCCTAAATTCTATTGAGCTCTCTTCGTCTCTGGAAAAGACCATTAGCAAAGATCTCGAAACTATCAACCGTGTCCCTAGAAAACAGAACGCGGCTGAAGTCCCATCGGTCTCCAACCATGGTGATTCCCATTGCCTCTAGATCTCTACCCTCAATGTACAATGAACAATCCACAAGAACGTGATGCCAATCCTATTTCTCCCCACTGGCACAGTCCGCCGAGTCAGCCAAGTTTCTCCTATGCAGAAATGCATTAAGAGATCCATGTCCAGTCAGCAAAAAATGCGCATGGAGGGAGAGCCGGAATTTGTCACGTTCAACAGCAGTCCTAACATTTAGAAGGAACTCAAAAGTTACCCTTCCAACTTCGCTATCATCCCATCTTTGTTGCCACTTGGCGAAAATAATTTCCCTAAAAGCTATTTTCCTATCTCTAGAGTTCATTCCTATGAATCCAGCACATTCTTCCCAGTCCGAAGAGGACAACGGGAGCACCCTCTTCAACTTGTATGTTATACCAATTCGCATAACTTCCAAGTCGAGAGGTGGACATCCAACTAGGACCTGCATAGCGTCAGTTGACACTGTACGACACAGTGGCAGCATACCTTGCAGCATAATTCTCTGGCACGAGAGAATCCTATTTCTTCCCACAACTGTCTTGGCAACATCGTACCATACAGGTGCACCAAATGTTGCACATGCAACAAATAGGCCACTATAAATTGTACTAGCTGCCTTCCTGCTAAGTCCCCACTCTGCAGTGAGAATCCTCCTAACCGTTGGAACAACGGTCCTCAACTTGTCTTTAACTCGATCAAGATGAGGTCCGAAGTTCATTCTTTCTCCCATTGCAATACCTAGATATGTGATTTTGTTCACATATCTCAGATTGCCTAGAGCAGACATGACAATTGGATGTCGACTGGACGAAAATTTGCCCTTAAGCAACATAGTTGCCGTCTTGTCAATAGCCACATCTACTCCTACACCCACTCCCCAAGAGCAAACCCTGTCCATGGCTCGCGAACCACCGATCTCTAGGTCATTCCGAGAACGACCCTCAATCAGTATTAGCAAGTCATCGGCAAAAGCAACGCACTTGGTATCACTCATTGAACTTAGTGATGTGAGCAAAGAGTCCATCATGAAGTTCCAAATAAATGGCCCTGCAATGGATCCCTGCGGACACCCCCGCTCCACATTCATCGCAACATTTCCTACTGAACCAAACACTCTTGCAGTTCTGGAAGAGAAATAACTTCTCCAGAGTGCTGCTTCCCTACATCCGATTTCCCTTAACTTTGACAGAATTGGCTCCCACTCAAGATGGTCAAACGCGCCTTTGAAGTCAACAAATATGCCTAAGACGTATTTGCTGTTAGACTCGTCAACACATCTCTTGACAGTCAGCCAATCATCCTCAACGCTGCAACCTGACGTGAAGCCAAACTGGAATGGACACGGCTCAGGTATACACTGCATCAGCCTTGTCACCATGACCCTTTCCAGCACTTTTCCAAGTACCGGAAGGAGACTAATGCCACGGTAAGAACGAGTATCAGACCTGATCTTATCCGTTGACTTCAGCAGTACAATAAGCTTTGCACACCTCCACTCAAGTGGAAAATAACTTTCCCTTATACAGCTCGAGAATAAAGCCATAAGGTATTCAGGCACGGCTGACCAAATGGCTTTCACCATTTCACCTACCATCCCATCTATACCAGGCGATCTCCTCGATTTGAGTCGACCTCCTCCTCAACTTCCTCTATACTCAGGGCTGGTGCGTCAAGACGCTCGTCAGATGAGTTATCCAGAGGCTCCATCTCAGCCCTTGGGAAAAAGGTCCTCATTAATGCTCCTACACTATCTCCCCACGTAAGGTGTGGTACACTTCCACTTTTATCATCCCTATCTCGGTGGATTTCCTTCCTCTACAGATGCGATAAAGATGTCCCCAAGGGTCATCTCTATGTTCTGTGGCAAAGGTCTTCCACTGCTCTTCTTTAGTTGAATAAAGCAATCGCTTATATTCAGCTTATCCCTCCCTATAAATTGAACGAACTTGCTCAAATCCCTCCTGAAACGACCTAGCTCTTTGGAATCTTCTCCTAAGTTAACGGACCTGTTTCCGCATCCTATTTAATTCAGGTGTCCACCACTTGACCTTCCTCAAATTTACCTTACGGTATCTCCTAAGCAGGAAGTCGTTTACACCCCACACAATCTCGTTAAGTCGTTCAATTTTAATATTGACGCTTAACCTTTCAAACATACCAAGTGACATCGATGCAACCCCCGTCCTAATGTGCTCCTGATATAATGCCCAATTGACATTACACAGTTGCCAGCGCAGCTCTTCACCGCCTCCAGGGACACCCTGAACTTCCGAGAGATGAGTGATCTCAACAAGAATTTTGTTGTGGTCACTCACACCTCTTCCATCCAAGACACTCCAATGGAAGCCGAAAAGGTCTAACGCCCTCCCACTAGCCAACGTAACATCGATGTCACTTTTTCCATTTGGCCCATGGAAAGTGTAGTGCTCGCTTGGTTGATTGACAGTGTAGATGCTTTTCTCGGTCATCCATTCAGCCAAATCCACCCCCCTGTGGAGTTTCCGTGACTCGGACGTATGTTCTCTCATCTTGGAAAACCACACAGGAGAAATGGCGTTAGCATCAAGGCCGAAAATTACAGCGCCACCATCAGTCAACTCCAACACCCTGTCCATAAAATTTAGATAAGGTTGAATTGGATGGGAGAACTTACAGTAAACACTGCTAAGAAAAACTCTACCAAATCCACCTTCTACACTGACACACAACCCCCATTCATCCTCTAAAACAAGTAACGCCTCAGTGTTGACATCATTCACCACAATAGCAGCGGAGCCACTTTTGTTGGTAAATGATCGCATCGCAGCTGGCAATCCCCTTATGCTTCCATTGGAGACATACGGATCCTGCAACAGCGCAAAGCTACACTTTGTGTCACATAAGAACACCCCTAAATCTATAAGCGACCTATAAGCCCCTTGACAATTTGTTTGTATGAACCTAACCATTAAAATCTATAAGCCTTCCTGGCAATCTCATCCGTATAAACTGGGCAGGCCTCAGTTGACATTAGGTGTCCTGCATTCCAGTTTCTTGCTTCGCAGTTTTTGCAATGAATGCAATTCTTGCAATTTTTGGCAAAATGCTCCTCTTGACTACAACGAAGACAAGTCATAGCCTTGGCTGGACATTTGCTGGCCATGTGACTTGTGGAGAGACATCTCCTGCACACAGGAACTTTGGGAAGTTCTTGCACCTGAAATGAACAGTGCTTAACGTACGCCCTATTTTTTGCCAAATATTCAAACACCCTGTCACTTCCCTCTATAATGACGTCTACTCTACCTACACCTACCTCCCACTTGGTGAGTATTTTGACCTCCTTAGCAAAGTCTTCCTCGGTCAAGAACGAGAGACTCTTACTATGGAGATCCCCTTTGAAACTTTCCAAGGATATCTTCCTAGACATGTGTCTTACCACAAATCTCCGGGCCAGTCTGTCTTTAGGGACAGCTGACAAACCTAGTTCTTTAAGCTTACTGCTGTCAAGAACTTTTTTCCTCTCTGCCTCAGTGGGTACCATGACTAAGACCTCACCGTTCTTTGTCTTTGACATCGAGTGAAACCTGACATCTTCAAGAGAAGATCCTACTCCCTCACTAAATACTTTCCTGACATCAGTGTCCTTACTATCGCTTTTAAGGACAAGCGAATACGTAACTACTGCCGGGCTAGCAGGAGGAGGCTTAACCGTCTTTGGATCCTTAGGGACCGAAGCCAGTGACTTCAACTGTGGGAATGAAGCTTCACTTCCCAGTGGAACGCCCGAAAGATGGACCTTAGTTCCATTGTTGCGTACAGCAGGAACTGAAGGCACCACAGGAGCAGTAGCCTTGATGTCATTTGTCTCACTAAGCCTTGTGACCTCTGCCACAAGCTGCAAAACCAATAACTCCAACTCACCCGTAATGCGGTTGAAGTTTGGATCCTTAATTCCTACTAATGCGTCCTCGTTCAACTTAGCTAGCTTACCCATGACCTGACTTAGTCTAAATCTTTCCCCTATACCAACACCAATAACACTGTTACCAACAGACCTTACTACATCTGGCTTCCCAGTACCATGGGCAGGTGTTTTTCCTTCTTTGCTGCTTGGTTTTGCTTCCTCTTCGGTCGCTTTGAATACCATTCACTATTCTCACTTTTTTCCACCACACAACACTTTTTCACACTTTCTTCATCTTTGTTTCCCTGACTGCTTTCCTCATCGTTAGCTTGAACCGTCACATCGTCACTCTTTTTCCTCTTCAACGACATTTCCTGGTATTCCATAGTAATGGCCTTGTCCAGCGCCTTGTTGCCTTTTCCTTTATCCTCTTCGATACCCTTGCTCACTTTAACAATCTCAACATTCACTACACTTTTTTTCTTTACTGTTATGTCCTCATCGCTCTCGGCCTTCCTTTTTAAAGAAACGGCCTCACAATCCATTTCGTCGTTGGTTTCCAAGTCCTCTTTAGGTGCTTTCTTCTTCTTCTTCTTCTTGTCCCTCTTTACCTTCACGGTCTTCTTCTCATCTCCATCAGACTTCAGAAATCGGTTCCTCATCGATTTTTGCTGCTCATCCATTTTCTTAACTCCAGTCTCGAAATCTCCGTCGCTCAGACACACATGACTATTCAAACTCTTTCCCTCACTCATTTTCAAAGTGTTCCTGGAATAAATATTCCTCGCACTAATGGTTGGGAAAAACCACAATCACAAAACAGAAAATGCACTTAATTTTCACTGTGCAGTTGCACCACAGGTATATTTATACCTGAAAAGGGTCACCACACCGCAATAAAAAAAGGGAATTCTCTTCACTCGCGCTACCGCAATAAAACAAGAAAATAATTTTCGTCGCTCGCACTACCGCAATAAAACCGAGAAATCCTGTCACTCGCAGTGACCGTAATAAAACGAAAAATAAAATTTCGCCGCTCGCACTGACCGCAATAAACAGGAAAATTCGTTACTCGCACTACCGCAATAAAACAAAAATAATTTCCGTCCGCGCTCTACCGCAATAAAACTAAAAAATCCTGTCACTTGCAGTGACCGCAATAAAACAAAAATAAATTTCGCCGATCGCACTGACCGCAATAAAACAGGATATTCCGTCGCTACCGCAATAAACCGAAGTATTATGTTAAAATCGGAAAAACCGCGAAACAAAAAACTTCGACTAATTATCCTTCGTACAAAATTGAAATTTCAAAACTCAATAGCTCAAGACATCCTTTCACGACCGAAGTCAAAATCCAACTGAGAGGGATTGGGACACAAGGATCCAACCTAGCAGGGTCCAACATGAGCCTTGGAAGTACAAAACCATAACACACACAAGGACCTACACAAACAAAGAAAAGCCAAGCTTCAATGAAACAAGTCCCAAAAGACAAGTTTCAGTAAAAGCAGAACTTCATCTAAGCCAACGTCAGGTGAACCCCTTGTTGTACAGCAGTGTATTACACAGGACAAAACAGATGCCATCATTGCCGTCGAATCTCAAACAGTCGATGGGCAAAGACAGAAAAGCTCTCAGCCATTTCCCTTGAAAAAAAAGGACACGACTGAAATCCCAAGCCCCATGTACCCGAACCACACCCATAGCAGGGAGATTCCTGATATAAGCATATCTCGGGCACTCAACCTGTACAGTACAGGAACTGAAGGCACTACAGGAGCAGTAACCTTGATATCTTTAGTCTCACTAAGCCTTGTGACCTCTGCCACAAGCTGCAAAACCAACAATTCCAACTCAACCGTAATGCGGTTGAAAGGAGAATGGGCAAAAATGTATGGAAGCTGGCCTACAAACCAATAACAACATGCTATATATCAATGGAAAGGTTTTTCTGTCTTCTTTAACTTTTTCTATGGCAGTAAGTCCCAAATTGCTATGTGGAAAAAGTTATTGCACAGTAAATTCATTCACAAGTAATAAGTGATTTCTTATTTTCACCTTGACCTTTGACCCAATAACGACATGATGTATATCAATTGAAAGGTTTTTATGTGGACTTTAACTTTTGTCTTGGCAAGAAGTCCCAAATCACTGAGGGGAAAAAGTTATTAATAAGGTCATAAACTTATTACCACTGACCTCACTCATAGTGTTTCTGGGAAATCCCTCGCACTCAAAATTATTTGTTCCTGGAATTCTTGGAATTCCTCGCACTAATCACTTTATTTTTGAAATTCCCGGAAACTCGCGATCACAAATAAAATATTTTCACACTGACGCGAGGGTCGCAAAAGTGCAGCTGCACTTCAGGTAATTAGCCTGAGATACCGCAATAAAACACTTAATTTGGAAATCGCACAAGCACCGTAATAAAATTGAGCAAATGGGTTTTTTTTTATTTTGAAGGGAAAATCCGCGACAAAACTAATAAACCTTAATCCGCACACAACGTCCTTTCACGACCGAAGTCAGAGACCAACTGAGGGATTGGGACAGATATCGAAAATAAGCTTAACGAGAACACCTGCCGTAAAGGCCTAATTTCCCGGTGGGCCTACCCACAATATCAGGGCTTAGGAAAAGCGCAAGCCAACGCCCTAGGGTGGTACAAGTACCATCCTAGTACAAATAGTGATATGTTAAGGCATATCACTCCCCTTGCTGAGGGGCGAGGTCTATCTAACACCTCTTGCAACTAGTAATCTCAGATGTAACAGATTATCTAGAAGCCATATGTTCCCGCGAATTTGGGATAACCAACAGCCACCCCGATACTCCCACTAGGCGGCCTACCTCTAAGACAGGACCAAGCTAAACAGACTGATATTAATTATATCAGAAAACCTGAATTGCTTGGTGGGCTCCTGTCCCCCGTGGTACCAGAATATAGCTTCCGGTGGACCTTCGCAACCGTTAAGGTTACTTCCAGATGGGTCATCCTTAAAACCCGAGGCCTGGCAACCTCTGTGCATGTCCAGCCAGCCACTAGTCGAGGTAGTGACAATGACAAGAAGGACAGCACGAAAAAACCGCAGCCGTGAGGCAATTTCAAACATTGACAGATGTCTTTATTCCATCAGTGGAAGAATTAAAGAAAGCTGAGAAAAGAAGAAAAGAAGAAGGAAGAAAGAAGAAAGAAAAGTCCCTGAATCCTAAATCCTAGAAGTACCAAAAATTCCTAATCGCTAATTATTCAAAATTTCTCTTCGCCTTTGGAAAACCAAATCAGCGAAGTTCCTAAACCTTTCAGCTGTGTCCCTTGAAAAAGAACACTGCTGAAGTCCTCCTGACCATCAATCACAGATATTCCCATGGCAGTCAAATCACGGTCATGGGAATATAGCGGGCAACTAACTAGTACGTGACGCCAGTCCTCTCTTTCTCCACAGACACAATCAGCCGAATCAGCCAAAGTTCTCTGATACAAAAATGCATTCAGAGATCCATGGCCAGTCAGCAAAAAGCACATATGAAGCGAGAGTTCCGGCGGTGACCTAAACAGCATTGTACAATGTGGAACACAAAATCGCGTAGAGTTTAATGCTTCGTCAAAGCGTGACATACCCCCCTTGCCACTGTCCATGAGTGGCACTTGCATCAATGAGACCGAACATCTCGAGATTTTCGGTATGTGCATCACAGACCACCTCTTGTGGAACGAGCATATATTCGATGTCGCCAAAAATGCCGCAAGATGTTTAGGTTTCTTAAGGCGATGCAAGAAATTTTTTTCACCTTCTGACCTGGCTACCATCTACAAAACCTACATACGTCCTAAGCTTGAGTACAACTCTCACGTCTGGGCTGGTGCTCCAGTGACGTACTTAAGTCTTCTGGACAGTATTCAAAGAAGAGCATTCAAAATGATTGGTGACAATACCATCGTTGAGTCATTTACGTCTCTAGAACATCGGCGTAATGTTTCATGCCTCACCCTACTTTACCGATACTTCAACGGTTTATGCTCTAGTGAAATAGCCAGTTGCATTCCTCCCCTTAAACAATTCCCCTGTAATACTCGCGCTTCTAGGAATGCCCATCAGTTTACCCTCGAGCCCAATTTCGGTCGTACCCTCAAGTATGTCCAGGAATTGAAGACCGATGGACACTGGCACCTCCTTTCCAACCCCTTTCCTCCTTCATAAAGCACTCACTGTGTCTCTGGCATAATAAGGGCATAAAAAAAACCCTTGAGTGTGTGCTAATTATAAAAAAAAAAAAAAACACATCTCCTGATCGCGCTCCTAACATCAGGTAGGAACTCGCTTTTGCTCGCTGCTTTTCCAGTCTCACTGTTTTCCCATCTAGATTACCATCTAGAAAGAACACAGTCCTGAAAAGCTTCCTGTCTTTCTCTGAGATTCATCCTTGTGAATTCAGAGCACTCTTCCCAGTCCGTTAAGGACAATTCGATCCCTTTTTTGAGCTTGTAGGTTATGCCCATACGCACTACCACCAAGTCAAGGGGGGGAGCTCCAGCCAAAACCTGCATTGCTTCAGTAGAAACTGTGCGACACACAGGCAGCATGCCCTTGACCATTATCCTCTGACAAGAGAGAATCTTTTTCCTTCCCATAACAGTCTTTGCGATGTCATACCATACTGGGGCACCGAAAGTTTCACAGGCAACAAATAGTCCACCATATATAGTAGAAGCCGCCTTTCTACTGAGTCCTCACTCACTCCTTAGAATCCTACGCACCGATGGAACCACAGTACTCAACTTGTCCTTAACTTGTTCAAGATGAGCACCAAAGTTCATTCTCTCACTCATGGTAATCCCAAGATACGTGACTTTATTCACATACCTTAAGTTACCTAGAGCAGATCTGACAATAGGGTGCCGACTAGACGATAACTTGCCCTTTAGCAACATTGTTGCCGTCTTACCCAATGCCACATCCACTCCTACACTCACACCCCAGCTACATACTTCAGCCATGGCTAGCGAACCCCTGATCTCGATTTCGCTACGAGAGCGACCCTCGATCAAGATAAGCAAGTCATCTGCAAAAGCAATGCATTGGGTACCACACATTTTGCTTAAGGTTGTCAACAGAGAGTCCATCATAAGGTTCCAAATAAATGGACCCGCAATCGATCCCTGTGGTCAACCTCGCTCAACATTCCTATTCACGCAACCATTCACACCACAAACTCTGGCAGATCTGTCAGAGAAATAACTTCTCTACAGACCAATTTCCCTACAGCCAATTTCCCTGATTTTGGATAGAATGGCTACCCATTCAAGATGATCAAACGCCCCCTTAAAGTCAACAAATATGCCTAAGACATATTTGCTGCTGGACTCGTTTACACATCTTTTCATGAAAAGCCAAGCATCCTCAACACTTTTCCCTATTGTGAAACCGAACTGAAACGGACTTGCTTCAGGCACAGATTCTATCAGTCTGTTGACCATGATTCTTTCCAGAACTTTTCCAAGAACCAGAAGTAGGCTGATTCCTCGATATGACCGAGGATCAGACTTAATCTTGTCCACAGACTTGAGCAAAATGATAACTTTCGCACGCCGCCAATCAGGAGGAAAAGAGTTCTACTTGTGAATTTTATAAAGTTTACAAAATAAATTAAATTAATATTTTAAAGTAAAATCGCCCGATGATGGACGATCGTCCGAAACGTGTCGCTTTTAAATAAAAATATTATTATTATTATTATTATAATTTTATTGAAAATATAAAATAAATTATACTAACAATAATTCAATACGTATAGCGCTAGCTACCAGGGCTTTTGGCTATTTAAAAAGAAAAATAGTGTAGATCAGATTGAATGTTCAAGTTTAAGTTTGACTAGAATTTTGTGGACTAGATTGATGTTGGTTTTCGAAACTGAAGATAAAAGTTGGTTTAAGTGTTTTCCGGAGATCTCATGGCTAATTCTGGTGATGTATTCGCATTGTAGTATATGTTGGACAGTAAATATTGGTTTCGACGAACAGAAGTCACAGAGAGGGGCAGGTTGTTTTGTGAATATGTGTTTGTGCGTGATTTGAGAATGTCCCATTCTGAGTCTTATATACTCCTTTATCAAAGATGATGGCAAATCCGTAGGATAGAGAGCTCGAACTGCATTGGGGTTAAGGCTTTAGTAAGAATGTGGATATTCCGACCAGCTGGTAAGCAAACTAGACATCATGATTGATTTGCTGTGTTTTTTAAAGTCCTTGACGTTGAAGGAATAAAACCTTAAAAGAGGTTCTTTTAACGCTTGTTTTGCTTCGATGTCTGCAAAGACGTTGCCAATAATGTCTATATGTCCTGGAACCCAAGCAATTCTCAGATTTTTCTTCTTTGCCATTAGTTTGTCCCGAATGACAAGAGCTAAAGTTGTGTGATTGTTGATATTTCTGACTGCTTTTATAGCTGATAAGCTATCCGAGAATATTATGGTTTTATTACTTTTAGCTACTTCAATTGCTTTTAAAATGGCAAATGCTTCGGCTGTGAATGTAGATGAAAAGTCATTAAGTAGACCTTTGGATAAAATTGAGCCATTTTCAGTGACGACTGCGAATGAAGTCCCAGCTTTTGATTTTGATGCGTCAGTAAAAATTAGTTGCCAACCCTGTTTTTGTAAGTTCTCTTTTGCTTCTAGGAAAAGAGATTGGTATGTTTCCTTATTAGTAGAAGATTTCGAATATTCCTCGAAAACGGTGATTATGGAATCAACTGGTAGTTCCCAGGGGGGTGATTACTTTTTGATTGATGCTGATTGGTGTGTCCAGTTTTGAAGCAGCGTTAATATCTTTATGAAGGGCGGATGAATATTTTGGTGTCTTTTTTCGTTTTAGAAGCTTCGTTGCATCGTCTTGAATCGGAGAAGGGAATGGTGAGTTGATTTTTTGAAGTATTTGCCATGTGAGAAATTCTGTTCTGTCAGATAAACTCGGGAGACCAGTTTCAACTAAGATGTTTCTTATTGGTGTAGTCCGGAAGGCTCCGATGCTGTTTCTGATAGCTGCATGGTAAGGCGAGGAGATAAGTTGTTGTTCCTCAATTACAGCTTAAACAATTATCAACGCCTGATTTTTGATTGATATTGAATAGGGTCAAATGTTTGTGTAAGTAAAAAAAATAAATAAAAATTCTATGTACCTCAAAACCGACAAGCAAACGGAAAAACTATAAAATTTTGAAGGACGCTTGCGCTAACTAATGGGAAATGGGGTAAATATTACATTTTTATTTATTTTATATTTTTTTTATAATAGCAATATATTCTGTCACTTAACATCGTTGTTTTTTTTCGATTATCGTTATAATTTTTTCCAAACAAAATTCGAAAAACGATGAAAAATACAGCAAATTACGTAAAAAGTATGAATGCATTTTTCAGTATAACTTCTAAAATATAAAAGCTAATGAAGTTAAATTAATTGTTTTCAAAGCTTCAAATATGTGTCTTTAACGGAGCAATTTTCTTGTCAAATTTTTTTTGTTGACACAAACATAAAAAATACCTATTTTTTGCCTAACATTTTGAGCGTTTGCCCGGGAAATTGATTCATATATTTTCAATTTTTTTGAAATATTTTTTTTATGAAAGATTAATATATGTTTCAATTAACGTTGCTATTTTTTTTTTATTTTTCTTCTGTAACATATTTAAAAATAACATATTTCAAAATGTCAATATTTGTGCGGTCATTGTTAGTGAAATATAGACAAACAAACTAGCAATTTTTTTTTATTTTTTTCTGTTATTTTTTTATTTAATTCAAATTATTAAAACAATTTGTTTGCTAATGGTCTTTTTAATTTAAATTTTTGAAAAATCGTCTATTTTGCGTTTTTTTGTCAAAAAATAATGGTCGATCACACACACAAAGAAGCTGGGTTCAAGGGAATGTCACTAGGTGGTGCTGCAATTTGTTTTGTTTTCTCTTCCCTTTCTTACAAAAGATGTTGTTTTTTCTCCCAATTTATTTTTTATTCGTTTGGAACAAATAAAATAAGTATAGGGTGTCTCAGTAAGAGTGCACTTTTCATTTAAAAATAAGGACAAGTATTTTATGACAGAGTTGTGATATTTTTATTGTAGTGTAAGAGGCCAGTTATAGCTACATAATCATTGAAATGGATCCGGAAAATCTTTGAATGGATATTTTACTTTTGAAAAGAAATTTTATACCAATCGATCGGAAATCACTCCAAAAAAATTTATTGACATAAAAAAGTTCAATTACAAACTTATTTTTTCATTAAAATGTGATTTTCTATTTTTATTAGTATTATGTAAAAAAATTAAACAAATCATTCCAATGATTTTCGTTTCAATTTTGTACAATTTTAATGATCTATGTACGAGGTGTGACAATTAAGTAATGAGACAGATTCTATAAAAACCGTATATTTCAAAATTATTCTACAACTCTGCCATCCCCTTCAAAGTAGTCCCCCTGGGCAGCTATACAACGATTCCAGCGCGTTTTCCATGCTTCGTAACATTTCTGGAACGCTTCGACTGGAGTGTCCGCGAGTACCCTCGTCACGGCCGCCTGGATGTCCTCAATCGACTCAAAATGGGTTCCTTTGACCACCGATTTTGTTTTAGATAGACAATCGTCCGAAATGCGTCGCTATTAAATAAAAATATGCTTGTGAAATTTATAAAGTTTACAAAATAAATTAAATTAATATTTTAAAGAAAAATCGTCCGATGATGGACGAACGTCCAAAACGCGTCGCTATTAAATAAAAATATGCTTGTGAATTTTATAAAGTCTACAAAATAAATTAAATTATTATTTAAAAGTAAAATCACCCAAGGATAGACGATCGTCAAAACGCGTCGCTATTAAATGAAAATATGCTAGTGAATTTTATAAAGTCTACAAAATAAATTAAATTATTATTTAAAAGTAAAATCACCCAAAGATAGACGATCGTCCGAAACGCCTGAAAAATCGAAAAATCAACCGTCTTCGGTGCGTTTTCAAAGTCAGAGTACTCCACAAAGGAAATCTACTGGAAGACTGTCATCTTCAATAGAAAGTATTTCGGCTGGTAAGCCTCGTTAATCGCTTATTACTTCGACGCCATTTCGTCAAAGAGCTGATATTGCATCATCCTTGAACTCGTCCAGACGGTCACTCACAATTAGTTCTCATTTTTATAAAACCGCTAGCAATAAAAAAGAGAGTAGAAATTCTTTGATGCTGAGACAAGCTCTATCGACAAAATCTGCAGCTTCGAGTTCAACTCAGAACAAACTAGAAAAATCAGTTTCGTTTTTAGAAAAGGTTGACAGTAAGGTGGATCAATCAAAAGCTGATAAAGTTGAAGATTCTATGCAAGATGAAAAAGCATTTGGAGACAAAAGCCAAATGATGAACTGCTGCAGACTCTCCGAAACTTTGATAACTTCCTATTCTCCCCGTCAAACTGGTACACGCCCAGAGAAATCATTCGCCGTTGTGCAATCATCTTTGGCCGCCCATAATGCTTAGGGCCGTGTTATCATATTGCTTCGCCACAAACCGCCCTACCTAATCGCTCCTCAATTAACTTGATCGACCTAATTACTCCGAAAAAAATAATACCAAACGCCGCGTCTCCTTCTCGAACTCTTCTCAAATCGACTCTGAAAAAAAGTCTTCCCAAAGGAACTTCACCGAAAACTCCACAGAAGTCGAAAAATGCTGTTGATGTCTTATCGACACCTGGAAGCTCAGAAACAGTTTACAGTGTTCGCTCCACTGATGATGAGAGTGTAATTATAGTTTCGGATGATGAAAGTGGGTCAACCTTGTCGCCTGCTACAAAAACTATACCTCGACCAAGGACCCCACAATCGTCAATGAAGCGTGCCATTCTCAGTAGTGCAAAGAAGGCATCGGTTTCTAGAAGACTACTTGTTGTTCCTCAATTACAGCTTAAACAATTATCAACACCTGAAAAATCGAAAAATCAACCGTCTTCGGTGCGTTTTCAAAGTCAGAGTACTCCACAAAGGAAATCTACTGGAAGACTGTCATCTTCAATAGAAAGTATTTCGGCTGGTAAGCCTCGTAAATCGCTTATTACTTCGACGCCATTTCGTCAAAGAGCTGATATTGCATCATCATCGAATCTTCAGGATGTTGTGAAAGATCCTCTTGAAGCGACAAGTGATAAGATTTTTAGATTAGATGAGATTGATTTTTATTTAGTTCTTTTCTGAATTTAACCTAAAATACATACATAAGTTTACAAAAATCTTTATGACATGGCATTTGCCGTCTGCCAGAATGACAACTATTTTAATTTTTTTGTATCATATTGTTAACAAAGCATAACGCGTAGCTAATAAATAAAAATATACTTGTGAAATTTATAAAGTTTACAAAATAAATTAAATTAATATTTTAAAGTAAAATCGCCCCTCGATAGACGATCGTTCGAAACGTGCCGCTATTAAATAAAAATATGCTTGTGAATTTTATAAAGTCTACAAAATAAATTAAATTAATATTTTAAAGTAAAATCGCCCGATGATGGACGATCGTTCGAAACGCGTAGCTAATAAATAAAAATATGCTTGTGAATCTTATAAAGTTTACAAAATAAATTAAATTAATATTTTAAAGTAAGATCGTCCGATGATGGACGAACGTCCAAATCGCGTCGCTATTAAATAAAAATATGCTTGTGAATTTTATAAAGTCTACAAAATAAATAAAATTATTATTTTAAAGTAAAATCGTTAGATGATGGACGATCGTCCGAAACGCGTCGCTATTAAATAAAAATATTCTTGTGAATTTTATAAGTTTACAAAATAAATTAAATTAATATTTTAAAGTAAAATCGTCCGATGATGGACGAACGTCCAAAACGCGTCGCTATTAAATAAAAATATGCTTGTGAATTTTATAAAGTCTACAAAATAAATTAAATTATTATTTAAAAGTAAAATCGCCCGAAGATAAACTATCGTCCGAAACGCGTGGCTATTAAATAAAAATATGCTTGTGAATTTTATAAAGTCTACAAAATAAATTAAATTATTACTTAAAAGTAAAATCACCCAAAGATAGACGATCGTCCGAAACGCGTCGCTTTTAAATAAAAATATGCTTGTGAATTTTATAAAGTCTACAAAATAAATTAAATTATTATTTAAAAGTAAAATCGCCCGATGATGGACGATAGTTCGAAACGCGTGGCTATTAAATAATACAAAATAAATTAAATTAATATTTTAAAGGAAAATCGCCCGTTGATGGACGATCGTCCGAAACGTGTCGTTATTAAATAAAAATATACTTGTGAAACTTATAAAGTTTACAAAATAAATTAAATTAATATTTTAAAGTAAAATCGCCCGATGATGGACGATAGTTCGAAACGCGTCGCTATTAAATAAAAATATGCTTGTGAATTTTATAAAGTCTACAAAATAAATTAAATTATTATTTAAAAGTAAAATCGCCCGAAGATAAACTATCGTCCGAAACGCGACGCTATTAAATAAAAATATGCTTGTGAATTTTATAAAGTCTACAAAATAAATTAAATTATTATTTACAAGAAAAATCACCCAAAGATAGACGATCGTCCGAAACGCGTCGCTATCAAATAAAAATATGCTTGTGAATTTTATAAAGTCAACAAAATAAATTAAATTATTATTTAAAAGTAAAATCGCCCGAAGATAAACTATCGTCCGAAACGCGTCGCTATTAAATAAAAATATGCTTGTGAATTTTATAAAGTCTACAAAATAAATTAAATTATTATTTAAAAGTAAAATCGCCCGAAGATAAACTATCGTCCGAAACGCGTCGCTATTAAATAAAAATATGCTTGTGAATTTTATAAAGTCTACAAAATAAATTAAATTATTATTTACAAGAAAAATCACCCAAAGATAGACGATCGTCCGAAACGCGTCGCTATCAAATAAAAATATGCTTGTGAATTTTATAAAGTCTACAAAATAAATTAAATTATTATTTAAAAGAAAAATCACCCAAAGATAGACGATCGTCCGAAACGCGTCGCTATTAAATAAAAATATGCTTGTGAATTTTATAAAGTCTACAAAATAAATTAAATTATTATTTAAAAGTAAAATCGCCCGAAGATAAACTATCGTCCGAAACGCGTCGCTATTAAATAAAAATATGCTTGTGAATTTTATAAAGTCTACAAAATAAATTAAATTATCATTTAAAAGAAAAATCACCCAAAGATAGACGATCGTCCGAAACGCGTCGCTTTTAAATAAAAATATGCTTGTGAATTTTTATAAAGTCTACAAAATAAATTAAATTATTATTTAAAAGTAAAATCACCCAAAGATAGACGATCGTCCGAAACGCGTCGCTATTAAATAAAAATATGCTTGTGAATTTTATAAAGTTTACAAAATAAATTAAATTAATATTTTAAAGTAAAATCGTCCGATGATGGACGAACGTCCAAAACGCCTCGCTATTAAATAAGATATGCTTGTGAATTTTATAAAGTCTACAAAATAAATTAAATTATTATTTAAAAGTAAAATCGCCCGAAGATAAACGATCGTCTGAAATGCGTCGCTTTTAAATAAAAATATGCTTGTGAATTTTATAAAGTTTACAAAATAAATTAAATTAATATTTTAAAGTAAAATCGCCCAATGATGGACGATCGTCCGAAAGGCGTAGCTAATAAATAAAAATATGCTTGTGAATTTTATAAAGTTTAGAAAATAAATTAAATTAATATTTTAAAGTAAAATCGTCCGATGATGGACGAACGCCCAAAACGCGTCGCTTTTAAATAAAAATATGCTTGTGAATTTTATAAAGTTTACAAAATAAATTAAATTAATAATTTAAAGTAAAATCGTCCGGTGATGGACGATCTGCCAAAACTCGTGGCTATTAAATAAAAATATGCTTGTGAATTTTAATAAGTTAACAAAATAAATTAAATTAATATTTTAAAGTAAAATCGCTTGTGAACTTTATAAAGTTTACAAAATAAATTAAATTAATAATTTAAAGTAAAATCGTCCGATGATGGACGAACTTCCAAAACGCGTTGCTATTAAATAAAAATATGCTTGTGAATTTAATAAAGTTTACAAAATAAATTAAATTAATATTTTAAAGTAAAATCGTCCGATGATGGACGATCGTCCAAAACGCGTCGCTATTAAATAAAAATATGCTTGTGAATTTTATAAAGTTTACAAAATAAATTAAATTAATATTTTAAAGTTAAATCGTCCGATGATGGACGAACGTCCAAAACGCGTCGCTATGAAATAAAAATATGCTTGTGAATTTTATAAAGTCTACAAAATAAATTAAATTATTATTTAAAAGTAAAATCGCCCGATGATGGACGATCATCCGAAACGCGTCGCTATTAAATAAAAATATTCTTGTGAATTTTATAAGTTTACAAAATAAATTAAGTTAATATTTTAAAGTAAAATCGTCCGATGATGGACGAACGTCCAAAACGCGTCGCTATTAAATAAAAATATACTTGTGAATTTTATAAAGTCTACAAAATAAATTAAATTATTATTTAAAAGTAAAATCGCCCGAAGATAAACTATCGTCCGAAACGCGTCGCTATTAAATAAAAATATGCTTGTGAATTTTATAAAGTCTACAAAATAAATTAAATTAATATTTTAAAGTAAAATCGTCCCATGATTGACGATCGTCCAAAACGCGTCGCTATTAAATAAAAATATGCTTGTGAATTTTATAAAGTCTACAAAATAAATTAAATTATTATTTAAAAGTAAAATCGCCCGAAGATAAACTATCGTCCGAAACGCGTCGCTATTAAATAAAAATATGCTTGTGAATTTTATAAAGTCTACAAAATAAATTAAATTATTATTTAAAAGAAAAATCACCCAAAGATAGACGATCGTCCGAAACGCGTCGCTGTTAAATAAAAATATGCTTGTTAATTTTATAAAGTCTACAAAATAAATTAAATTATTACTTAAAAGTAAAATCACCCAAAGATAGACGATCGTCCGAAACGCGTCGCTATTAAATAAAAATATGCTTGTGAATTTTTTAAAGTCTACAAAATAAATTAAATTATTATTTAAAAGTAAAATCACCCAAAGATAGACGATCGTCCAAAACGCGTCGCTATTAAATAAAAATATGCTTGTGAATTTTATAAAGTCTACAAAATAAATTAAATTATTATTTAAAAGAAAAATCACCCAAAGATAGACGATCGTCCGAAACGCGTCGCTATTAAATAAAAATATGCTTGTGAATTTTATAAAGTCTACAAAATAAATTAAACTATTATAGTAGTATAAATATGTAACTCCCAGGACAACCTTGGGATCGGCACGGCATCCCAATTGGGATTTATACCAAGTTTCAATTTTGATGCTAATTGGGATTAATTGTCACTGGTTGGATTTCTGTATTTTCATTGGAATATTGGTTGTGGGATTGGATATCCAGTGATAAATTGGTTGTGAGATACACTTTTCTAGTGTGAAATCGTTGGGTTGTGCTTGGTACTTGTCGTATTTCTAGTTCAAAAATTAAATTGTTGTTGGAATCGTGCTGATTTGGTTGGGTAGCTCCTACTCCATCCAACTCAAAATCCATGTCGCTCCCAGGACAGCGGCACTTCCCAATTGGAATGCATACCAAGTTTGCAGTTTAATTTAATAAAAATTAAATTCTTGTTGGAATCGTGCTGATTTGGTTGGGTAGCTCCTACTCCATCCAACTCAAAATCCATGTCACTCCCAGGACACCGGCAACATATTTAGTTGGGTAATTTCTGGCACAACATTCGCACCTGTATGGCATGCAATATAAAATTGATTTCTAAACGAAACTCGCATTCCAAAATACTTACTTCTGTGGGTTGTGCTGGTTAGAATTGTGTACAATGCAAGAGAATGTCAGAAAACAAAGAACCCATTAAGTAAAAAAATACGAGTTTTTCTTATTTTAGATTTTGAAAACTTTATTACATTGTTCCAATAAAAACCTTAAACATAAATGACCACAAATAAAAATATATAAAAATATAAGTTTATTTTTGTACCAAGATAGTTTATTACTTCTGAGGGTGGTCTTAAATTTCCAAAACTATCAAAATACTTAACAATATTTTTTTTTTAATTTCTTATATATGCTACCCAATGAGTACCCAAACCACTGTCATTGTCCAGATTTATAACACCACACTCTTTTAATGTTGGTACTTTTGGTAAAGAGTTTCGCATAAAAACTCCTCTAAAATGCTTCAAGTGTTTCTTTCCAAACTGGTGAATATCAAAATTGCTTAAAGGATTGTTAGGTAGCAATTCAATTAGTTTTTTGTATTTGTTGAGTTCAAAAAAAGTCCAAGACCATTTTTATATGGTTTTAAGAACAGCCCATTTCCTTGAATAGCAACTGACTCCATAGCATTATTATGACGCTTATTTTCTTCAAACTGTCTTTTAGCAGATCGTACATCATTGATCGCTTTTACAACACCAGCTGCTCCACCTGTTAGTGATCCCACAGCAGATAAACCAGCTAGAATAGGAGCTAGAAGTGGGAGAAAACCACCACTTTTCGGAAGTGGAATTACTCTTGGTGTTTGAATTTGTTTTTTTTTTTTTATTTTTAATAACATTTTTTGCAGCCTTCACAGCAATATTAGCAATAGATGTTGTTCCACAACAATTTATATTGTTTTTAATAGCATTTCTTGCTTCGCTTATAGCCTTTTTAAACATATTCTGTTTGCAAACCTTTTTTGATTATGTCTTCATAGGTCTTTTAATTGCTCTTTTTTTGGTCTTGCAGTTACCCATTCCAAATTTAGATTTAGCTTTCATCATGTTGGTAACTAGGAGTCCACTTAACTTTTCAGAGGTTGATGAGTCGTTTGCTTTAAATCTTTTCCACGCTTGCTCGGTTAGAATTTTATCAGCAATATGTCGGTCTGATAGAGAGCTACTTTTTGAGTATGCAATGTCATGAAGACGACAAGCCTCATCCAGTTGATTGATTCCTTTATCTCCTCTACGTAGGCGTTCCTCCAATTTCGTTCCAGGTCCACAATAATTATATGAAGGAATATGTAATTCAAATGGTAGTTTGTCTATAACTTTATTCAAAAGCCCTTCTCCTTTAATTGATTTTCTTTTTCTATTGCACTGATTTTGAGTGTTATGTTCAATCATAGTATGATTAACACACCTTCTTAGTTGAAGGTTGAAACATTTATGATTACAAGTGTATAAAAACAAAATGTTTTATTAAAAAATATCTTAGTCGTCATTATGCATTTTGTAAAGCAGTCAGATGTCATAAACGTAAGGAATTTTGATTCCAATGTAAAAATTAAGAAAAAACATGGAAACTTATTTCCAAATAGTATTCGAGGAATTATCGTTGGACCATCAAACTGCGGAAAAACAAATGTAATGTTAAGCATTCTTCTTGACGCCAACGGTTTAAAGTTTGAAAATATTTATATTTATTCCAAATCCTTACACCAACCAAAATATCAATATCTTAAAAAAATTATTTCATCTATCAAAGGAATGGAATACAACGAATTTTCAAACAATTGTGAAATAATGCCTCCTTCAGACGCTAAAAACAATTCAATATTTTTATTCGATGATGTCGCTTGCCAGAAACAAAATAATATAAGAGACTATTTTTGTATGGGTCGTCACAATGGAGTTGATAGTTTTTACTTATGCCAGTCCTATACTCATATACCAAAACATCTAATAAGAGACAACGCTAATTTCATTATTCTTTTCAAACAAGACGAATTGAACTTGAAGCATGTTTACAAGGATCATATTAACTCTGATATTACATTTATAGTCCAGTCACTTTAGGGTTTCACCTCGGAATTTGAGATAATAAGCTGGAAACTCGTTTACAGCTTTATTTTGGTGTTCTAAAAGTTGTCTCAAAAGTCTCATATTATCTCGTGTCTGCGTCGTAAGTTATTCGAGGTTAAAGGTCATGAAAATCGGTTTTTCGCAATTATCTCTGTTTCTATGGTTCCAATCACTTCAACACCCACTATGAAAATTAAAGATAAGAAAATTTTCCACAACTTTTGTCTAAACTTTTTTTCTATACGCTCAACCCTTTTCGAGATAGAGGGCGGAGAGCACCCAGCGCTGTAGTAGTAGCTGTACTTTTGTCACAATTAAAATTAAAATTAAATGTACATTTAAATTCTTCTTTTCTTTTTCAAGGGACTACTTTCTATTGAATGAATTTTTTAGTTGGTTATAAGATCTCAGCAACGACGGACGTACAATTTTGATAATTATGGCTGATTTGTGTTTTATTTGTGAGAAGTCTGAAGGTGATTCTGTTAATGTAGTGCGTGGCTTGAAAACTTTAAAAACTGCAAGTATTGCAATAATGGTCACATAGACTTCTTAAATACTTTAACCTCTGTGAATGTGCAACCAGCTGCAACCATATATAATTTTTATTTACGTTTAATTAATTTATAAAAAAAATTGAATTTGTGTTCTCGTTAGAGAACACCACCGAGTAAAACAATTTAATTTTAAACGAAATATTCTTTATTTGAGTCTAGTTAAAAGCTTCAGATCCCTTACCTCGGGTGGGGGGAAATCTTCAGCTATACGTCGAAAGAACTAACTAAGAACTAACAGAATTGAGCTCAAGTAATCCCTTTTATATTACTTAATTGCTAACGCAGCATTTTGTCTGCGGATGAAAACTGATTCATAATATGATGAAATATCTTTGGTATCCATTGGATACTTCCACACAAGTTGCTTAAGGCAAAAAGTGCTGATATGCATTTTTATGTTTATAAGATCGGATACGATCGTCCGCTATGAAAGGCATTCAATTATAAATCGTTTGATATTCTTTGTTAAATGTTTACATTATTGGAACTTGATATGTTAGATGTTTACATTATTGGAACTTGAAGTCAAGTGTTTGTGGGGATGCACAAGTGGGCTCTGATATAACATATATATATATACATATTTCATTTAAAATCAAAACATTCTGACAACAATACTGTTTGGGAAAACTAGTCCTTCATTTTAATTAATAATAAAAATATATTTATCCGAACCATAGAAATGGATGAGAACGTGTTGAGAGATTTAATAAAAACAAAAAATGTGCTAAGAAATAAATATTTTCAACTAAAAACTGGCAAAATGACTAGAGAAACTGATTTAGAAGAGACTTTTAAACCAATTGTGGAACCATTGAACAAATTGGTTGGAAATGTTACAAAAGAAACAAAACAGGAGGATGACGTCATAAAAACAATCAAACCTCGTAAGCTACATTTCAAATCTTTTGATGAAAATGTGAAGGAAGAAGAACATAACAAAACAAGTTACATTCAAGAAATGGATACTACAGATGATTCCATTTTATTCAGTACACCAAAAAGTAATTCAACCCTAAACAACACATCTTCACACGTTAAAAAAATATTGTCAGATTCGAACCGCGATACAACATATGGTCCATATTTTGATGCAAATACAAATTCTATTAAAATAGGAAAATGTCGTTTTGTAATGAATGAACATGAAATTGTTATTGATGATGAAACTTTCACTCGAACTCCTGGTCTCATTGAATTAATTCTAAAGAAAAATCCACGCCAGCAAATATATACTAGTAATGACCTAGAAGAATATGGAAAAATCTTATATAAAACTAATGCATATAAAACTAATCATGATAGTTCCGGTCGAATCAAGTCAAATAGAGGTGCAAAATATACAAAAATAGTTAAACAACTTGCTGCAAGATTTAAAAGTGAAACAGAAAAAACTGGAAAGTCTTATTCTGTCATAACTGATATGGAGTATACAAATAAGAATATTGAATATGTGTATTGGAACGATCCTAATGAACTCGTTAATAGGCTAAGACTTTTGATAGCATCCAAAAATGCTGGTAATAATAGCCATCAGAATGAAATAAATTCTGTAATTGAAGAGCTAAAAGAATCAAATATTATATATTAGCTTCGTTTCAATCAATTAACTCTACATATAAACAATGAACGTCGACAAGTTCGGTAGGAACTTCAAGCCTCTTCCAAATAATAAAGGTCTTGTAGGGCCTCCAGGAATAGGTTTTAAACTTCTATCGTCTGGTGATTTTGATACAGAAAGTAAATATTTAAACAATGTTGGAAGTAATCCTGAATACCCCCACCAAGCCGTATGCAAAGGATATGTTGATGATCAAATAAGTCTTAAAGAATCAAGCATTATAAACCACATAAATTCTTCTTTAATGGAAGTTTTATCCACTTTTAATAAGGAAATTCGTATTCTAAAAAACCACATAGACTCTACGATAAAGGAAACAATAAAAAGTATGGAACAAGAAAATAAAGCATCACAATTAATTTCTCAAAAACTTAAAGACTCCAAAGAAGAAAAGTATGTTGACGAGAAAATAAAAAAAAAGTTGAATTTATAATGAAGACGTTGTTTCCTAATGTACCCTTTACACCGATAGATTAAAATGTTATATTTGTATTAATCTTATGTAACTGTATTTTATATACAAATAAGTGGAAATGAAAAAAAAGGTTTTCAATTTTCATAAAATAAAATAAAATTTGTTAGTTAGCATTCAACACTCGAACCACAAGGAACTTTCAAAATGGACACTGATAAAATAATAAAAGATATTTTTGATTTTTTTAAAACAAATGGCGAATCAATATTGGATGAACACTATTTAGAATTTACTAACTGTATTTCAATGGTTAGTAAATTTAAAAATACTACATACATGGAATCATCGCATGGATATCATTACTCTAACTGTTGTTGGTCATCCAACCTATGTGAAGAAGGTCCAGATACTTGCGGCTGTTACCATATGGAAAAAAGGTTAATTAAAATTAAGAAACTTATGTTATTGTATAATAGATTGCAATAAAAGAAAAAAAATATATATAAAAGTCTTTTCTTTGATTTTGTTGGATTCACTCTTTGTAAATATGAGTAAGCGTGAGGTTGTTGAGGAGTTGCATAAAGCTGCACGTAGAAACTTCAAACGTCGTCATGTTATCATCAAAGGTTACGATGACTTATGACAAGCCGACCTGGTCGAAATGATCCCATATAGTGAACAAAACAGAGTATTTAATTATTTAATGACAGTAATCGATACGTTTTCGAAATTTGCATGGGTCATCCCAATGAAAAACAAAAAGGGTATTACCATTACGAAAGGAATGGAACAAATATTTAGATGTTCTTCTAGAATGCCAAAGAATATACAAACAGATGATGGAAAAGAATTTTTCAAAAAAAACTTTAAACTCTTAATGGAAGAGTACAAAATTAATCATTACTCAACATTCAGTTCATTAAAGGCTTCCATTGTCGAAAGATTTAATAGAACTTTTAAAGAAAAAAAGTGGAAAGTATTTAGTTTCAATGGAAACTATAAGTGGATCAATATTTATAAGAAACTACTAAATGATTACAATCACTCTTTTCACAGAACCATTAAATGTTTTCCTGCAGATGTAACGAAGAAAAATTCATCATTGTTACCGCTTTTTAAAACTGATAAAGAAGTAGCAAGTAAACAAAAATTTAAGATCGGTGACAAAGTAAGAATCAGCAAGTATAAACATGCATTTGAAAAGGGCTATACACCTAACTGGACAACAGAGGTTTTTAAAATAAGAAAAATCAAAGGTACAAACCCAAATACATATCTTCTTGAAGACTATCAAGGAAAACCTGTTCAAGGTAGTTTCTATGAACCAGAACTGATGAAAACTAAATGTGCAGATATTTTTCTTGTAGAAAAGGTTTTACAGAGCAGAGGAAAAAAGGTTTTTGTCAAGTGGTTGGGATTTCCATCAGAACATAACTCCTGGATTAAAAAAAACGAATTGCTATAAAATAAAAGAAATATAAAATATAAGATGTAAAAATTTAATTTATTTTTTATTTGCTTATTATTATTATATTTTTTTCTTTTAAATTTATTTATTATATCCTAGGTTTTTTTTCTCTCCTCTAAGATGTTTTCCAGGTGGCAGTCGCTTTGCATCCAATAAAGGATCTGCTATTCTTTTCATTTTTGGACGAAACTTTGCCTGAATAACTTTTTGTAGGAGCGTGCTTGTCTTGTACTCTTCATCGTCAAAGAGTTCCTCAATATCCAAATAGTTTGGTCCGTATTCCTGATCTAATTCTTTTATGGTAGCAGCTCCATGGAATGGGCCCAAAAATGCTTCCCTGTATCTCTGAGATGGTCCGCAGTCCAATCTTTCCTGGTTGGGATTTGGACGGAAAAAATCAGGCTCCTCAATACCGTGGAAACTTCTATCGTATTCTTGTCCTTCGTTCTTTAAGTCCATTTTAACTCGTTTTTGTTTTTTTTTTTTTTTGTTACTATAGAAAATCGCGAACTCGATCTAGCACCCGTCACTGTTGATGTGGAAATGAATCAATTTCTATTCAACTACCAATTTCACTCAGTTAATCAACCACCAACTTCACTCAGTTAGGAGAAAAGGATACTCAACCACCAACTTCACTCAGTTGAGCTGAGATTTTACAGGATTCACATTCCTTTTCTCATAACTGAGTGATGAAGTATTCATCACTCAATATAAAGAAGTCCGAAACGTCCACAAATAAAAGAAAGAGTGTTTTTTTTCAACTATATATGTATTTATTATTATTTGCTTATTTACATATATAATTTTTTTACTTCATTCTCATAAATTTTAATTCATAGGTGGAACCGATTTGTCTTACAATCTCTAAGACATAGCCACCTCCCCCAATCGATGCCATGCTGCTTTCTGAGAGTTTGGAATATCTTTGAGGTAGAAAAGTCTGTAGGAATAAATAAATTAAAAGTCACTTTAAATAAAGAACAATGAACGAAAATTTTTATTTTAACTTACTGTGAACTCTCCAAGATCTGCGACAATTCGATCCCCCCAAGGCGTTTTAACTTTTCGTAGAGCAAAAATATTGTACTTGATATCTGCATTAAGCTCAGATATTTTTTTTGATGGTTTATAATTAATTTCGTTAAGGGAGTTAAGCAAGTTTGCTTCTCTTGCAGCGAAATCATCTAGTGTAAAAATGGAATACTCCTCCTCTTCAAAATACATTTTTTTTTTATTATCCCACGCCTCTTTCCCCCCAGATACCGCACGCGCTGGGGTCCATTTTCACCGAGTACGATTGCAATTGCGGTTGCTAGTCGTATCGGCACTTAATTAGAAATTATTTGAAATAAATAAAATAAAAAAAGCGATGGCGATACGAACGTTAGGAAGGCAAGAGTTAGGGACTGCTTAATGCAAGCAGGTACAAAAAGGAAAAACAAAATAAATCAAAGTTTTACATTAAAATCTTACAAAAAGCAAAAAAAGTAAAAATGCAAAATTTAAAATCCAAAAATTTTAAAATTTTAAGTCAAAAAATTATAAAAACACGAAAAAAAAACAAAAAAATAAGCGTGTAGAAGACACTTAAAATTACAATGAGACAAACAATACAAAAAATACAAAAAAAAAACATTCAAGAACGTGGAACACTGGTTTTAAGAATTAGTTTTAGCTTGTTTTTATTGATATTAAAGTTTAATAAGTCTTCATACGCATTCAATAGCTTACTCATTCTTGTCAGTGGCTCATGCATTCCGTAGTTAGTTCTATGTTGGGGGACTTTAATAAATTATGTGAACGCAAAATATAATCTCCACCTCTGTAATTAAAGAAGATAGAACTCAAAATATCTGGAGCATCAGTGACACCAGTAATAATTTGATGAAGGAAAACTATATCATTATTTGTTCTCCTTTGACACAGTTTTTCCATCTGGAAAAATGCAAGTCGATCATCGTAAGAAGGGATATTATTGGGGTCAAACCATTGAAGCCCTTTAAAGGCAAAACGTGTAAAATTGCGTTGAACTGATTCTAGTCTCTCAATATGTATCGCATAATGAGGAGTCCAAACTTGTGATGCATATTCGAGATGGGGTCGTACCAAACTATTGTACAAGGCATAGGAAACGTTAGGGTCAAGGAATTCCTTGGACCAACGCTTAATAAACCCTAACATTGAATTAGCTTTATAAACGATGTTGTTAATATGTTCTGAAAAATCTAAATTAGATGTGAAAAGAACTCCTAAGTCCCTAACTTTAAAGACACGGGATAATATGTGTTGGGATATAACATAATCATAAGATGTAGGATTACGCTTCTTGGAAATTGTCATTGTCTGACATTTTCTTGGGTTAAGATTCAAATAATTCTTTTCACACCATACAACAAACTTATTTATATCATCTTGCAGTTGAACGCGATCTTCATTAGATGAAATGTTTTTGAAGATCTTCATATCATCTGCAAAGATAATAATTTTACTATTTCGAACATTCAACGGAGCATCGTTAATAGCTAAAATAAATAACAGGGGTCCTAAGTGACTACCTTGTGGTACACCCGATTTGGCAATGAAAGGTTTTGAGTAAGAGTTTCTGAATTTTACTTGGTAAGATCTATTATCAAGATATGAAGAAATCCATTTGACAAATCCTGGAGGAAATCCATATGAATTCAATTTAAACTCGATAATAGTATGCGAAAGTTGATCAAACGCTTTGGAAAAATCTGTGTAAATACAATCAACTTCATGTCCACTTTCTACAGAATTCAGACATTTATGCAAGAACGCTAGAAGGTTTGTCACCGTAGAAAGTTTCTGCATAAAGCCATGTTGTTCAAAGCATATAATATTTTTGCTGTAGAAGGCTAAGTTTTCACAAACAACTTGCTCAAAAAGCTAAGGAATGCAAGACAGTTTGGATATAGGCCTATAATTAGTAATATCTGACTTGTCACCTTTTTTGAAAACAGGTGTTATGTATGCGTTTTTCCACATGGTAGGGAAATTTCCTAGCTTTAAAGACAATTCAAAAATATTATGTAAGGGAATAGCCAAAACTGTCCTACATTTTTTTAAAACAATGGGTGGAATACCATCGGGTCCAAAAGAATAGTCGTCCTTAAGAAGGCACATACAATTTACAAGTTCATCGAAGTCGATAAGAACATTGTTAAAAATTACTTGGGGACAGTTTCGCAAATAGGCAAAGAAGTCAGTATCCACTAAAGTTGGAGTATTGATGAAAGACTGACTAAAATTACTTGCGAAAGCATCACAGATATCTGAACTACAGTTCAAGACAATATTGTTGTAATTGAAGTTAATAGGATAAACATCACATTTTTTTTTAGAATTGACAAAATTCCAAAACTTTTTTGGGTCCTGTTTCAGTGAATTTCCCATATTCATAACATATTCACTGTAAAGATCAAAAGAGAGTCTTTTAAACTCTTCGAAAAGAGAGATATAAACAACTTGGTTCTCCAATGTCATGGAACTGATATACTTTTTCCAAGCTTTGTTCTTCTATTCCGACGGGTTTTCAGTTCTTTAGTATACCAAGGATGGCTGGAGTTATTGGGGTTAAAGCTTCTTCTTTTGGGTACTATTTCATTAATGGATCTCATTAAAATACAGTAAAAGCTTGAGATAGTTGGGTCGATGTCATTTAAGAGCGGTATATTTTCAATACCGGAATTTCTTAAACTATCCGAAAGCTGTTGAAAATTAGCTCTGCGGAAGTCATATTTGTACGAACAGTCGTGAGAATTACTATTTTCTAGTAAATAACCGCTCGAGTCAAAAAAAAATGTCAAGTGGTGGGTGATATTTGTCTTTATTAGATATGGCAAAGGAAGATTCAACAACTACTGTACTAACAGCATTTGATGAGAATACCAAATCAAGTAAGCGATTCATGGAGTTCTTTATACAGCTTACTTGTTGCAAGTCAGATGAAATAATATTGTCCAGAAATTGAAGTTCCTGTTGCGATGAACTTGCGGAGGCTTCAAGATAAGACTCGTCGTCAGAAAAAAACCCAGTCTACGTTTGGGAGATTAAAATCACCTAACAGGAGGATATTATTTTCAATACCAGCAATTTCTATGACATAGTCAACTGCTGCAGAAATTTCAGTAAACACTGAAACGGGACTTTTAGGTGGAACGTAAACATTTAAAATAAAAAAAAACTATTGATTCTGTGGTTACTTTGATACATAAGAGCTCTATAGAAAGGTTAAACGGAAAAACAATTTGGGATGAACAGAAACTGTTTCGAACTGCGATAAGAACTCCTCCACCAACAAGATTCACCGCATCCGCATGACGGTCTTTCCTATAAACTAAGAACTCTTTATCAAAGAGTTCAGAATCAAGTATGGTGGCGTTAAGCCAAGTCTCAGTAAATAAAAACACGTCATGCGGTAAAGCTTGTGAATTTTTAAAAATTGAAGTAGTTTTACTACGAAGTCCTCTTACGTTTTGGTAATAGAGGGAAATCCCTTGCAGTTTTTTGGGTCACTTTGTGTACGGTCAATCTGATTTTGTGGATTTCTCCGTTTATTAGGAACAATGAATTCTTTTACCAGGGTGTTAGGTGGCCAAGAAGAATTTAAAATGCCATCAAATAGGGAGTTTGGCGCGATTATTTTAAAAGATGCCACAAAACTATTTGGCTTGCTTATTTTCTGGCATTTCACCTGTAGAGTGTTAGTTAAAGCCTTACATTCTACTAGATGTTTCAATACATCATCTGGTTCAGTCATTGGCATAAGGCGTGAAACGAATATAGTTTTGGGCCTAGGAACAGACGCAAGAGTTTTTTGGACAGTAGTTGAGCTTTGAACAGATGCAAGGCTCGTTGAAGGAAGTTCTGATAATACATTTTGCGGAATAAAATTTAGAGAAGGATTTTGGATAACTTCATTTTCACTATTTAAATCATTGGATGGCTGATTTTCAGGTTCAACTACTACTTTGCTACTCCTCAAATTTGACTTTTTACGAGCAGGACCTGCAATTGAAGATGAAGCTACTTCTCGTCCTCTCTTTTCGGATTGTACAGGGTTTTCGGGGGTTGGGGATGAATGACCAAAACCCGAAATCCCAAAGAGAAAATTCCCAAGAACAAAATCCCCAAAGATGTTTCTTCAAAAGACAAAATATCCAGGAGAAAATCTCCAAAAGACAAAATCTCCCAGGAGAAAATTTCAAAAACAAGATATGTGAGTTCTGAATCAAGCAATAATATATCGCGCGATTTTATTGCTTGATTCAGAACTCACATATCTTGTTTTTGAAAATAATGTTGGATGTTTCGTTTCATAAGATTTAAACAGCTTGTTTACTTAAAAAGAAAATACATTTTTTCTTTAATTTATAACTTCATTTATTATAGTAACAAAATTTTTTAAAGAAAACAAAAATATAAATACTATGTATTCAAAATTAAGCTTTATAAGTTCAGTATAATATGTTCATAAATATAAAAACACAATATCAAAAAATATATTTTTTATTTTAATCAAGAGGTAATACATAGGCTAATCTCTTCAAAAAGGAAAGCTTCTGAAGACATTTTCTTTGCTTCAATAGGTTTTTAATTTTATTATGTCTTATTTCCTCATTCTTTTTTTTACTATTATTTGTGCCCGTATTTAATGTTGTTTTAACAACGATAACTTCTTTTTTTAAATCTTCCAAAAGTTTATAAAGACCTTGATTCTTTTTGCCTACAATTGTCTTCATACGCCTATGCCAGGCTTCTACACAATTTTGTGTTCTTGGGATATTTTTCTCGACTGCATCATGGACCGACCAGAACTGAGGAGCATATTTTATCTGATTAGAAGGGTTTTTGGTGGACACATAATTGCTTTTAAACCATTTAAGAATTTTTTTAAAATCTGCGTCTGAATTATCTGCTTCAATAGCAAGAAAATATTGTGGGATTTCTTCCGGCGGAACGAATGAAAGACTTTTTAACATTCTAACCTGCATGTTGAAGGACTCGACATTCCCATATTTCTTAGATAAATGTTCTTTTTGAACTCTTCTCCACAAAATCTGACTAAAATGGAATAAACATCCCCTGTGATCGGCGTTAGGAAAATGTTTTCTGACCGTAGGCAAAAGCGTGGGTTCGAAATCGGAAATAATTCGTATAGGACATAAATTTATATTTTCTTGGCATGAAATTTCAATCAAAGTCTTAAAGAATTGATCATATGACTCTCTGCATTTTTTGCTCATTAAGCAAAAAATGAGAGGCACAATTTTACCGTTGATCTGTCCATGTATACTAAATAGCTGTCGCATCACAGTTGGAACGATATAAAAAGTTCCATCTATGAGCCAGCATCTCGACTCACTGAGACTTTGTAGTGTTGTCTTTGTTCCGAGGATTATATTAACTTCTCCGTTAAAATCATGTTTACTTAAAACAAAAAGTTCATTTTCCACATACTTCAGCGACTCTGGAATACTAATTTCAACTGAAGTTTTTGGTTCATTTAATTTATTAACACGACGAATACGACTTATTTTCTTTTTTTGGGCATCTTTTGAAGGCAGATACGGTCTGCAATCAGGCTCACAGTTTACAACAGCGTCCCTTATTATTTGCGAAGGAAAAAAGCCGCTTACTCCCGCGGAGTCTTTCAATTCATTATTTATTCGGCATAACTCTTTTTTATGCGAATTTGGTTGATGGTTATGATTACAATTTGATCTAATAATTTGTTGCTCATTGTTTTCTTCAACTGTTACAATAAATGCGTTACATAAAAACTTTTTTTTCGAGTCACAGCACCATCTTACATTTTTTTTTTTTTATTTCTTGAGTGAAAATGATAGCCATAGCCATCCAAAAAAAGTTTTTTGCCACCTTTATTTGAAAGAAAAATTTGCATTGTTTTTTTATTTTTTTTTTTATTTTTTTACCTTCACTTTAAAGTTCGAAATGCCGACACAGACTGATGGTAATCGTTCTCTCATAATTAAGAATATACAATAAAACTCAATTCATAACGGTACTTCTAATACAATAATAACTGATGTCTAACAGCCATGAGTTGGTTTTGAGAACGTGCTCTTTGCTTGTTCATCGCTGTATAGTATGAACATAACTCAGCAAATAAGTTTTTTAAGAAACTTTACATGTTCTTAACATAATACAAAGTGTATTAGGTAAACGAAGAGATTTTTGGGTATTTTTTGGTATTTTTGGAGATAATGACATTAAAGATTTTTTCTTGGAGATTTTGTGCATTGACCTTTTTACTCATGGGAATTTCCTCTTTTTGGTCAATTTTTTTTTGGAGATTTTGTCCAATTGTGATTTTTTTTTTTTTGAGATTAAGGGCCGCTCCCGGTTTTCGGTTGTGGACCTAATGGTCTGAGAACTTAACGTAAGTGGCGTTTCAAGGTCATCCGTGGAGGAGGATTTGTCAATGAAATTATTTGGCACTGGGAAATTGTTTGCATTTTGAGCCATTATTGAAAAATGTACGCTCAATTCTTCAAAACTTTTTGAAATCTTTGAAATGTCATCTTTCAAGGTTGACAGTTTGAAAGATAAACTACCTAAAGAAATTTTTCTACAATTTTCACAGTACCAGAAAGCGATTTTGGATGCGGTTACTTTATCCAAAAAAGCAACTGTTGCACCTACGCATTTTGCATGAAAGAAGTTTCCACATGGATCGAAGCAAGCGTAGAGGGGAGATGCGTCAGAGCGATCTGAACAATTTTTATTCGCGCAACTCATATTGAAAAGAAATGAGAAAGTAAACGAATATTATATAAAAAAAAAACCGAATGAAATAAAATATTAATAAAGAAAAGAAAAAAAAATTTTTGGGTAATGGCGGGATTCGAACCTATGACTGTTGGAGTGTGATGTTAAGGGTAGGCGCTCAGACAAGCTTGACCACGGAGCACGTTTGAATTTAGAGTTAAAAAATTAAGCTTGATTCCCTATCATTAGATTTTAAGCTAGTTTGTATTGAGGGGAAATTTTCGGAATGTGTGAAAGAGCAGGCGCACTGAGAAAACGCGTTTGTTATTATTACAAGAAGTAAATAAGCCAATTAAATACGAAACAAAGACTTACTTGGAAGAAGAGAGCACAATTAAAATTTTGATAACTATTGGAATAACTAATTATTAATACGTATTATACTAGTTAAAATGTTTTGTAAATTAAAGCACTTATAATAGAAAGCAAAATTTATGGCAAAACAAGATTTAAAACCAAATCTAAATGGTCATTTAATTGAAAAAACTGCAGAGGGCAGACACAACACAACTGAAGATTATTAAAACCAGTGTTACCACTCATGATGTTATGTTGTTAGAGCTCGTAATCAACTGTGCTCGTCGGTAACAACGAAATTTCCTTTTATAGAACCCCTAGTAGAAGTATCCCAGATCCCCACACAAAATATATATAAAACCTAAAGAAACAATTTTTTTCTATTTTTTTTCTTTTTTGGAATATTTTCATGTTCAATCAGGAAAATAATATTATTTCAAAACGAATTTTCTGAGTCTCATACGAATCAATACCTTCAATGTGGGATCCTTTACCTGTTCATCCTTACCTGTTGATCCTACGAGAAATTTTTTTTGTTTGATTGTTTTTTATTACCCTTGAAAGGAAGGTGATAAAGTTGAAAAAAACGGAAATATATTGATCCCTTGAAGAATTTTCTTTGATGTTGGTTTTTTATTACCCTTGAAAGGAAGGTCATAATTTAAAAAAAAGAATCATGTGTATCCTTACAAATGATACTGAATCAAATACCTACAATGTAGGATCCTTGCATGTTGATCCTACGAGGAATTTCTTTCGTTTGATTGTTTTTTATTACCCTTGAAAAGAAGGTGATAAAGTTGAAAAAAAACGGAAACATATTGATCACTTGAAGAATTTTCCTTAATGTTTGTTTTTTTATTGCCCCTGAAAGGAAGGTGATAAATTTGAAAAAAAAAAAAACTGAAACATGTTGATCCCATGAAGAATTTTCTTTGATGTTTGTTTTTTTACTACCCTTGAAAGGAATATGAGCGATTATTACAAACCCAAAACACGTTGTCAACGCGGTTTACAACCTAATATAAAAACCCAAGCCACGTTGTGAACGAGGTTAAGAACATAAAGTTACGTTGCCCAAAAAATTAAAAGGACATTAGACTTTGTTTCTTTTAAACTCAGTTTGAATTTTGTTTTCATTTCAAAAGGAGGTCTTGTGACATTTATATTTTCTTTCGACATTTGAAGTTTTTTATAAATATAATTTTTTTTTCTCAAATATTAAAGTTATTTAAACAAAGTTTTTTTTTTCTTAAATACATGTGAAAAGTGTGAAATAAAATAAATAAATTCACTAAACGTATCTTTGAAAATCCTTGTTTCGAGTGGAAAAAAAACAAAAAAAAAACAAAAAAATCTTTCCAAAGTTTGTGGGACCAAAAAATAAAATAAAACGTACCTTTGAAATCTTATTTTCGAATTTCAAAAACCTATTTGCAAATTATTAATTTTTTTGTACACAGTTAAAAAAAAAAAACAAATTAATCATGAATAACACAAAGTCTTGTAAAAATAAATAAAATAAATAGAGTGGCGCGACAGCTCTTGAAGAGCCAAGGCCTAAGTGGCTTACTCTCATCAACAATTCTCTGAGTGCGTGTGAAGAATTGAGGGGACCTACAATTTAACGCCGATTCCGAACGGCAAAGTTTAGAAGCACTTTTTTATGACAGATTGATACTCTTGGAAGATTTGTCAGGTCTTCGCAAGAGGCAGTACCCGTGAAAGATGAAATAAAAACTTGGCCTGAGTAGGACTCGAACCAACGACGTTCTGCTTAGCAGCCAACGCACTTACCAACTAAGCTACGGGCAACTGCAAAGTCTTGTGCTTTTTGCAAAAAAAATGTTTTCGAGTGTCGGTGTGTTAAATCGTCACATACAAACTGTGCATTTAAACTTGTCGGGATCTTGTCGTCTCTGTGGGGAGACGTTCGAATCCCAAATAATTCAAAAGGCGCATTTGATTCAATGCGCAAAGAATAATCAAAATGGACAGGAACATCCATTGAACCAAAAACAACAACTACAACAAGAACAACAACCACAACATCATCATCAACATCAAAAAATACCAAGACAACGTCATCTTGAAATACAAGTACAACAACAACAGAAATTAATTGAAGCACTTCAATTACAAATGCGTGAATTTCAACAACATAAGGACGAATCAGGACTGTTTGCCACCGCCGGTTTGACACCGCCAGTTCACCACCGCCAGTTCACCACCGCCGGTTCACCACCGCCAGTTTGCCACGGGACAGTTTGGCACCGCCGGTTTACCACCGGACAGTTTGACGCCAGAGCAGATAAGGTAGTGCCTTATCAATAGTAATTTATCGACAGTCCAAATCGAAAATCAATGTTTAAAGAACTGTCAAAGTGTTGTGTTATCGGAAAATTGTTTATTTACAAAAAAGGCGAATTTTCGTCAGTGAAAATTAAGAAATATCAGTTTTATTTCTAATTTATTTGAGTGATAATGTGAAAACTAAAAAATAGATAATGTAATATTCAAAATTCTTCTTCTATTCGTCGTAAAGGTCCATGTTAGGTTAGGTTAGGTTAGGTTATGAGGGGTGTGCACAGCGTGAGCTGTTGCGTACACGGGGGCCTATTGGTCCATTGTGATCCCCTATAAAAAATAAAAGTTAGCATCGATGCTTCTCAGGGTCGATTAACGTAGACTGGCTCGTTAACGAACCAACCTGTGCTATCTATAAATTTCTTCATATTTGCCATTGAGACCTGTGCTAGATCATCCAGTTCTCCAACAAACCTGTTTCCGAAATGTCGGAGGCGGCTAGTTTGGAGGTTCGGACAGTCACAGAGCAGGTGTTTAATGGTTTCTATTTCCTCCTCATCCTGACAGCTCCTACAAAAATCGGGTGCAAATGCCCCTATCTTGTTGGCCATTGTGAATATGGCGCAATGACCCGTTAGTACACCTATCAAGATTTTAATGTTCTTTTTACTCAGCGATAGAATATACCGAGTTTCTTTTTCATTTGTGTTAGGCCATAAACTTCTAGAGATTACGCAATCGTCCCTGGATTTCCAGGAGTTATTGATTTGCTCTTTTAGTTTAAGGTCTATCTTCCTCTTGAGTACCCCAATTGGGACGAGTGGTCCCCTAATTGAATGGTCGCTACTACTTGTGTCTGCTTCTGACCCTTTCCTGGCTAGTTCATCTACTATTTCGTTCCCTTCTACACTAGTCAAAACAATTAAAGGAACACTTGAAAAAACTCAAAAATGGAGTGTTTTTTTAAAAGGCTGTATCTCAGTAGAAAAAAGTCGGATTGAAGTGAAACAAAAAGTTTTTCAAAGGTTATCATTTTTTCTTTTCAAATTATTTTGAGTTAAAAAAAGTACCGTTAGTCGTTTTTGCTTGAGCGAAAAAAATGTTCACTCAATTTCAAAATCGAAAAAAAATAAACTTTGAGGTTTCATAAAATGAACGGAAATTTTTTTTTCAATCCAATCAATCTAAGATTAAATTTTAGAATTTTGTTGGCTATAATTCACTGTTTGGTTCAGATCGCTACGATTTTTTTTCTAATCAAAAAATGGGTTTACATGCAAAAACTCAATTTTGACTTTGGACCCTAATAACTCTGCTAAATATTGACTTACAAAAAAAATAAAGGCAGATTTGAAAAATTTGTTAAGTTTTCTACACAAAAACATTTTGAAAAAATAAAAATATTGCTTTTTTTCAATTTTTTCTATCAATTTATAAAAAGGTCCAAAATAAGCATTTTTCAACTTTTTCATAAAAACTACCGTTATTTTGTGGTTTTCAGTGATACAACTAATCTGAGGCTTAATTATTAAAGCTCATAAAATTTCCTTGATTTCGGTGAAAATTTCACATCAACACGATTTACCGTTTCTCTGTTTCGATCAATCAAACTTACGAAACACTTTTTTTCAATTTTAAGGAAAGCTTTGTTTTTTCTTATTTTTCTGTACTTTTGAATTTTTTGAATTTTTTTTTTTAATTTGTTCATTATCATTATGATTATGTGAAATTCGGACGAATTTCCTTGATTTTGATGAAAATTCGTCCGAATTTCACATAATCATAATGATAATGAACAAAATAAAAAAAATTCAAAAAATTAAAAAAATTCAAAAGTACAGAAAAATAAGAAAAAAGATTGATTGGATTGAAAAAAAAATTTCCGTTCATTTTATGAAACCTCAAAGTTTATTTTTTTTTTCGATTTTGAAATTGAGTGAACATTTTTTTCGCTCAAGCAAAAACGACTAACGGTACTTTTTTAACTCAAAATAATTTGAAAAGAAAAAATGATAACCTTTGAAAAAAAAATTTATTTCACTTCAATCCGACTTTTTCTACTGAGATACAGCCTTATAAAAATCCACTCCAGTTTTGAGTTTTTTCAAGTGTTCCTTTAATTGTTTTGACTAGTGTATATTGCTATGTCCAGGAACCCAGCAGAGCTTTACCTGGTTAGTGTGGCAGATTTTATTTAATTCCTTCCTACAGTTTAAAACTGCTTTTGATCTTATGGTCTCACTGGCTAAGGCTTTGATAGCAGCCTGGCTGTCCACGAAAAAAGTGATCTCCGAAGAGCTTAGCTTTTCGTGATGTGCCAATTTAGCTGCTTTTTCAATGGCAAAGATCTCGGCCTGAAAGACACTACAGTCAGCTGGGAGTTTATACGATGCTCTGATGTTGAGAGATTGGCAAAACACTCCAGCACCTGTTCCTGATTCCATTTTTGAACCGTCAGTGTAGAAAGGGATACCCTGTTTACTTATAAGTGAATTAGGATCCCAACCCTGTCTTTCTGGTATAAAAATAGAAAATTTCCTATCGAAATCTAGTAAAGGGGGGAATGTAATCGGTGGTCTCCATCAGTCCTGGAATCGTGCCATATCTTTGTAAGATTGACCCGTGTCCATAAGTGCTGTGCCTCCAAAAACTCAGTTCTTTTAAACGAATTGCAGTTTTGGCTGCCGTGCATCTTATGAACTCATCCAGAGCCGGGAGGTCCAAGATCATTTCCAACCCAGCCTGTGGCGTGGGTCTTTGAGCCCCTGTTATTCCTATACAGGCTAGTCTCTGTACCTTATTCAGGTTCTTGAGATAGCTTGATTTTTCCACCGCCTTCCACCATACAATAGAGCCATAGGTAAGAATGGGTCTGACAATCGCTGTGTACATCCATTGGATGACCTGCGGTCGCATGCCCCAACGTTTACCGAAGGTCTTTTTGCATGTGTAGAATGCACATAGTGCTTTTTTCATTCTTTCCTCAGTATTACGCTTCCATGAAAGCTTGGAGTCAAGGATCACTCCTAGAAATTTAGCTTCCTTAGAAAGTTTTAGAGGAGTACCATTTAGTTTGGGAGGGTTGAAGCCCTCCAGTTTCCGTTTCTTCGTGAACAAAACTAACTCCGTCTTGGTGGGGTTGACCCCGAGACCGTTCTTAGTTGCCCAGGAAGATAAATCCTTTAATGCGTTTTCCATAATGTTTTCGATGATGGTAAGGAACTTGCCTGATACTAAAACCACTATGTCATCTGCATATGCCACGATTTTAATGCCCTGATTTTTGAATTTTGTGAGAATTTTGTTGACTACGAGGATCCAGAGCAGGGGTGAGATAACTCCTCCCTGTGGTGTGCCTCTAGTAACTGTTTTCTCAATAGTGCTAACTCCTATTTGAGAGTTGATAGTTCTGCCATTTAACATGGTGAAGATCCAATCGACAATGACAGATTCAACTCCAACTTCAACTAAGGCAGTTTTGATTGATTCCGTTTTAACGTTGTTGAACGCACCCTCGATATCAAGAAATGCTGCCAGTGTATATTCTTTATGTTAAAGACTTTTCTCAATATGTGAAACCACTTCGTGCAGAGCAGTCTCCACTAAAGGTCCATAATCAAGTCAATGACGTTTTTAAACAAAAAGCAGAATGTCCGATGAAGAATACCAATCGCTATCTTAAGAAGAAGAACCCATCACTTGTATAAAATTTACAGACGATGGGTCACATTTCGTGTCGGCCGGTTTGGAATTTGGATGGAGCTGTAATTGTTTGGAATTTGGCACAAGTTGTGAGTAAAGCCGACCATAATCAAGAGCCCTTGTATGCCTTCAACGATCATGGGCTATCTGTAACAGTTGTGTTTATTGGAAGCGGTGGCATTCGTTCTTATCTGTACTCGGTGTCTTTGGACAGAACATGCAAAATCTATGATTTTAGCTCGGGAATTTTACTTCTAAATGTTGTATTTACGGAGAGCCTTAGCTGTGTGGCTGCGAATGGTCTGTAGACTTCGGTTCATGTTGGAACAACAGAAGGTCAAATATACGAATTTCACATTAACTCAGTCCCGCGGACCAAAGCAAGTTTTAAAGTTTCATTATTAACAGTTTTATTAATTTTTGTGAAAATCTGTTCTTTGCAGGAGTACCACATGACGAAGGACAACATAAATAAATACTTTGGACACAAAGGTACGGTGTCTTTTATTGCACTGTCAGTTGATGGTGAAACTCTTGTTTCTGGGGGAGAAAATGCCCAAGTCCATTTGTGGCACATTCCGAGTAAACAACTGATAAGAACCCTCACCCACAGAGCTCCTATATCGAATGTAACTCTCTGCTTGAAGAAACTCGCTATTTTCGGACCTGAAAATAATTTGACGCAAATTTTCACCAACAGCCTCAAACGGATGATGGATTCTGTGGAAGCTGATCAGGCGCACACGGTCGATGTGCTGGTCGAAGCATATGATGACGAGCAAGGGTGTCAATTGTTGACAAAACGAGCGACGAAACAAAATCAATTCATTAACTACCATTGCAGGAACAAGAGACGGGAAATCAAAAAACTCAAAGATATTAACAGGAAATTATTTTCAATTTCAACCAAAAGTATACTCAACACTTAACCAACACAGGATACCAATCGCTATCTTAAGAAGAAGATTTCTCGACCAGCGAGAACGAATGGAAACCAGGAAAATCATCCTCAAATCGTCGTCGCCAAGCATCCGATGAATCTGAGGACGATGATAGCGATTTCGGTGAAGATACTCTAAGTTCGAAGAGAAGGTAAGTGTAATCGATTTTGAAAACTCCACCTTCAAGCGAACATCGTTATGTTTTTCATGCTCTCACAGGGATGCAAAATCACCATCTTCCAAGAATGGTGCTTTTGCAAAACAATCTACGAAGAAACGCAAATCCACTGGCACATCTCTGAGGACAAAACTTTTCAACAAATACAAACCTCCGCCAACGTGCCAATCAATCAAATCAGGGCGAGCAACAAAAACAAAACACTGCGGAAGGTGAAATGAAGGCACCACGCACCGCCACGAATAAACGGGCTGTCCGAAGTGTTTCAGAAGTCAGTTGCGATGATTATCTCGTCCAACCCGATGAAATCGACCTCAAGTCTAGTTTCTTCGACGTCAAGCAATCAAGATCGAATGAGAAACAAGCAGCACCTCAATTCGATCGTAATGCTGGCATAAAATTGTCCGATTCAGAAGAGAATGATGACGATGACGATGACACAGAGTCCAGCAAAGACAAACATTACAAACACTGCCGCCGAATTTGAAGATTTCGTAGCCATGGTGAATAAAGAGTGCTGAGCTAAATTTGCTGAATTGGTTAGACGAGCTGAGAAACTTCTCGAATACCTGCCCTGGCCGGTGGAGTATGAAAAGGACTCGTATTTGAAACCGTATTTTACATCGTTGGATGTTCTTACGTTTGCCAGCAGTGGTGTACGGGCTGGCATAAATATTCCCAATTGTGAGTGCATGTTTCAAATGTGCTTTATTCTAATTAACGTGAAATTTCATTTACAGATAACGAAATCCGTCAGGACGAAGGTTTCAAAAATGTCTCCCTAGGCAACGTATTGGCGAATATCAATCGAAAAGATCCAATTCCATTCCTTTCGGAGGAAGACCAAGAACTATTCAAGGAATTCAAAGTGAAGTCATTTGAGGTAAAGTCCGTTTCAAGCGCTTTTTTCCTGGTTTGTAACTTGTATATGCTTTTTTGCAGGTCCAAGTAGGTTTGCATGAGCTGCTAGGCCATGGAAGTGTTTCGCATCGACGAAAACGGCAAATTGAATTTCGACCCAGAAACCCCCTAACCGGTGACCGCATTGCCACCTGGTATGTGCCTGCAGAAACCTACGATTCAAAATTCGGTGCACTCGGCTCATCGTAAGAGGAATGTCGTGCCGAAGCTGTAGGCTTGTATCTATCACTGCAAAGAGATATTGAAATTTTCGGCTATAAAGATCCTAAAGAACAAGAGCGCATCATCTACATTTATTGACTCAGTTTGATATGGAATGGAATGGGTGTTGCCCTAGAGATGTTTAATCCGCAATCAAAAACTTGGATTCAGGCATACAGTCGTACTCGTTTTGTTATTATGTGGCCTCTACCTCTAATCGCAAGCAATTGAAGAGTTCCTAATAACGCTGCAAGTGTATAAATCTACGGCTGATATAAATGCGGCTAAGAGAATGTACGATCATTATTCCGATGTGTGTGTCGATTGACCGCATCCTTGGGCTAGATGGCGTGATATTGTTTTTGCACAAGAAACCTCGTATTATTCTTGTGCAAGCGAATACGGATGTTAAGGATGATAAAGTTCAAATTCAAATACTTTAACGTTTAATAAAAGGACTTGATAATTATGAATTTTAAATGCATTTATGATTTTGTTTTGGTAGTTATTGACGAAGTCTCTCGTTCCAAGGCGCGCTGCTTGATCTTCTCATAAAGAGGAGTTAATCGGCCTTATTCGCCTAGCATTTTCAATAGTTCGTTATACTAAGTTGAACTTGATAAAACTTTCATCTAGCTTACCCTATAACGTTTACGCTTAACAACCTCATCCTTAATCAACGATCTAACGATGCAATTGTTCCATAGTTGGCTTTCCAAATGGAAAAATAGAAAATCATTGGTGCAAAACTCGGAAAATGTAGAAATAGAGCGATTTCCCCTACCCACCCTTCGGATATACCCCCCTTTGTCTTTTTTATAAAAAAAAAACAATTAACACCCTAAAGGTAAATAAAAGGCATCGCATATTTACTAAACAACCATTTCCAATTAAAACATTAACTCATCAACACATAACAATAACAAACTCATACGCTCGAGAAGAGTTAGCGGACAGGAACTTTTGCTACGGTTTATCTTGCTGTCGAGATCGGGAAGCCGAAAGACTCTACGCTGAAAGAAATCCCAATATAAGGCGCCCAAGTGGTAGCATGTTTTCAAGAATCCGCCGACGAGAGCACGGAGAGCTAGAAGTGAAAGGTCAATGGCAGACGTTATCAATGAACAAAATGATTAATCCAGGGGAAATCCAATACTTTTCTACTTTATTATAATAAAAGAAAGGTTAATGTTTCATAAATAAATTAAACTAAAAGTCCAGATAGGTAAAAATAAATTAACAAAGATTTTCTTAGAAAAAAGTTGTTTTGGTTTTTCTTTAATTTCTCAAAAACGCACCAAGGAACTTCTGTCAGGCATTAAAAGAATTGTTGTCATTGCCCAATCGGAAAACTTCTACGTACCTACCTACCTACAACCCGCAAAGTTCGCTGTTGAATCTTCTCCATAATCCATCAATGCACATGGGCCATAGATAACCCCAAGAACTTTTTTATCGAAACAGTTCATTTATCCGACTGTGTCCATGTTTCTGCACCATACAGTAGGACTGGGATGATGAGGGTGTTGTGCTCGAATGCTTTCTTAGCCTCTTAAGCTGAACCCAAAGAAACAGCGATTAGCGATCGATCTTTTGCTCACAAATCTTTATTTCAATATACCTAGTATTAGTTTTGAAATATTATATTGCATGCCTTAAATGACAGTGGTTTATGTAATAATAATTAGTTCCATGGATCCATTGGATCTTCCACCTTATGAATATCGTTTGAAATAGTGTAACAAACATGAATCAATGTTGACCTTACCTATCAGTAGCATTACATTTTCGAATTGTTTTGTAATGTTTCAACGTTACTCCAATGTACTCCAAATAAGTAAACCACAGCCATTGAAAAAACCATACTTTTATTATTCTTTTTTTATAAGGAAAACATAACATAAACATATCTTTCATTATAAAAACTTGGTGAATGAAAAAAAAAATATTTTTCATTGCAATAAGTCAAACAATATAAACAAATTAAGGAAAATAGTACGCGTAACCACCATAATTTAATACGATTTTTTTTTTTATAGGCTTTAAAATTAATTTGATATTCGCGATCTCTTTGAAGCTGCGATAATAAATGAATCCTTAAATGAACGACATTTTCCAATGTCTGATCACAGAGTTGGCACGTAATTGCTGCTAAGAAGCCATCACTGCAATTGAAAAATAAGATTCAATTAGAATAATAAAAGGATACATAAAATTATAATTCTTACAATTGATTTATACGATGCAATTCTCGACAATGCATATTGAGGGCGTGCATACGATTAAATGATTCATCGTAAGGATGAAGGGTTCCTACTTTATGATGAGACTCGTAATTTTAGCTGCAAGGTCGACACGAATGTTAGGCGAAACTGTTTGTTTATCATCTCTGGGATCAGTGTACAGAATGGTGTCCATTGAGTAACGATTTTGATTTATCTGAAAGAATTTTGAAAAATAAAATAGAGTCGAGTCAACATCGAAAAGACAAGTTCTTAAATGCTTACCAATTCAAGGTCAGATGTTATAATTTCACACTTCCAGACGCACACTTCCAAGCACTTGCATCCGATTGTTGCTTTCACCACCATCAAGGAGGCACGATGCAATAGGCAGTGATCCAATGGCGAAAAAAGTGGTGCACAGAACCGGCGGAACGAAAAGGCATCCAAGAAATGCATTGTTTGTTTTTTGGCAGAACTTTGTTAAGTAGTCCGCAATAGTCGATTTCATTTTTGAATTCCGTCGTTGGTAAGTTGCTGGTCTTCTCATTTGTCTGTCCGAAACATTGTCATCATATTCAAATGAATTTCGCCCTCGCTGAATTTTTGCATCCTTTTTTCGATAGGACGAACAACATCCATACAATTCTGTGACTTTTCAATGGCACTCAAATCGATGGGGTCTTCCAACTCGTTGAGACGTCCATCAGTTGGATTGGAATCTAATTCGAAGAGAGTTTGCCTTCCAAAGGAATTTGGGATGCGTAAGTCCTTTGTTGTAAGGATCAAAGCATTGGCTAAATTCCTGCTTCTAAGCTCCAAATCTCCTCGACCTGTACATCTTCAACACATAAAAGCAAGGAGTAGGAGCATTTAAAAAGCAAAAAAAAGGGATTTGCCTAAATTTAATGGTCTTACCAATTTCTCTGATAAATTCAGTAAATACTTCCGATCGCTTTGGATAATCCATCTCAATTTACTTTCGCGTGACAAATTTTTATTTGATAAATTGAAAAATAGAAAAATGACAGCGTCGACAAGGAAGTTCAATAAATGGTGAGTTCACCGATCGGCAATGTAGTTGTTCAATAATCTTATTAAGGGCGAGACAGCATTTAAGTGATTTTATTTTTCTGCAGCAGATATTATTTGCTCGAAGAGTAAAATCTAATCTGTTTTCAATTGAAACAAAACATTGATTTGCCGTCAACGGGCCGGCAATATTTTTGCTTAAACGTTATCCAACGAATTAATTCGTTTTGAATTCGTCTTTCGAGTTTCGAGAATAATCTATACAGATTTTAACCCACACTAAAATCTTGGTAGTTTTGCAAAGTCAAATGAAATTATAATTTTTGAAAAAAATTATTGAAGAGAGCTCGACTTCTTTCTTTTTTAGTTATCAATAACTAACTTTTTGTGAAAACGATAGGAAATTTAGATTTATTTCTTGAAAATATTATTGTTGTTTTGTCAGGATCAGGTAGTTACAAATGTTTAATTGAATTCTTGAGATGGTTGAAGCATAATTACTTAATTTTCAGAACATGGACTTCAAAATGCTGGATTAACTCCTAGAATCTCCTTCATCCGAGGACGGAAATATCTTGACAGTTTTCAATTTTCTTTTTTCACTTTTTTAATAATATTGTAAAGCACTAGCCAATAACTTCACACGCGAAATTTGAGAGGAATTTTAACTTGCCAATTATTTCCAAGAAAATATAAACTAAAACGATTCAATTGCCAAAAGCCACAAGTTTATTGGTCTGAAGACGATTACAGACTGAACAAGATAGTAAAAGAATAAGAAACAGAACACAAACCAAAGGAAGAAGAAACATTTAAAAGAAAAGAAGAATGACAGATCGTTGCCAGTGTCGCCACCGTTGGTGAGTACAGAAGTACATTCAGTGATGCCACCTTTACTCCCGTACAAATATTAAAAGTTTCAAATGCCAGGATTGTCATAAACGTCAAACTAAATTACGTTAAAAGTTCAGTGGAAACGTCTTTCGTAGTTTTAAATCACATGACTTAGGCCGTGTCCGAATTCAGTTAAAAATGGGTTAAAACTTGACGTTTGGTTAAATTTTGACACTTCGCATTATTTGACTAGCTGCTGAGCAGGTTAAAAAATGACAGTAGTGGTTAAAAATTCATCCATTTTTAATTTTTAACCACAATTCATCCAATTCGGACACGGCCTTAAATCAAGTTGGTGGGAACATACTATTAGGTGAAGTGCAGCTCTGCCTGGTGCGATCTTACCTTTTCCTTATGTGTACTACAAAAGCAGGTCAGGTAGTTTGATATATATTTTTTTACAGGGTGCTACTTTGCAGAAATGTTAATTCGGGTTTTCTTAGTCCGAGTTACGTTTAAATGTTTATTAAAACCTCATGTTTGGATAAAGCGATAAACAGATTGAACCAGCAACAGCAACAGCGCCAGCAATAGCGGCGGCCATTGTTTTAGAGCTCATGTATTTTAATCGTTCGACACAGAATAAACCAGCACCAGCAACGTCAACAGCGCCGTTTGGTCAAAGTACCCAGGCCAATGAACACCTCTTGTCGCCCAGAGAACACTCTATTGGAGCCTGGTGAAAAGTGTCCATCTGATATCCTTAACTTAATTGAAATCTTGGCATGATACAAAGTTCTTTTGTGTGCGTCTGGATACTCACGGACCAAGGACCTCGCCCACCGACGTTCCTAGCTGTGCCTACCGCAAGCATGCCAAGTCTGGTCTCGTTGAGTATAGTCCAGTTTGTCAATCAACAGAAATAGTCGCAACAAAGTGAAAGGTTTTTGGATAAAAAAACCGCCGCCCATCTGTTCGAAGAGTATGAAGAGTTGCAAGGCGGTATTGAGGAAGTATTGAGGTCTTCTTATTTGTATCTTTTGCAAATGTGTCATTTTGTTTTATATTTCAGAGCCCCATCATTGTGCTTTTCATCTCTGAGACAGAAAAACTTTGATGCTGTGCAACAACGCGATTCGTGCAGTAATAGTTTGGGTCTTCTATTTAAGTATCAATGCAAGTAAACTGTTGATTCTTAAGTGTCAATAGAAAAATAACATTTATGTACCTATGTATTTATAGATCATCGCAAGGATCTGTGAGCCTGTGCTGAGATCATAGAGAGTGTAGTGAACTCGAGAGGCCTATGACTGAGAAACAGAACGAACAGCTTATTAGCTTATTCCTTTTGATCAATTTTAAAGAACCATAACTAGAAAACTAATGACTTCTATCTTGATCTGTTGTAGTTGTTGTTTGTTAATGTGAAATACGTATTCACTATTATGTAGGTATTAGGTTTACATTTCAACGCAGCGTGGATTAAGGGGCCGACCCGTCAATCCGTCAGCGTAAATGCGTACGTTTCTGCCAACGTATTTGCTGGATGGAACCGTCCCATAGAATACGTTGTATGCTTTGACAGTCTCATTTACTTGGTGTAAAAATAATTCACAAAACTGCAAATCCGAACAAAAAATAAAAATAAAAATATGAAAATCATGTCAAAATTATTTGTTTGCAAAAAATTTTCATTATCCATTGCCTTTCCTTGTTGCTGTGGGAACACATTGAATTAACTGCTCGTCAAATTTAGTTGTCAACGGAGCAACGGATGCAAAAAGTAGAAAGTTAACCAACTCTATCCGTCGTATCCGTCACATACGTTGCTTATGGGACGAGTTTAATAAGAACATGTGTATTCTATTGTGCTGTCGGTTGAAAACGTCAACGCTGACGCACTGACGGATTCCATGGGTCGGCCCCTTTAAATTTAAACCGATCTATCCCTAATATGCTGTTTCCACTGACGCTAATCACTAATATTATTTATTTTCATTATTATTATTTATAATATTTATTATTCTTTTATTTATAGAAATTATAACATAACAAAAACGCACTCTCTTCTATTTTCTTTTCCAACACAGAATTATTCCATTTGCAAAAACTGTCAAGTTTTTAGTATGTGTTAAAATCAGTGTGAAAATCTGTGCAGATTCGTTTCAAAACATGAATTCAGAACGAATCAATTCGTCGAGAAAAAACATCAATACTTTTCCCATTGGAAAACGTTTAAGAAAAAATATTGCCGGCCCGCCCCGGCGACCGACGGCACATCAATGTTTTGGTTCAATGGAAAACCTTATAAGACAAATAAAACACATTTTGAAGAAAGACAATCTATATTTTTGAAATCATATGCCATATTTTATGCAAATTATTTGCTGGAAAAAAAAGACTTAAATGTTCTCTCTGGGGAGAACGGCAAGACATTTCTTTTACACTTTCTTTATTTATTGGAAGCGATTTTTTTTGTTTCAAAATTAATTTCTACCCAAAAAAAAACAAGCACCCTGTGGAAAGATATTTCACTATTTCACACTACCTTATCTGCTCTGGCGTCAAACTGTCCGGTGGCAAACTGGCGGTGGCAAACTGTCTCGTGGCAAACTGGCGGTGGCAAACTGCCGGTGGCAAACTGTCCGGAGGTGAACTGGCGGTGGTGAACTGGCGGTGGCAAACCGGCGGTGATGAAAAGTCGTGTACCGACATAAGGAACAGCAACAAAAACGTCCATCAATTATATCAGCAGCTTCAAAAATAGACGATCAACCATCTACTTCTGCAGCAGAAATTGTTAGAAAAATAAAGAACGAAAGTTTGGCTACTTGCACATTTTGCAAGGAACAAATACCCAAAAACAAATGGGTACAACATATTCGGAAGAATTCTCACAAAGCCAAAGTTCAAATGTGATGGAAATAAGGAATTCCTTTAAAAATCGTGTAATTTCCCTTTCCGTTCAAAATAAAAATGAACATGAACTGGATCCGAAAGTATTTTTGAATGACAACGAAGCGATGCTACACGAAATTCTTAGCCAAAAAATACACGAGCACAACTCCGTAAAATTCAACTTGGAACTTTTTGCGGAGTATGTAAAAATAAGTGGTGAGGAAATGGTGATCGAATTAAAATCAATGGCTGCGGAAATGAAAGCAGTTTTCTTGGAAGTAGAAATGAATCCCATTCTCGAAGATATGTTTGAGACTATCCTCATGAAAATGGATGAATTCCAAGAAAAGGATAGTGGATGGGCACTGATAAGAATAAAATCAGTGGAAATCAACGTAAACAAATACCAGCCATTGAGTGGTTCAAGTTATTTACCATTGCCAAAAAAATAGCTGACAAGAAAGCCATTGTCAATATTCAAAACAATGATGAATATTGTTTTAAATGGGCAATTATATCTGCTGTTCATTAGGTTGAGATACATGCAGAGAGAATATCTTCATACCAAGTGTCAGATATATCCAGAGATATAATTGCCCTAAATAATATTATACTGGATTTCACTGGGCTCTCATTTCCCCTTGAACTGCCGGAAATCAGAATATTTGAATGTAAGAATAACATAAGCATCAATGTTTTTGGATTTTCTGAGGGAGAAAACCCTCAAATTGAAGGTCCTTATTACATGACAATGCAAGAAAAACGCATTCATGTTAATCTTCTACTCCAAATGAAAGGCGAAGTTACGCACTTTATGTGGATAAAGCATATAAGTCGTTTGATAACAAGTGATGTTGTGGAAAGTTCAAGGAGAAAATTACTGTTCTGCAATACTTGTTTGCAGCATTTTTACAATGACCCCTCATTCGTTAAACACAAGGGCGAGTGTAAAAAAATGGTGACAAAAATGCCAGCCGAGGATAAAAAGATTATCAAATTTTCATCATGATAAACAAATGATGGTTCCGTTTGTAACGTATGCAGATTTTGAATGCATTCTGAAACCAGTTCAAACCTGTTTCCCGGACCCGTCAACGTCTTCGACAACAATTGTTCAAGAACACGTTCCATGTGCATTTTCATACTACATGAAATGCTCTTTCGATGAAACCGAAGATGTAATGCGGACTTTCATAGGTATTATTTAATAACTTATTTTCTATAAAACAAAATTCTTATATATATATATTTTTTTCTTTTCTTTATAGGAGAAAACTGTACTAGGAAATTCATTCATAGTTTAGTTGAAGACACGATGGACAAGTATAGCAAGCATATTAGAAGCGTGACACCGATGAAACCTCTCACAGAGATGCAGGCGTTTTGTTTTGAGAAGGCAACAATGTGCACATTATGCGCCAACAAATTCGATATTGGAGACATGAAGGTAAGGGATCATTGTCACTTAACAGGTGAATATAGGGGGGCAGCCCATAATCTCTGTAATATTAAATATAAGATGCCAAATTTCTTTCCAATTTTGTTTCATAATTTATCTGGTTATGATGCACATCTATTCTTCAAATCGCTTCGAGAAATCGATGGTGAAATCAAAGTGATTCCTTTGAACAAAGAAAAATATATTTCTTTTTCAAAGAAAATCTATATTAATGAAAAAAATTCTATAGAACTTAGATTTTTAGACTCTTTTCGCGTTTTGGAGAGAAAAGGTGTATTTCCATATGATTTTTTGGATTCTTGGCAAAAAATGTCTGAACCATGTCTTCCTGAAAGAGTGAAGTTTTTCAACAAACTCACGAATGAGGAATGTTCAATTGAAGATTATCAGTTGGCCATAAGCATATGGAATCATTTTAACTGCCATAATCTTAAAAGTTATATGGAAATATACTTAAAAAGTGATGTTTTGTTGCTAGCTGATATTTTTGAAAATTTCAGAAAAGTTTGTAAGCATAGATACAGTTTAGATCCTTGTCACTACTATACAGCTCCTGGTTTATCTTGGGATGCTATGTTAAAAGTGACAAAAGTGGAACTGGAACTCTTGACTGACATTGAAATCTATAATTTCTTTCAAAAAGGGATAAGAGGCGGCCTTACCCAATGCAGTCATAGATATTCCAGAGCCAATAATAAATTTATTGAGTCCTATGACTCTGAAAAACCATCATCATACTTGGTTTATTTAGATGCAAATAATTTATATGGCTGGGCAATGTCTCAGAATCTTCCTTGTGGAGATTTTGAATGGCAGAACCCACTTAATTTTTCTCTGGAATACATATAGAAAGTCTGAATGATATTTATGTTGGATATGTTTTAGAAGTTGATCTAGAATATCCCGATCATCTGCTTGATATTCATAACGATTTGCCTTTTTGCCCAGAAAATATTGCAACGCCAGGCTCTAAATTCAAGAAACTAGTAGCAAGTTTCTTACCAAAACGGAACTATGTTATTCACCTTGAGAGTTTAAAGCAAGCTCTGAAACATAGTTTGATTTTAAAAAAAGTCCATCGTGTGATTAAATTTAAACAATCAAAATGGCTGGAACAATATATTTCCCTTAATACCGAACTTAGAAAGAAAGCTAAAACTGATTTCCAGAAAAGGTTTTTCAAGTTAATGAATCTTTCTTTTTATGGTAAAACAATGGAAAATATTGAGAAACGTACTGATGTTAAAATTGTTACACGATGGGAAAATAAAAAAAATCATTGGGTGCTAGAGGTTGGATTGCGAAACCGAATTTCCATAGTTCCTTACAATTTGCCCATGAGGATGATGATGAAGGATCTATCCCACTGTTGGCTATACAAATGAGTAGATGCAACATTACATTGAACAAACCGATCTATCTAGGTTTCATAGTACTTGAGCTCTCAAAAATTCTTATGTATGAATTCCACTATGACTACATCAAACCAAAATATCATGAAAATGTTCTTCTTAATTATATGGATACTGACTCCTTTATTTACAATGTCAAAACAGAAGACTTTTATTCTGATATTTTGGATGATATACCATTAAGGTTTGATACATATGACTTTGATCCCAATAACCAACATAATATTCCTAGGTTAAATAACAAAGTCTTAGGTATGTTTAAAGACGGAACCTGAGGGAATAAAATGTTGGAATTTGTTGGTTTGAGAGCTAAAATGTACTCGTTCACTGTACAAAATGCAAAATCTGTCCAGAAAGCGAAAGGAGTCAAAAGATCTGTCACCAAACGATTAAGAATAGATGATTATAAAAGATGTCTATTTGATAAAATTGAAAGATTTGAAAATATGTTAACTTTTAGGAGTAAATTACATACAATTTACACCCAAAATTTAAACAAGTTGGCTCTTAGTTTTAAGGACACAAAAAGATTTATATGTGCAGATAACATCAGCACGCTTGCCTGGGGACATAAAAATATACCCAATGACAATGAACCCTTACCTTTAGAATAAAACAAATGCATGTAATAATACATTTATATAAAAGAAAAAAAAAATGAATTATATTAAAATAATTTTGAAAAAAAAATAAGAAATGTTTTTTTTATAGAAGTTTTGACAGCAATCTAGATACAGGCAATAGTTGATTGAACGTAGCCAATCTGTTCAAGCAATTGCTTGGATAATTTTATGCTACTTGTCAAGTTTATTTAAGATAACAAACATCAAAGAAAATTCTTTAAGGGATCAATATGTTTCGGTATTTTTTCAACTTTATTACCTTCTTTTCAAGGGTAATAAAAAACAATCAAACGAAAGAATTTCCTCGTAGGATCAGCAGGCAAGGATCCTACATTGTAGGTATTTGATTCAGTATCATTTGTAAGGATACACATGATTCTTTTTTTCAAATTATGACCTTCCTTTCAAGGGTAGTAAAAAACCAACATCAAAGAAACTTCTTCAAGGGATCAACATGTTTCACTTTTTTAAATTTATCACCTTCTTTTCAAGGGCAATAAAAAACAATCAAACAAATAAAATTTCCTCGCAGGATCAACAGGTAAGGATCCCACATTGTAGGTATTTGATTCTGTATTTCTTTAAGGATACCCATGATTCCTTTTTTCTAAATTATCACCTTCCTTTCAAGGATAATAAAAAGATAAACATCAAAGAAAATTCTTCATGGGATCATGTTTCAGTTTTTTTTTTTCAAATTTATCACCTTCTTTTGTTTTGTGGTAGTGCCTGAAATTACTATTGGGAGTATGTGTGGGATAAGATCATTTTGAATGATATTCTAGGGTATAAAAGCAAAATGTTCTTAGCTTCTACAATTCAGTTTGTGTGCAGCAATCATTCATTTCATTTATTTAATTTCATTTATTTCTAATAATAACTTGGTACATTAAGATTATTATCTTTTATAGTACTTAGAGTTAAAAAATTAAGCGGTGTTTTAATTAAATTTTTGAAAAACAAAGCAAGAAATCTTAAAACTAATTAACAAATAAACAGAGTTTTTGTCGTCGAAAAAAACTTAAAATAAAAAATGTTTGTAACAATCAAAAATTTTCTTGACGAGTTCGAGAAAAAGTCCTGGGATTTCCCTGACAAAGTCAGGGAGATCAGGACAGCGGTGGAAAAACTGGACACCGACAGCAAAAGTTACATCAAACTAAAGAAGGCGAGGGTGGTAGCAGCACTAACCATGGCGCTGTGGGAGCAGGCCTCGGAATCATCTGATGACATCCCGGACCTTCCCCGAGATGTCCTATTTATTTTAAAATTGATGTAAAAATTTTTATTATTGATATAAATTTAAATATAAGAAAAAAAAATTTTAAAGATAAAAAAAAAATGTTTAATATGCAATATAATGTAATGTATATAATGTAATGTATATTGTAATAAAATAAAATAATAAATTTGAAAGAAAAAAACCACAAAAAAAACTAAAATGTTTAATTTTTGAAATTGATGAAGCAGGCTTTTTTGGTAATTTTGAATTGGAATGCGAATAAAACAAGTTTATTCCATCTTTTTCCCGACGTTTCGTCGTTATTCACGACTTCTTCAGGGGTGTATTGATCTGAATTAACTTTATGTGATTTACATTGGAACAATTATTAATACTATAATAATGTTATCAATTTTAAATAAAATGATGTGTAAAGATGAAAAATGTGTCACTTGTCTTTTAATCAACATGTCGTTAACACTTGCTTTAAGTGGGAATGAATCTACTCTTAATGCTCAGTATTTTCCACCAATAGTGCTTAAATCTAATTATGTATGTGGACTTATAGATTTCCAAACATATAATTCAATTCCAAATGTGGATGAGAGTAAAAATATGTTATGTATCGGTGATAGTATTATTTATTTTCCCATTGGTTCATATGAAATTGAAGATATTAACAATTTCATACAAAAGAGAATTAATGAAATAAATAAAAAAAAGAAAAACCAAATAAGGAAAACTGAAATTAAAATCAAGGCAAACAACAACACTCTGAAATGTGAAATGATCTGTTCAGAAGATATTGACTTTTCAAAACCAAATTCTATTGGTTCGCTTTTAGGGTTTAGTAAGAAGTTGTTGACTTCAAACTTGCTTCATGAATCAGATCTCTATGTTAACATAAATAGAGTTAATACAATCCGCATTGAATGTAACATCATAGATGGAACGTACATTAATAACCAACCGGCGCATATTTTACATGAATTCTCAGTTAAAGTAAGTCCTGGCTATAAAATCATAGAAGTTCCAAGCAATGTTATTTATTTACCTGTGAACGTCAAACGAATAACATCATTGTGCCTTAAGCTCTGCGATCAAGACGGTAACGATATTAATTTTAGAGGTGAAAACATAACGGTTCGCTTACATTTACAACCAGAAAAATGATTGTGTATGAAACCATAGACAACTCAATATCTTATAAAAACATTGTTAATAATAAATCAATCGTCAATCAAGCTTCGAACGCAGCTGCGGTAACACATTGCCTTACCAAACATAATCAGGACTTTTTGTTGTCAATACATAGAAAGAAATCGAAGATCAAATCAAGAAAAACAAGCGGTAAATCACGAAAAATGAATCTAGTTATGGACCTTGGATTGGGAATCAAATATTACGAATTCAAGTTTGTAATTTACGAAAAAGAGGAAAATGAAGACATTACGACTCAATAGTTGTAATTCTACACTTTTGAATTGCAACAAAAAAAAGCATTTATGATTCAGAAGCGTAATTTACGATCAGCCAGTTGTAAATTTACATTTGGCTTGTCAAGAATTATGACTCAAAAGTTGTAATTCTACACTTTTGAATCATAACCAAAAAAAGCATTTACGATTCAGGAGCGTAATTTACGATCAGCCAGTTTTCAATTACGTAAATTATCCGTTTTGTTTCCCCCCCCCCACCATCCCCGTTTCTCTCTCCCTTCCCCCGGTACTATATTCTCCCTTCCTCACTCTCACCTCACCGATCAGTCTCCGTACTTACTTCTCATTCTGCACTGCTTAGTGGCGACTATTTTTTTTTTTACAAATCCGTCACTCCGCACTGCTGGGATTCGAACCCAGGCATGAGAATGCACGACGGTCTCTTGTTCGGCACCTCTACCCACTGAGCTACTTGACGCTTTAAAAAATTGGAATTGATTTTCGATCGCATGAAAACTAGGGAATAAATAAACAACAAAAAACGTTTTTCTTTTTCAGGAAATATTGTCGTAATTTACGATTCAAGAATCGTAACAAAAAAAACAGTTTGGATTCAAAAGTAGTAAAATGCGATAAGAATTCATGATTTACAAAATACCTTTTCTTTATTCTTCTTCGTGTTTTACGATTCATGAGTCGTAACAAAAGAAAACAGTTTGGATTCAAAAGTAGTAAAATGCGATAAGAATTCATGATTTAATAAACACCTATTTTTTAATTCAGGAAATATTTTTGTAAACTACGATTGTCTAAGATCAATTCGTTCATTTAGCTTCAAGAGTTTTGTTTTTAGAATATTGAGATCATAAATGTCGGTCTTTGATTTTGTAAATCAGAAATTTTTAGTCGTACAATTTATATCATGCTCCAAATGTTTAAAATTACGAATACAAAATTTGTAAATTGCTCTTACAATGGAAATCTTAAATCATGACATTTGTACGTAATTCTCAAATTATACAGTTTTGTAAATTTAGACGGAATAAAGATTGAATTACAATTTTGACTCTCATTTTACGAAAAAAGGGGGATGATTTACAAAAAAGAGATTTTTCATAATTTACGACATGGAAATTCGTGATTACAGATTTTTCATTTCTTTCCGTGTAGGTCTTAAATTAAAAGAGAAATCGTAAATAATGTTAAACATTTTTCAAGATCCCGAGATAAGTGAAAGCATTTCTAAATATGAGTATCATACTTATTCACCATATCAAAACAATTTTGAACGAAATTACATCATTCAGATTTGTATACAACATCAAAATCTTAATGTTCTACCTTCGGAAAGTTTTTTATATATTGAAGGATCATTATCGACAGCTGATGTAAAAGATATAGTCAATACAAAACTTGTAAACAATGCTATGGCTTTTCTCTTTGATGAAATTCGCTATGAACTGAATGGCAAGGAAATCGACTATAATCGAAATGTCGGAATAACATCAACAATCAAAAACTATTTATCTTTAACTAAAAATGAGAGTGCTATGCTATTAAACGCATCCTGGTCTCCTGACTCACCTATTAATTTGAAACCATTTCATTTTAATTATTGTATCCCGTTGAGCAAACTTTTAGGATTCGCTGAAGATTATAAAAAATCATTCCAAATGCTCGACATGATCTTATTATCACTCGTGCAAGAGTGGATGAAAACGCATTGATCTCTTCGACCGATGAAAAAGTACAAATTAACATTCAAAAAATACAATGGAAAGTACCCCACGTAACCTTATCAGATTCCATGAAATTAAACTTATATAAATCTATAAATAAAAGCAGCTCTATGAAAATTGCTTTCCGAAACTGGGATCTTTATGAATATCCCATGCTGCCAAGTTCTGATCATCATATCTGGAATGTCAAGACAACAACACAAATAGAAAAACCTCGATACATTGTTCTTGCTCTACAAACTGGGAAAAATAAAAATCTGACTGCTGATCCTACAAAATTTGATCACTGCAGTCTCACAGACTTTTAAAAGTTTATTTAAACGCTTATGTTTATCCACATGAAGATTTCAATGTTTCTTTTGAAAAAAATAGATATAGTCTGTTTTACAAAATTTACACCGACTTTCAAAAAACCTACTATAATAAAACCATCACTGAACCTCTTCTTTCCTGGGTATTATTTAAATCAAATGCTCCAGTTTTCGTGGTGGACTGCAGACATCAAAATGAAACTATGAAAACAGGACCCATAGATATACGTTTGGAAATGAGAACATCAAAACAAATTCCAGCAAATACTTCAGCTTACTGTCTTATGCTTCATGATAGAATTATTGACTATAATCCTCTCGAACAAGTTGTAACCAGAATAGTTTTAGAATAAAATAAAATAATTGTAAACCTGATGTAAGCAAAGAAAATATGTTTTTAATAAAAAAAAAGAAAGAAGAAAAACTCGTATTTTTTTAATGGGTTCTTTGTTTTCTGACATTCTCTTGCATTGTACACAATTCTAACCAGCACAACCCACAGAAGTAAGTATTTTGGAATGCGAGTTTCGTTTAAAAATCAATTTTATATTGCATGCCATACAGGTGCGAATGTTGTGTCAGAAATTACCCAACTATATGTTGCCGGTGTCCTGGGAGTGACATGGATTTTGAGGTTGGATGGAGTAGGAGCTACCCAACCAAATCAGCACGATTCCAACAAGAATTTAATTTTTATTAAATTAAACTGGAAACTTGACAAGAATTCCAATTGGGAAGTGCCGCTGTCCTGGGAGTGATATGGATTTTGAATTGGATGGAGTAGGAGCTACCCAGCCAAATCAGCACGATTCCAACAACAATTTAATTTTTGAACTAGAAATACGACCGGTACCAAGCACAACCCAACGATTTCACACTAGAAAAGTGCATCTCACAACCAATTTATCACTGGATATCCAATCCCACAACCAATATTCCAATGAAAATACAGAAATCCAACCAGTGACAATTATTCCCAATTAGCATCAAAATTGAAACTTGGTAGAAATCCCAATTGGGATGGCACCACCGTGCCAAGGTTGGTGCCGATTTGGAGTGGGAGTTACGAATATACACTACTGCAGACAGCCAATCAACATTTTGAAAACGACTTTCTTCAGTTTTTATTGCAATAAAAATATATATGATTTAACATGTCTTTAAAATTATTTTTTTTATATCCACAAGAGATCATGATTCAGGATTGATTCCAATTTTCGATTTCATTATTCATTAACGCTTTAACGACTATGGAGATTTTTAATACTTTTTACTACCAAACGTTAATACAATCACAGATCTTCAAGCGTATAAGTGCAAAAACTAAATAAAAACAAATAGAAACGCAATAACTTCATCGCATACATATCCAAAATCGTATCATTACGAAAAAAAGCACAAATACATTGAAACATTTTAAGAATGTATTAACCATTGACTTACTATATATGGACTGCTAGTCGTGCGAAATTCCCATACAAAATTTGAAAATAAATGGTTCCACCGATACTAGCCCTCGATGTTAGCCTAGCGGCCGGTAGACGCCCTAAAATTCCTATTTTGTTGTTGCGACGCCATTTTGAGTTGTCATTTTTACATTAGGCCAGTTTCACCTAACAACATCTCAGATCTCAGAGATTTTTTAGGTGGAACAAAAAATCTCATCTGAGAACTGAGATTTTTTTTCTGAGATTTCTGAGATGAAATTATTTTGGATTCGATTTCTCACTCAGCTATTTTGACGTGACTGACAGATGTGCAACAACAATTTGTAAGGTAACCATTTTATTTCAATGAAAACTGAGAATTATGTTCCACCGAATGATTTTACCTCAGTCAAAGTGACATTGAGATCTCATTGAGATATTGTTAGGTGGAACTGGCCTATTTTTTCAGTTGTCAAATGTCAATCTCGTGAAATGTGTTAAATCAAAACTCCGCATGCATTAAAATTCAGTTATTAAATTTCATTCCAAAAAGTTTCGCAAAAAGAACAAAAACTAAAGTTAAATATTAATTATTTAAAGGGTCCATTGTTTTTAAAACTACCACAAACACAATTTTGCACAATGGCTACGCCTGCAGTAAAGGTTCCCATTGTTCCACAATGGAATCTGGTAGCCGGTTGTGTGGCGACTCCCGATCTTCCATAACGCGTCAGACAATTCGTGGTGTAGACTGCGATCCAGACTGGTCGACAACAAAGTACTTTGCAATTCTTTCACAGGATAATTCCGTGCAAATTTGGGATTTCGAGCAGGCACGAGCTATTATCGGTCACAAGGCACATTGTTTTGTCAATGCAATTGAACTGACCATGAATGGTATAATATTTGAATTTCGCGCCCTTCCGGCCATATTTATTGAATTATTATATTGAACAAAGAAGAAGAGAATGAAGAAGAAGAAAATAAAGCATTCGATTCGAACAAACGATTGAACCCGCACGGTGTTTTTATTTCTCGCTATTTTTTACTCTCGTTCTTTTTTCGTCGTTTTCAAACGAATATTAAAAAGTTTAATTTTGATTCTAAAAGAATCATTTTGTAAAAATTCTTACAAAATTTCATGGCGTCCAAGCAGGGACAAATTATTAATAAATAAAAGTAATTTGTTTCAATAGTAAAAACAATAAAAAAGTGTGCTTGAGTGCATATATACATATAGACACATATATAAATTACAAGTGTTATATATTAAATCATTCGGTGGAATTATCGAGCGCGAGTTATAATTCGAATTCGAGTCATAAGGCTTTAAGCTAATAAGCCATAAAACAAAAAACACCCAAAAAAAAAAAAAAAACCACCAATAACCATCAACACATAGCCGCAGCAGCAGCCTCCCGAGCCAGCGCAGCGCAGCAGCAGCCGTCAACAACAACAATACCATCCCCAAAAGCACCCGATGAGTTCACCTAGGGAAGTTGACTGTCTTGAAGAAGAGGTATTTAACAAAAACTGAAAGTGTTTCAATTGTTACTATCTCGCAACATTTGTGTTGAAATTAAATAATTATCAAATCAAGTACCACAACTTTCAGTTTTTGTCACATTGATTCAATTGACATTGCATTTATTACTTATGTATTATTGGTGAAACAAACAAAATAACAAGTGCATGGTTTCTTTCATTTCTTTATTTTCGTTACTTAAAATAAGTCATTTTGATTAATTACATTAATAAATTCATTGATTTCAATAAATTAATTCTAATCAAAATAAAATTCTTCGATCTGCCGTGTAGCCACCGTCATCGTCGCCGCCCGTAACACACTTCAGAATTCATTTGTCTTGAACACCCGTGTATTTGTATCGGAATTTAACTTAAGTGTTCGCGAATGATATATGTATATTTAATTAATAAATATTCCGATTATTAAATTATATTGATAAAATTTAAATCAATACAAGTTAAACAAAATTCCGAAACTCGTGAAAAATCTGTTGTTTACATTTTTAATTTGACAATTCAGCTGTTTTGACGTTTGTCATTATTGAACGAAAGTTTCGTTGAGTTCTATTCTTCTCACGAGTGAGCGTGTTCAGTGACACAAAAAAAATTCTGAAATTGTTTTAACAAAGAGTGTGTTCGGCAAATAATTTTATTAATCGTTTTTACATTTTCGTTTGAAATAATTTCGATTTCAAATATTTGACAACTTCGCAGTTTACACACAGTTTTATTTAAATTATTTCTTTCGTTTTCGTGGAATTTTCGTATGAGAATAAATTAATTTTTCAACGACTTTCCGACAATTTTAAATAAAAAACTGAAGTGTAGATTGGATAGTTTTTCAGATAAACTAATTCTAGAGAAACTATTTAACTGTTAGCGAAAGTTAGTAACAATATTAAATAAAATAAAATGGCGGGTTCAAAAAAAGAAAAACGGCAGGCATCACCAAAAGAGGACGCAGATCTTGAGCATTTAAAGCATCAACGACAAGTTATAAAGAATAATATTATACGAATTAAAACGGGTTTAGAAGAAAAAACTTTGTCTCTTAATCCAATTGAATTAGAATGTAGGATGGACATTTTAAATTCATACATTGACCAACTTATGACTTGTCAGTCGGAAATCGAATCTGCTGATCGAACTGATAGTTCCCGCGGTGAATTGGAAGACACTTGCGTAAGTGCAAAGGCACTTCTTATTTCAATGGTTAATAAGAGACGCAAATCAAGTGTTGTTGATTATTCCTTCAACAACCCTCACCATTCTCGACTTCCAAAAATGTCTTTACCGAAATCCAGCGGAAAGTACTCGGAATATAAAAATTTTATAAGCCTTTTTGAGAATTTGGTTGACAATGATCCGACACTTCCGGACATAGAAAAGTTCAACCATCTCATTTCATGTCTCTCGGGTGAAGCTTTAGGAACGGTAAAAGCCTTTCAAATTACTGAACAGAACTATCCGAAAGCACTTGCAAGTCTAAAGAAAGTTTACGACAATAATTGTTTAATATTTTTCGACAATGTGTCTACACTTTTTGAATTAAAAGAAATAACCAAGCCATCAGCTTCTGCTTTGCGCAGCATGATAGACACTGTTTCTGCAATCTATGATTCGCTTCTTTCATTAGGTGATGAAAAGAATATCACAAACGCGATCATCATACATTTGGTAATGTCAAAGGTAGATGCGATTACTAAGTCTAAGTGGGAAGAGCAATTAGATTTCAGTACACTGCCTTTGTGGAGTGACTGTGAATCAGCTCTCAACAAAAGATATCAGCACCTTTCTGCTGAAGAAGCCTCATCTTCCAAATTAAGGCAGTCTGATAGGCATTCAAAATCGAAACATGAATCGAGTCATAGTAGAAGTCAACGAGCTTCATTCACTTGTTCTAACCCACAGCCAAATAAATCGAAATGCATATATTGCCAATCAAATGATCACTACATTACAACATGTCAAACGTTTGCTTCAATACCAGTAATGCAAAGATTTGAGTTCGCAAAGAGTGTGCCTGTTTGCATTAACTGCCTTCGTAAAGGACACACAGTTTCAAAATGTAAGCTTAGTCGGTGCAGTGTCTGTAATCGATCACATCATACATTGCTGCACCAGTACCACACAACTTTTAATAGTTCACCAGTTCAAGCATCTACGAGCTCTCAAGCTATGCACGCCTCAGTTTCAACTGACCAAGTCATTCTTGCAACAGCAATTGTGCAAATAAGAAGCATTACTGGTGAATACTCACTTGCTCGAGCATTACTTGACTCTGGCTCTCAAGTAAACTTTATTACTGAAGAGCTCGCTCAAAGATTGAAGCTTCGCAAAGAAGAAAAATCCTTGAATTTACTTGGAATAGGAAAGGCATGTACTACTGTCAATAAGAAAGTACATGCAGTCGTAAAATCAAGATACAATGATCATTCGTTTTCTGCTGATTACTGGGTTATGAATTCAATATCGTCGTATCAACCGGATCATGCAATAAATACTTCGAATTGGACCATTCCTTCCAATATTCAATTAGCTGATCCGTGTTTCTATAAGCCACAAAAAATTGACTTACTCATAGGAGCAGAAACATTTTTCGAATTATTGTCAGTTGGTCAAATTAAACAAGGTCCCGAATATCCAACTATTCAAAAAACGCTTCTTGGTTGGATAATATCTGGAAAATATCCTAGAGGTACAAACTCAAATACCAAGCAGTGCAATTTCGTATGTCAGTCTGACGAGTTACCAGACAAAATTGTACAAAGATTTTGGTTACTGGAAGAAATTCCTGGAGAAACAAAAAAGTTTCTAACACCAGAGCAACAATTGTGTGAAAAACACTTCGTTGCAAATACTCAACTCTTACCTTCAGGTCGCTTTGAGGTTAAATTACCGTTTAAGACATCTTCAAAACCGCTAGGATCATCGTTTGAAACTGCCAAACGTCGCACAGTGTGGGAATTCGCACATCTAGCGGAATTAAATTAATAACGCTTGTGATTTGAAGTTTTTGATAAATTTTTTTTTCTTAGTTGAGTGCAAAATACCCATGAAATGAAATGTAATAGTTATTTTTTTCTTATTTGGTCGAAGTTCTTGAAAAATGAGTCACAAAACTGCCGTTTTTTCACATTTTAAAAATTTATTTTTAACATTTTTATTAATGCCCGAAATTGATAACTGACAATAAAACAAGCAAAAAATTGTAATAGGAGGGGGGTCTATCTCCCCCCGTTTAAGCGGGAGGGGCATTTCTCGAAAAACTTGGTTAAATAAAAAAATGGTTTGTAAAGAGCGATGATAAGTGCCTACCATAATTTGGTATAGTTTTTCTAGAAGCTAATATACTACTGTTTCTTAATCATTATAAATCATAGGTCTGAACAGCGCAGTCTTCTATAAATTCAATTTTAAAGTCGAAACTTTCGTAAAAAAAAAATTATTTTCCTTATTAAATGCAATTTTACTCTTCATTTTCTCATATTTACTGGCACTTTTTTTTCTATATTTAATGCTCTTATAAATTTGGAGTCAAAAACTGAAAATTGCATGTCAAAACCTTTTAAAGTGATGGAAAAGTTAAAAAATGTATGTGTCAAAAACACCAAAAAACTGTTTTTTTCATATTTAAAAATTAAGATACCATGATTTCTTACACGGAAATTGTTTTTATTTTTAGCAAATTGCATAAACACAAAAAAAAAAACTACATATACATCTTAAAAACGAAACTCTTAAAGTTCCACAACCTCAGGTTCTATACTGTTCCTTTTTTTTGGAATGCTTCTTAAGCCAGCAATATATGGGTCTGAGGTAATTAGCAGCCAGTGAATGAGGTCTGTCATTGTGTCCAGTCTAGATGTCTTGTAACTATGATCTACCTACCATCCAAATTTCAAGTCTGTAGCATAAGAAATTAACATTTTTCATACAAGCTTACGAAAGGGGTCTTTAATCCGGCCCTGTATTAAAATAATTTGTTGGATATCGTCTTGTAACTATGATCTACCATCCGAATTTCAAAACTGCTGCATTACAAATTAAGAACTTTCGTACAATTGTACGACAGGCCTTAGAGCTAAGAACCCAGAGTCCGTCCCTGTCAATAAAATTTTTTTAAGTTTTTAAACTATGTTTGCCTATACTCGTTTGTATATATCTATATTCACGTATAGGTAGATCATATTGCAGCAATAACATTTTTTTTTTCTCTTATTTAGCTTGTTCCGGAGCATTTTTTGGCTCGTTAGCTATGTCGAAAAATGACTTAAATTTAAAGGCGCGCAAAAACGCGCAAAATTTTTTGATAGTTTTAAATAGTTAAGATGTCAAGCTTTGCAGTGAACCTTATTTCAAGGCGGAACTATGTGGAACTTAGCTTTTCTGATCCATTGAATGTAAAAATACCTACAAAAATACACATTTTTTAACTTTATCCACCACAAAAAATGTGTTAAAAGAATGAAACTATATAAAATTACTTATTTTAATATTATTTAGTATAAATATAATTAGAAAAAAATTAACTTTCACCAAAACACGCACTACACGTATCAAACAAAAATAAAGTTCGAAGTGACCAGTACAACTAAATTAGAACAAAGATTATCACAAACTGCTGCATCATGGCTCATTTTTTCTTTGTTAACATAATTTTTTTTCCCAAAATTTGTTTCATATCGTTCAATCCACTATTTAAGCTTTACGAAAAACCGGTTTTGCTATCAATTGCAGCATATCATTTTTTGAATAAAATGACGCTAGATGTGCGAATTCCCACACTGTGCGTCGGTTTCTCGCACTTGAGCGAAAATTATCCAAAGATAGCGATTTAAGAGCCATGTACATGGATTTCATGAAGGAGTACATTTCGTTGGGACATATGTCACCAACAAATAACGAAATCCCAAATAGCCCGCACTATTTCATTCCACATCAGTGTGTTTTGCGACCGCAAAGCACAAGTACAAAGCTGAGAGTTGTGTTTGACGCTTCAAGTCGAACGTCTTCTCAATTGTCACTGAATGACATCTTGATGGTTGGGCCAACCATTCAAGAGGAGCTGTTTTCGACGTTGCTCCGTTTTCGAACTCACAAGTATGCCATTACGGCTGATATAAAGAAAATGTATCGGCAAGTTCTCGTTGCTGAAGAGCATTCGATTTACCAGCTCATAGTGTGGAGGCAGCATCCATCTCAGCCATTACAACATTTCCGTCTAAACACTGTTACGTATGGTACGTCACCAGCACCATTTCTAGCGATACGGTGTTTAAAGATGCTAGGAGATGCTAATGAAAGCTTATACCCCACGGGGTCAGACATAATTCGGAGAGATTTTTACGTTGATGATCTTTTAACCGGCGCCAACGAACTTGAAACCCTCAAAATTATAAAAAAAAGAAGTACAAGAAGTTCTTGGAAAGAGTGGGTTTCAATTGGCTAAATGGTTTTCAAATCATCCAGAGTTATACAACACAGAGAGTACTGAAAAATCTATTGAATTCAATGATTCAGACTCAACAAAAACTCTTGGAATTTGTTGGCATCCAAAAGAAGACACATTTAGCTTCAGTTTGGAAAATCAGTTTCATGATCTACGAGCTATTAAGCGAAACATACTTTCAGTTTCCGCTCGTCTTTTCGATCCTCTTGGATTGTTATGCCCCATAGTAACCAAAGCAAAAGTCTTACTACAAGAGCTTTGGATTGCAAAAATTGATTGGGATGAGTCGATTCCGTTGCGCCTTGATACAAGTTGGCAAAACTTTAAAACCAATTTATCTCAACTTGGCGAGATAAAAATTCCAAGGTTTGTCGAAACTCATTCGAACGCAAAAGTACAAGTTCATGGGTTTGCCGATGCTTCAATTAGGGCTTACGGTTGTTGTATTTACATCCGAAGCCAAAGCACGGCCGGTATCAAGTCGACGCTACTAACAGCAAAGTCTAAAGTGGCCCCTTTAAAAACGAAATCGCTTTCGCGATTAGAACTTTGCGCAGCGCATACTCTTGCTAAACTATGGACAAGAGTAGAGGCAATGTTGAATCTAGACGTTGAACGAGTTGTTTTTTGGACCGACTCTGAAATAACTTTGCATTGGATACAAACACATCCAACTGCGCTTGCAACATTCGTTGCAAATAGAGTATCAGACATCCAAGAGTGGACACAAAAAGTTTCTTGGAAACATGTGCCAACAAAACTAAATCCAGCCGATATTGTGTCAAGAGGCTGCAATGTTGATGAACTCAATGCGTCAATTTGGTTCAATGGTCCACAGTTCTTATTAGAAGAACCATCATGGTGGCCGGTCAATTCGCATTTTGAGTTGTCTCCAGAGGATGAAGCCTTAGAAAAAAGGAAAACAAACATGGCTCTAATAGCAGTTGAAAAACCTCGAAGCAAACTTTTAGAATATATTGAAGAAGAAACTTCATATATCGATCTAGCGACTACATTCGCATATATAATGCGATTTTTCAAAGGGTCAAAAAATAAAGCAGAAACGTTTGAGTCCCCAACGGCAAAAGAGTTGAATTTATCGTTTCTTAAAATAGTTGAAATAGTCCAAAAACAAGAATTTCCAGATGAAATTCAAAAACTTAAAAAGAAAGTCACTTTGCAAAACACTTTCCAAAGGCTAAATCCATTTATTCAAGATTTTACAGAGAACGGTTTTTCATTTTCGCTAATTCGTGTAGGTGGTCGTCTCTTAAACGCACCGATTGAATACGATGCTAAATTCCCACTTTTACTAACAAAAAATTCACCATTTGTAACAACGTACTTAACGTACTTACATAGGAAAAACTACCACGCTGGTCCACAAGCTATGGTAGCATTGCTTCGAGAAAAGATTTGGCTAATAAACGCCAAAGAAGCATGCCAAAAGGTTGTGCAAAAATGCATCAATTGTTTTAAATACAAACCTAAGTTACAAACACAAATAATGGGTAATCTCCCAGCGGATCGATTGCGAGCGCAACGACCGTTTTTGATATGCGGTGTAGATTTCTGTGGTCCGGTTTATACCACTCTTAAAATTCGTGGCCGACCGCCGAACAAAACGTATATTGTTGTGTTTGTTTGTTTCACCTCAAAAGCTGTGCATTTTGAACTAGCTTCTAATCTGTCCTCTGAATGTTTCAGTCTCGCCCTTAAAAGGTTTATCTGTCGCCGAGGAGTACCCAAGACGATACACTGCGACAACGGGACGAACTTCGTGGGAGCTCAGAGGATCTTGAAGGAAGTCCAAGAGGAGTTCGAGCGAGGAAAGGAAGATCTTCACCGATACGCGGCAGAGGAGGGATTCAGCTTCGCCTTCATACCACCGAGAGCGCCACACTTCGGAGGCCTATGGGAGGCAGCAGTGAAGGCGGCGAAAACGCTATTACAGCGTACCGTGGGCAACGCTCTTCTCACAACCGAAGAGCTGCTCACCGTTCTTATCGAGGTCGAGGCAATCCTCAATTCAAGGCCAATAGCCCCTCTAAACGCCGACCCCAACGATGGAGAAACACTAACGCCAGCATATCTACTGATCGGCAGCAGCTTACGATCGCTCCCACCAGAAACAGTGCCGGAACAGCAAATGGCTTGCTTGAGAAGATGGCAGCTTCTATGCTGGCTCAAGCAGCAGTTCTGGCAGAAGTGGTCCAAGGAGTATCTGCTTGGCCTTCAAGCTCGATCCAAGTGGGTGCAGGAGCAACCCAATCTCGTCGTGGGCAAGCTCGTTTTAATACACGAGGACAACGCACCTCCACAGCAGTGGAAAATGGGACGAGTCGTGGCAGTCGTCGAAGGGCAGGGCGGAAAGGTCAGGGTCGCCGACGTCAAAACTCAAGGCGGGGTCCTGAGACGTCCAATCGTCAAGTTAGCCGTTCTTCCTGATGATGATAATTGAAGCCTTACAGCCATTCAACGTGGCCGGTGTTTTGTCAATGCAATTGAACTGACCATGAATGGTATAATATTTGAATTTCGCGCCCTTCCGGCCATATTTATTGAATTATTATATTGAACAAAGAAGAAGAGAATGAAGAAGAAGAAAATAAAGCATTCGATTCGAACAAACGATTGAACCCGCACGGTGTTTTTATTTCTCGCTATTTTTTACTCTCGTTCTTTTTTCGTCGTTTTCAAACGAATATTAAAAAGTTTAATTTTGATTCTAAAAGAATCATTTTGTAAAAATTCTTAAAAAATTTCACACATTTTATAAAGCCCCAATCGGAGGGTTATATGCCTGGACCGGCGAACGATGGAGTTCACATGAGTTACATGGTGAATCGAAACATACTTTCGATTTGTCCAAACGATGAAGAAGAAAATCAAACGACAACCAGTAGAAGTAGTTAACCAAAAAGAAGTTCGAAATTCCCAGGATTGAAGGAACGAGAAAAATTGTATTGCATTTGCAAGACACTACGATGACACTAAGTAAGTTGCATCAGAATTTAGATTGCCAGAGCTGTTTTGTTAATCACTTTTGTCCACTTCTTAGATTTTAGGTTGGTTGTATGCAATTGGTTCCATAGGATATGTTGACATTACCGAGGGGGCATCCAAAAAATTATCTGAATTCATTTGCGAGAATGTTGCCGTGCCAGAGACACCTAGGAGCTATATTACTCATGCAAACAACCTTATGACGAATCTCAGTTTAATATCTGTTGCGACAAATGCCAGGACTGGTTCCATGGCCGCTGTGCTGGTATTGTGCCGAGTGAAGCTGGATTCATCGACGAGTATATATGTACATATGTCGTGATTGCCAACGAAATAATAACATCAATTTGGGTAATATGAAAAGACTTACCAGTAACGAATTTGAAGAATTGGAGAAGCTTATGAAGCAAATACAGGTACAATTTTATTAATCCTTGAACATTCGAACTAAATAACCACAATTAATTCGTTTTGAACAGCTCGGCAGCTTAACCATCTGCTATAGCGGCTTTGTTGGATTTCAGCTTTGATATTGCTGCGGAGAAAACGCGAAAATATATTGAAAATCTATTCTCTTTTATCAGATGCTAATGGATCTTAACAGCAAAGCACTCGCAATAGATAGTTCTCATATCAAGGGCAAGGAGTTGGAGGAATTCACTAGAAAATTTAATCTAGTAACTGCCGACTAACTTCGCGAATCCCTCGAGATAGACAGCATAACTTTTCTCTCTGTATTTATAACTTTTCGTATTTATTGGATAGATTGAGAAAGCTTACAACATTCTGGTGGGAGAGACGACATCGAAAGAAAAGGGATTCGTTGCAGCACTTTATGCTGATATCAAAAAGTGCCAACCTGAGCAACATATTCATGTTCAAACTAAGGCTGATTTTATCGACACCCTTATTCGGCGAGCTGAACCGGAGGTCAATGGAAGGTACTATTGGCATTTTTTGTTTTCAGTCTGAACATTTTCATCTACAATCATACACTCCTAGTCAATTTTATGACTTTGCGCAAGATCTATCTTACTTCTCTTTAATACCAGAATCTATATTAGTTTGGCGAAGAAGAACGAGCATGTAAAGTTTTGGTAGCTGCTGGGGGCATTCATGCATTGTGTCGAAGCTTTGACATGTTGGTTGAGAAAAAACAGGGCATCATCAGTGAGGATCTTTATACTTGTCCTTGCGAAGGCGACGCAGACGTGTGTACGAAATATTTGGATGCTGGTTATTGTTCGAATCCTAATGCCAATTCGGGGACATCGAGTGCAGCAAGTAGCAAGTTCACCCGAAGAATCGGAGGTCTCTTGCTCGGATGGCTTTTGCAATCACGATCATGATCGGCATAGTACTGAGACGGACTTTGCCATCGATAAGTTTGATTCGTCATCAACTAATCAATTCGAAAATCATACATTTGGAACATGTGGACGACAAAAAAAATAATTTGAGTCTGCTACAAATGCTCTTAAGTTTGCTTATATATAAATTGTGTTTTTAAAGTAAAAAGTTTTTTTTTGTCTTGGCTCAGGAGGATTTCGACGAAATGGAAGACGAAGAAAACTGTTACATTCCCGATGAAGTAGTAATGGAGTATCAATGTCACCAGGAGAAAGTCAACCAACAGCGTAAAGAGTTACGTGAGACACTAAAGCAAAAGTTTGCCGCCTTGTGAATGAAAAAAACGTGTTCAGGAGCCAGTAGTTATAGATATTAATAAATAAGAAAACAAAATGTTATAAGCAAATGAAAAGTCTAACTTAAATATACAAATACAAGCTTGATATTATTTTTAAAGCAAGTGCATATTATGCACTTTTCTTGTATCAAAATAAAAAGAAATACAAAAATCATTTAACAGTTTCTGCATTCTTCATGAAACGGTTCCAATGTTCTCAAGTCCCTCCAAGTTGGTGGTAATCCATTGCTGACGTGTTTTCCACACCTTCTGCAAGGTTCAATAAATAACTTTCCATAGCTTTTGAACCACGTCTGAAAACAAATATTTGTTTGCCTTCGTTTACAATTAGTCCATTTTCAAAGCTTACCATATAACTTTTAACAGCCAAGTCGGGTAGAGTTGGCGAGCAGAAATGCAACATTGCTGAATGGGTGTGTTCTTGGACCTTTCTTAAGACTTCATACCTCGACTCAGCCCACAGATCGTCTACATCTACAGATTCATCAACACCTTTCACTGTTACCTGTTTTTTGGTTTTGTAGTAATAATTAATGACTACGCGAATCCACTTGGATTCAAAGCTACAGCCCATACCCACGATTCAAAAGCTTCACCGAGTGTTCCCAAGCCAATTCCTTCTTTGGTGAAAATCTGCAAGGAGCGACAGCATCCACTGACAATCAGATTTTCTCCGTTTGGAAAATAGGTGTGTCAGGGGGATCAAATCCCAGAGGACGTTCTTTTCCGATCCGACCATCGAGAGTTTGGAATGACAAGATTTGATTCCAGTCGGCAACAGCAATTGTGTCAATGTTGTCGGCAATCGACGCTGGATTGCATTGGATGCCGAAGATTGAACTGCTGGATCCTCCAGGACGTTCAATCCGGGATTTTTCCTCACCAGACTTGAAAACACGAATAGGTACTTCATTTTATGGGGAATTGGAAGTGAAGAAATTGAATTACCTTGTTCCTAATTGATATGGTTCTATTTTAGTCATTCGAAAAACGAAAGAGATAAGAACGCCCTACCTTGTGCAATTCTTGATGGACTTCTTCGGCTTCTGTTCGTCCCAATCCAATTTGCCAAATATAAATCGGGAATTCTGTTTCCATTCGTTGCGAAGTTCTTTTAAAATGTTATTTCTCATATTTTGAACGTAGAAAACAAATATATTTGGATATTTCTCAACGCTTCTTCGAATGTCTTCAATAATTTGTTGCTTCCGAGCGAGACCTTTTTTATCGGTTTTTGTGAGGGAAACTGGAAAATAATCAAATTAGTTGCATGTTTTTTTTTAGCTGGGTAAAAAGTGGAACTTACTTTTCTTATCTCTTTTTGACTTTTTTCTTCTTTTCGCGAGAGTTATTGGAGTGATTGTATTTTTCACATTCAAATCAGAAATTATTAAATTCAATTAAAAAAAAAAGCCGCCATCATCAAACTTCAAACAAATTAGTTCATCTAGTCGACAATAGGCCTAATCTCGAGCGCTACTGTTTCGACCGTTACAAGTGGAATCATCGTGAACTTGGTTACTGGCAGTCCATGTATAGTATGTCAATGGTATTAACGTTCAACGACAGAAAAATTTGTTTTTGAAATATTTTTGTTTTCTTTCCAAATCAAAGAGTCCAAATGAGAAGGCAAAATAGGGGATGCAGAGAGGAAAAAAAAATAAAATTAAATCTTACTCTCCATGTTTGTGAGATAAAAAGAAAAAAAACGAAAAGTAACAAAAAAGACTTTGGATAGGAAAAAGCTTTTTTGATAAAATTCGTTTTCATAGAACCACAGATAATAAATTTATACAGATGTCTCATCCCTGCAGAAAAAAAATGAAACATATTTTGCTCTTAGGCCGTGTGCGAATTCAGTTAAAAATGGGTTAAAACTTGACGTTTGGTTGAATTTTGACACTAGCATGGTGAATAAAATTTAACTAGCTGCGGAGCAGGTTAAAATTTGACACTACTGGTTAAAATTTTGAAGTTTCTCAAAAGAGAAAAAATTATATTCAAGACAGCAACTGTAACATAAAAGTATCAATAAAAATTCAAAAAAAAAAATAAATTCAAAGAGACGTCACTTGACTTTAATAAAATAAAAACTGCTGCTTTTGGACTCTTGCAAAAACGAAAGCAACTCTTTTCCATGGGTAACGATAAAGAAGACGAGGAGCTGGACGATGACGAAGATGAAGATCTTGTCAATGAAGTGGCTAAAAAAAACCAAATGACGTGCGCTCGCATCAAGCATCAGGGCTGTGTTAATGGGGTTCGTTTCGTGCAAGCAAGCTGGGCAATAGTGTTTTCGCAGCTGCACGGAGTGAACTTACAAAACAACTTCAAGCCGTGGAGGATGATCAGTTGTTGAAACAGTACGAAGAAGAGCTGGTCAATGCAGGAGTAAAGCCAATGTTTACGTTCACCGGACACCAGCAAGGAGGATTTGCAATGGATTGCAGTCAAGTGGCCCAGGGAGTCTTAGCCACCGGGGTTGCAAGTAAGTACTTACGAAAATTGTGCATAAAACTTTTCTTATTGTTTATTAAATTCAAGGTGAGACATACACATCTCGTCACCACTAGAATAAGGTAAGGTTGACCAGCGTCCACTGGTCGGTCATGTTGAGTCCGTTTGAAGACTTGCAATGGAGTCTAAATCAAAAGAGTGTACTGGCATCGTGTTCTGTTGACAAGACCATTCGTATCTGCGATTGTCGAGCTGCTCCACAAAAAGCTTGTATGCTAACTTGCCACAATACTGGAATCGCCACAATTGTTGTTCATTCATCAGGGAAAAAAGGAAATCAAGTAACTTCATTGGCATGAGGATGCCGGGGGTTATTTTATCGACGGCGCATAGTGGATTCAATATATTAAGAACGATAAGTGTTTTAAGTTAATCTTTTTTTATTGTACAAATAAAAATCAGGTATTTTTGAAAATACAACACATTTTGCTTTGCTTTTTTTTTGTGTCGTCAGTGTAAGGACAAGTTGGAATGTTTGCTGCTATCATCATCGTTGTCTTCTTCTTCTGCCTCAAAATTGTATTTCTCATCCGTCGCATGTTGATCGACAATTAAAAAATCCGAACCAAGACGGACAATTATGAAACACAAATATGTATATACCAAATATTATGAATTAATTGCCTGTTTTCTCTTTTGTTGACAGCTGTGAACAATGAATAAGTAGTGTTCGAAGACTGAATTAACAAACAGTCGCAATGGTATTTTTGATCGTATTGAAATGGGAAATTATCGATAAAAATAAAAAGACGGTGTGTGAAATTGAGAATTTCTTACATTTTCATAAAAGAAAATTTAATTTGATAATGTTGCATTTGAATTTAGTTACAAAAAAAATAATTAATTGAACATAGAAAGAACCATTTTTGAGGGTAATTTTGCTTTATCTTGAGGGAAATTTAATCAAAGTAGTGTCAAAAAAAGTCCCATTTAACCCATTTTAACTCAATTCGCACAGCAAAAATTTTAATATGATCCCTTTTTAACCAAATGTCAAAATTTAATCGTGGTAGGAATTTTAACCCATTTTTTAACTGAATTCGCACACGGCCTTGACAGACAACGCCGTAATAGACAAGGAGCTTTTTGAAGCTTTTTTCCTTGCCTAAGTATTCATTTATGGGCAATGAGGCGCGCGAAAATAGATTTTAAATGCATTAAGTGAATGCGTTAAATCTTTTGGAAAAAGCTTTTTTTCTGGTAGCTTTCAGTTTCATATATCATTTCTCGCCATAAGGGTGAGACATCTGTATAAATTTATTATCTGTGATAGAACACTTTTTCCCATATGGATGAGACATCTGTATAGTTTCTTATCTGTGGTTTTATTATCACGGGGTAACCCATATGGGTTTGTGAGGATAATAAAACGCGGCTAATAGTCAGTGGCGATTCCTGGTCCTCATCCTTGGTTTACCTACGACCCTCGGTAAAGTTAAGACAATAATAAAAAAAAACTCAAAACTGTTGTTGTTCAAAAGTTTTTTTTTTAATTTATGATAAAATTTTTAGTAAGGAAAAATGTTAATTTTATATATTTCAAAAAAAAATAAAATAAAATAACATCACATAATGTCCGACAGTTATTAATTAAAACAAATATTAAAATACAAAAATCAAAATAATTAAGAAACTCGAAAAATATTTTTAGTGAAAATTTAAATATAGGTAAAGTAAAAACTGCTTTCACAATTATTGAAATTACAATTTATATTCAGTTTTAAATATTAAATTGAAGTTATAAAAAGAAAAAGATTTGTAAAATCCTTAGAGCTATTTTTTCGTAAAGAATTTTTTTCTTCTTCTAAATAAAATGTTTAAAAAATTCTTAAAAGAAGAAGTTAGTGTTTTTAGCGAATTCATGACGGATGTTTTTTTTTATTATTTTTTTTTTAAAGTCAAAATTAACCTTAGTAGCCATTCAATTTTGTTGAGCAAAAATCGACAATGTTTGTTTTTTCTTCTCTATGTTCTTCTTGATTGATCAACGAAAAAAAATATTTTTTTTTATTTCACAATATTAAAAATTTTTGTTTGCCTTTTTTTCAAAATTCCAGATTTCACATGTATCTTTATAAAACCTAAAAACTGACACACCAAATTTATTTTTCAATAATTTTCAAAAAATTTGATTAATACAAAATTATTAAAAAACAAAAACAAAATCGCTCTAACGATTTTCAAAACAAAAATTTTTCATAAATTTAAATTTTGTACTAGAAAACTCTTTTTCAATTGAAATTTTCAGTTTAAGAACAAAACCTTTTTTGAGTCTCTTAATATTTTATATTAAACCCCGCTGTTGAAGACATGGGCAAGTACGTGCGACCCGAATAAGAATATCTAATTAGAATGTACATAATCCGCCTTATTTATTATCAAATCTTAAAGGTATCTTTAATATTTGATTTGTTTACCGCTTTGTTTTGACGGTAAGTTTTCATTTTATGACTATTCTTAAGTTTACTTAAAATACATATTTCAAGGTCTTAAAAATCTTAAACATAAAAAACGTCAAAAACTGAAAATTTGTCATCTAAATAAAGCCGTAAACAATCGGCTTTAATATATTATTTAAGATTTGAGTATAGGTACATTACATAAATAAGAGGAATTATGTACTTAATACTCAAAATGAAGAAGTTGATGTACCTAAATCAAAACAGCGACTATGAGCTGAGCATAATCGTTTCGTGTTGGCGAACACGTGCGTCATCGTACGTCGTCGTGCTAATTGATATAGAAACATTAGAAACACTACAACTACGACCACGAAAGTTGCTTAAGAGTTAAAAATGTGTATCTGTGTGCCTTCTCAGTCGAAGGGAATCGCTTTTTTTTGCGCTCAACCTTCTCTTTATTTTTACAGGCGTTTAGTGGAATGTATGCGTCTGTCTCTCTCTGAAGATTGTATGCAAATAGTGACCGCAAATTTTTACGGTATCAGAGATTTTTTGTGTATGCCAAATTCTCATCAAAGGGAAGGGAATCGCTTTTTTTTGCGCTTAACCTTCTCTTTATTTTTACAGCCGTTTATTGGAATGTTTGTGTCTACTATTTTTGAAGATTGTATGAAAATAGTAACCGCAATTGTTTACGGTAGCAAAGCGGTGTATCAAATAGATTTTCCAAGTTATTTCTTGTGTATGCCACGTTCTGGTTCAAAGGGAATCGCTTTTTTTTGCGCTAAACTTTTTTTTTTGTGTTCAGGCATTTATTAAAGTGTTTGAAACTATAAATTTTTGAACTGTTGATTTGCGGAAGAATATTAAATATCTGAAAATACATTTATTTTTTGAAATTCTTGGTTTACCGCCGATATACTTGGTTACTATGAGGAATCGCCCCTGCTAATAGTGCGTACAATAGCACAATTCATCAACCAACCAAAAAAAAAAAAGGATTTTTTCTTCTATTAACTGGTGAGTGCATTTGTGGAAATTTTCATGCATTTCACTATGACCATCTGTTTAAAGTTAAATAAGTTATTAAAATCGTATTAACTTTCGCTAGGTTCAACACGGCGATCACCTTCACGAACGTGAGAGATAGTGGTCGCCGCCAGTTAAAAAAGCTAAAAAGCCAGAATCTTTAAAAACATCGCAAAACTTCAGGAAAGCTATAACCACAGATAAGAAACTATACAGATGTCTCATCCATATGGGAAAAAGTGTTCTATAAAAACGAATTTAATCAAAAAAAGCTTTTTTTTCCTTCCCAAATCTTTTTTGTTAGTTTTCGTCTTTTTTTCTTTTTAACTCGCATCGCAAACACGGAGAATAAGATTTGTTTTTGTTATGTTTTCTTTTTTCATCCCCTATTTTGCCACCACAATTGACCTCTTTGTCTTTGATATGGAAAGAAGACAAAAATTCAAAAACATTTTTTTTTGTCGTTTTACGTTAACACATCCTTAAAATTATTCAATTGTATTTGTGTTTTATTTCGTAATGATACGATTTTGTATATGTATGCAATGAAGTTATTGCGTTTCTATTTGCTTTTATTAAGTTTTTGCACTTATACACTTGAATACCTGTGATTGTATTAACGATTAGTAGTAAAAAGTATTAAAAACCTCGATGGTCGTTAAAGCGTTAACGAAGAATGAAATTGAATGTTTTAATTTCGAACAATTCTGATCTCGTGAAGATATTAAAACAAAAAACAAAAAAAAAATGAATTTTGATCGGCTATCTGCCTTCTGGGTATACCGATTACAGGATAGGTATATGTAGTTGAATTGTCCTGGGACCTGGATTGAATAGTTAAGGCATATTTGGACAGTGGTTTTTTGAAATTATTCTTACTCTTAAAGAAAAAAAAATTAAGTAGATTAACTTTTTTTTCGAAAAAACGAATAGCATTGATTTTGGTTGATTACGTAAATTTGTAAATGTTAACTTCAATTATTATGAAGGTTCACAGTACATACTTTGTGAACTTTTTTTTGTCAAACAATTTAATGCTTTTTACTTGCGACACATAGAATATAATATGTACCTGCCATTATTGAATTCGTAAACAAAATTTGAGATGATGATGAGATATGATATTACGATTCTCTATCATCGTAATTTCATATCACATCATCATCATTATCTCAAATCGAAAAAGTGGGTCCGGCGATTCCGTCGTCTGTCTGTAAACGCACTTACAGCGCCTTAACCACTAGTCCGATTGACTTCAAACTAGAAAATTAGAGGTTTGAGCAAAAACGCATAGCTTATCATTTTGATTTTTTTTAAGACCAAAATTTAGGGTGCCACAATACAATTTTTTTTTTACCAAAAACCAAAAGTTTTAATTTTCTCAAAAACGGCTCCTACGATTTTTTTTAGACTTCCCCGAATTTTTTTTTCAAAGCATTGATGTATTCGATGTAAAAAAAAATATTTTTGTACTGCTCCAAAACCGTACCTCTCATAGAACGTTATTTTGTTATAAGATTTTTTCCAAAAATGAAAATGCGATCAGCATTTTTTTTTCTGAAAGTACGTTTATATTGCCCATATAATATTTTATTTTTTTTGTATTTTTAAAAAATATTTTTAAACTTTTTTTTCAAAGTTCTGTATCTCGAAAATGAATCAATATTAAAAATCGAAATTTATTTATAAAATGTATAGTTACATATATTGCATACTGCATACCCAAATTAATTTTTAGACACTTTCGAAAAATTTTATATATAAAAATTAATTTTACTAGGATTTTTGAAAAAAGAAATTGAAAAATCAAAAAAATCAACAATTGCAAGAAATTATATGATATCAATTTTTTTAAGATTGAATCTATTTTTGAAGAACAAATTTCCATTTAAATTTTCAGTTATGAATTTTATTTGTTTTATTTTTTCGCTCTTTTCCTAAATTTTTCTAGTTTTACACCAACAATTTTCTATTTTTCCGTTTGTAAAACCATTTCTGCAATTGCACCTTAAATTCCATGCAAACGTTTGATTTTAGTCTGGAAATTCTGCGTGCACTCCCAGAGTTTTCCGAGATTCCCATACCAAATTTTCCATTTTTTTTTCATTCGGTAACCAATTCCATGCAATTTTCCTTTTGGAAACCAATAAGTTTTCCAAGATTTAAATCAAGAATATTCTATTTATTCATTCGATAATACATTTTGAAACAAAACATTCTGAGCACTAAAGTCAATATATCATACATTAGGGTGGTCCTGATAGAATTAATGAAGACATCCGCTCAATCGTCTCCAAATAAATAAAAAAAAACCTTCAATTTTTTCAGATTTCTATCTTTACCCCTTACTGGCCCTGTATCGAAGTGAAATTCTAATACTGGGGACTTTGTGGCTGATTTTCTTATAATTCCTGTATATCTCCATTTCGGCTTTACCGACTTTGTTAAAATTTTGCACAATTATACTAAACATTATCTTTGGTGAAATTGCATTCCAAGATATTATTTAAAATATATTCTTCAATAACAAAACAATCGGAAAATAGATCCATTTTTGTAGTACCTTTTGAGTTTATAACACTCTTTTCTAGATTTCTCAAAAACGGCTCAACCAATTTTTTGAAAATTTCGTCAACACGTTTATATGTAATGTCTTAATAATGTTGCATACCAAAAAATTTCATGTGTTTTAATATCCTTGTAAAAAAAAACAAGGAAAATTAAAACAAAGGATAATGTTAAGTATAATTGTGCAAAATTTTTATTTTAAAGCCTAAATTCAGATATACGGGAATAATAAAAAAAAATCAGCCGCAAAGTCCCTAGTATTAGAATTTCACTTCAATACAGGGCCAGTAGGGGGTATAGATAAAAATCTGAAAAAATTAGAAGATTTTTTTAAATTTATTTGGAGACGAATGAGCAGATGGAATAAGAACCACCCAAATGTACACAATAAATAATTATGCAAATTCTAAATTTAAATTCTAAAAAAATAAAAAATCAAATTTCGGCTCGTACATGTTTATGTTTATTGAGTCTTTTATTACCACTGTGCCGTATGCATGTTTTTATTCTGTAACCCGAATTTAAAAAAGTAGGTAAATTAAGTACATAAGTAGTATTCACATAAGTTCTTGAATCTATCTTCTGTCCCCAATCAAAAAAAAAGTGCATGCCTAATTGCCTACATGTTAGGTATGATTGTATGTGTACCGATACGAAGTCAACGATCAACAAGCCAACGCAATACGCAACCCATGCTCACCGGCGTTACCACTTACCACAAAAAAAAAACGCGAAGTTGATTTGGGAGAAAAGCGATGTTGGTTGAGAACAAGAGACGTTTTTATATTCAATATTGACCCTGGATACATTGACGCATAGACAAATGCACGAACAAGAAAATATAAGAAAAAATTGAAATCACTCTATCCCATACACTCGCAGTTTGCTTGCACGGAGACTGCAATCTTCATGCAGGCATATGTAGTATTCGGCCCTATAAGTTTTTTTATGAGTGAAATTAGAGATGGTTCGATTTAATATGTAAATTTTCAACATTTTTTCAAAAATCGGTAGATCTACTTCGAAAGGAGTAATGTGGTAACGCTGATGCTCACACACAATATTGGAAAAGAAAACGAAAAAAGAAATGAAAGAAAAAACTACCAAAACAAAAAAACAAAATTGCTTATGAGAGCTTTCATATGAACAGGCCGAGCTTTTTTATGAACTTAAAGAGCTTGACGATGAGCAGGCAACTGCCTGTTCATAGTCGATCGTGAATTTAAAAAACTGACTTCATTTTTTTGTATGGAGATGAGACATCTGTATATTTTCTTATCTGTGCTATAACGATTAGCAAGAATCAGCACCCACAGCAAAAGTTTCTTTTCTTGATAGTTGAAGGTCACAACCAAAAACATTAAGAAGAAGAAGAAAATAGCTTCAACTTGGATATTTTTTTTTATATAAAAAATATAAAGACAACGAAGTCTAATTAGGGTGACCATACCTCGTATTTTTTTTGATATCATTTTTTTTTATTAATTGTCCTTTTTTTTTGGTTACTCAGTTAATACTATATTTATTCTTTATTAATCAATCTTAATACTATTAAATTATTTAATTTTTCAATAATTGTTTAAAAATCCATTAGTATTTCTTTTTTTTTTAGTTTGTAACATTAACTTTTTGAAATTCTGGTTAACTAAGCGTGACGGAAATCGAATCATCAGGTCCATTGTCTTTGTGATTTGGTCGTATTCGATTCTTTTTTTGTGTGTGCGCACATTAAGGTGGCACTAAAGTTCTTCTCATTTTCTTTTTGTGTGTGTAATTTATTTTTTTATATTTCATTTGGGTACTTGTGGAGAGCTAAAGTTGAATTCAATTTTAGGTAGGATATCCTGGCCCCTGAAAAATAATTTTAACCCCAACACTACAGTGTAGTAGAAAAGGAACACAAAAGAAAATAGGAAGAATAAATTTTTAGGAACAGTTGTTTAAAGTGAAACTCGTACAACTGATATTCCACTTCCAGATCTGCTTCGTCTGTTTAATTGTTAATTTCTTATGTATTTTTGTTTATATTTATATGGTTAAATTGTTCTCTTTTTTTTATAATTATTGATGAAATTAAATGCCAAATGTTCATAATATGAACCAAATGTACATTCGTTTTTGCATTGTCGAGCACAGAAGCTTGATGTCTTTCTAAAGTATACTTTCAGGGGATGTGAACGGTGACGTGTCGCGAAGATGATGAACTGAGCTGGAAAAGATAAAGGTGAGTCATGTATTAGTGGAAGTCTAAGTATTTGGCCAAAGACTTCCAAGGTAGGGTGGGATAAGGCCACGCCGAATGACATCTCGGCGCCCTCGAATGGTAAAAGTCCGTCTGGTGTCGATATTTCAAATTCAAGAATTTGAACGTTATTTTTTTGAATTTTGGAATTTCTGTTTGGCATGATTTATGTTTTATGTAATAGGCGAGATTTAAGAGGACCCTAAGGCAAGATCCCACACCGTTTCCGGCGAGCTCAAGCCGAGCATAATGCCAGCATGCCAGCCTTAGCCCTCGATCACACCAGCTTCGAAAATTTGATTCATCAAATTTTCAAATTCATAACCTCCAGCCTTATTACAAAACCTAGCTACAAAGCCAATAAAATGCTACTCGTATTTTCAAAGCCCTGAGGGGATAAATAGTTCGTTTTGCTTACTTGGTAATTTTTGCTAATTTTAGAATCTACTTGTCGGTGTCTTAAAATCGTAAAAAGACCAACAAAAAACTAAACCCTAGTATCGAAAATAAAGTGGACATTCGGTTCATTTTCGCTTCCTCTTAATCGTAGAGCATCAACCAGGATCGATCTATCCTTGATAAACGAGGGAACATCATATAGAGATCCCAGATTGACGGTCAAGTTTGTGATCGTTCTCGCTTCAAGGTGAATGAACATAAAAAAAAATGATTTTTAATTTACAAGTAGATAGGCGATAATTATCACCAACCAAAAACAGAACTAATTTTAAATAAATAAAATTAAAGTTAACTTAGCATGCATGATAACAAATACAAATTTGAAAATAAAAAAAATGAAAATTTAATATCTAGGATAGTTACCCTAATTAATCCGTGTTTGCTTTAATTTTTGGATGGTTCCGATTTTAGTTAGGTCGGAAATAATGATGGCTGCGAGGTTTGCACTTTCGCTAAATGGTCTTCTTATTTCAAATTTATTTCACAGCGGCGATCGGGGTCAAGCCACTTCATCACAAAACAGTTCATCACCGTACACTTCATCTCACGACATTTCATCACCCGACATTTCATCACAACATACAGCTCATCACACCGACATTTCATCACAAAAGTTCATTATCAAAACAGAGCGAGTTCATTTTCATAATAAGGTTCATTTGTATCGCCAAAAAGTATGCATCACATTATGTATAGTTTCAGGCTACATGTTATTATTTCTTCTTTCTGTCAGTGTTGCCGCAAGTGCAGTTTGTCTACATTCGTCCTATAAGCAAACATATTTATTTTGACATTATATTGTAGATTTCTTCAAATAATTTAATGGCAACACTTTTGACACATTTCTCTTTGAATGTTGTTTCAAACACTTTTTGATTGGACAAAAAAGAGAGTAATTATAAGAGGAAAAAAACCTATTTGTGCCTTTTGTTTTGAGGCAGGGCCCAGGGCGAGGGAATGAAATTGCAAAGTATAGTGAGTATGTGGCTGTAAGTGGCGTTTGTTTTTTATTTTATTTTAGTAACATTGACTGGATATTGCTGTAGCTTTTTAGATAATTTAATATGGCAAATGTCAAAATTTGTCAGTTTGTTTTATGAAAACATTTGAATTCAAATCAAAATTGACAGTAAAATCGAGTTTCAATCTTAATCTTTTTTTGATATTTTGATTTCCTTACTTAACTTGATAGTCACAAAAACACACCTATTGTTATTCTTATTATTATTGTTGCTCATTAATTAGACAGAGTATTTAAATGGTGTAGGTATATTTGTCGGGATGCTGTATGTATGTAATAGGTTGGTGGGTTCGTCAGTTCAAGGTTCAGTTGAGCTCTGATTTTACTTGTGAGACATCTAAATTTATAAGGAAAACTGAGAAATGAACTGAAAACTAATGGGAAATTCATGAGTTTCAGTTTCAATTTCAGTTAAGCGAGCATTTAAACAGTTCGACTGAAAGCTTAACTTATTGCTCAACTGAAACTGAAACAGAAATGGTGGTCTAAATGGGGCTTAGTAATCAAAAGGAAAAGAAGATTTCATATTTTTATTCAGAACCAGTCAATAAAATAATATTTTTAATAAAAATAAAAATTTGAAAACGAATTTTATTTTAACTATTGTTGCTTTTTCTAGCACAAGAACTCCCTCTTTCAAGCTGATATGAAAATTTGCAATCATTTTAGGGTAAAAGCACCAGTACCCGGACAGATAACTTCTTTTTTGACTTTCAATGCAAATATCTTTATTTCTGTTAGTATTTCATTCAAATCTTAATATTTTGCTAAGACAACAGATATTTCTCAGTAGTTTGGTGTATGAATGAATTGAAAGTAACTTTAAACATTGATTTAAAAAGATGAATTCTAAATAAAGGCGATTTTCCGGAGTCTCCGGACGATTGTTCTAGTCTCCGGACGATCTTAAATGGAGTTTCCGGACAGTTCCACTTAAAAACTCAATATCTTTTTTCTCTTAAGTGTTGACTATAGAGCAATTCATTTTCTGTATTGGTAATTACTTCCTGACTGTTTGACATCTAATTAATTTAAAAAATATTACCTAGTTATTGTTATTTAAGACGAAATATAAAGAAACCAAAATCGGTACCAGTTACCGGACGATCAAAACAGAGTCTCCGGACGACTTTGAACCTACTTCGTCATACTTTATTGCTGCTTGACTTATACCTAATTTCTTCGATCTAATGTCGTGCAAGGCTTACTTTTAAGTTGTTTGCATTCATCTTCAATAAAAAAAAAAGGTAAGACTGTTCATATCCTCACTATCCAACTAAACCATGGACATTTTATGCATCTGAAATACATATTTACTTGTTTCAAGGTTAAATAGTTGTTGTTTCTTTTTTCCGAACCCGTTTCCAGGCACTTGGAATCCTTCAACACTGAACTGATGCACTGTTTTTTTGTGCACATCGCATTCAAATATTATACCTTCGATAGGGGTGGTTTTGGTTTTGGTTGGTTTCTTTTTGTGTTTTTTGTATGTATATGGTATGCATCAGTGAAGAAAAATGTTATTCTCAAATAAATAGAGAAGTGGAGTAGGAGGGAAGAAACTGGTTTTATTATTCTCATGTTCAGGTTTCGGTAAAAAGGAAAATAGATATCGCACGATCGATTTACAACATTTTGATTACAAAATATTGTGTTTGTGTGGCAGAAAATAAAAAATGATATTGAAATACAATTTTTAGAGTTTTTTATTTGTCATTTTTAATCCATCAGAGGGATGATAGTAAACAAATTTTATTCTGGATATAAACAAGTACTTTTGACAATTAAATTAAGGGTTGCAAAAAGAATTTGAACATAAAAAATAATTAAATAAAACCTTGGAGCTGTCCGGAAACTAGATTCGATTAAAAAAAAAGCAAAACTCAATTTTTTTCTTTAGTTATTGGAAGTTCATTATATTTTCTTTGAAACAAACCCCATTTGATTGCAAGACTTCACAAGATCAACTATTCCCAGTATATTTTTCCAAGGTCTGCCACTATTTTTTTGCTAAGAAAACAGCAGAACAGCAGTGGCTGCTGCTTAAACTACCTATAACTTTTCCGTTATACATTCGATCGGCTTCAAACTTCGTATGTATATGTGGAAAATGTTACTGATTCTGTATTTTGTTGTTTTTTGCCAAGTCTGTATTTAGTTTCTCTTTTGTTCCACATAAAGGCAAAATCGTCCGGTCACTGGTGCCTGTTCGGAAACTGGTGCAGTTACCCTACTTTTTTATCAACTGAAAACAATAAAAACAATCAGTGTTACCACATGGACTCTATAGAGTGAAAATGGACTCGTTATTTTTCCTTGGCTCGGGTACTCGTTATAACGTTTGACTATTTTTTTTTTTGCAAAACACAAATAAGTATGTTAAAAATTTAAAACAAAATGATTTCTGTAAGTATTTAATTTTTTTTTACGTGGACTCGTTTTGTTTTGTAAATGACTCGTTTTTCAAGCATCTTGGACTCAGAGTTTAATGAGCTTATCATATTTTGTCGTTGCAGTTCCACATCCGAAGAGGAGGGATGTGAGTCTGGAAACGAATATGAAAAGCTAAGGGTACTATCGTCAGCGAAACAATGAATTGGATTAGAAGTAACAGACAAGAGATCATTAACAAAAATGAGGAAGAGGGTCGGAGACAAAACGGAGCCCTGGGGCACACCAGCATTTATTTTGTGGGTTTCAGACTTGAACCCGTCCAATACAACTTGTATAGAACGGTTCGAAAGAAAATTTCTAATCCAACGAAGGAGGGATTCGTCGATACCGAAAGCACGCATTTTCGATAAAAGAGCAAGATGCCAGACTTTATCAAATGCCTTTGAAATATCAAGTGCAACAATCTTACTTTCTCCAAATCGATGTAAAGATTTGTTCCACTGTTCGGTGAGATAAACCATCAGATCACCAGTGGACCTGTTGCTGCGAAAGCCGTACTGCCGGTCATTAAGAAGCTTTCGGTCTTCGAGATATTTCTTGAGCTGATAATTTATCAGCGTTTCCATGACCTTAGAAAGAAGGGACGTAAGTGCAATCGGTCGATAATTGGTGGGAGAAGAAGAATCGCCTTTTTTTGGGATTGGCTGGACAAATGCTGTTTTCCAACTGCTCGGAACGAGCCCAGAAGAATAGGATAGATGGAAAAGCTTACGCAAGGGTTTTGCCAGCGTGGAAGAACACCTCTTCAGAATAATAGCGGGGATACCATCCGGACCAGCGGATTTATGTATGTTGAGATCCTTTAAGACTCTCGCCACAGCACGAGTGCGGAAGAAGATTTGTCCCATGGAATCATTGACGCGCTCAAGAGCTGGAGGAGTCATGACACTCTGTGGCAGCGAAGAGTTGGAGGCGAACTGCCTAGCAAAAAGGTTAGCTTTCACGAGAGAGCTAACAACTGGAGTGTCATTGTCAACGAGCGTAGGGACCGAGGAAGAAGAAGAATTCTTCATATTTTTAACAAATGACCAAAAATTCTTACTGCCTTTGGGACATTGCAGTATTTTTTGCCTTAATTTTTGGTCATGTAAAAACTTTGTCCGTCGAATATGGGCATTGCAGGCTTTCCTGGCTTGTTTAAACTTATTCCGGTTATCCTCAGTTGGGTTGGCTCTATAACACCGGAACTGTACTTCTTTTTCCTTGATAACCTCTTTACAGCTTGAATCAAACCATGACTTTTCCTTGGGTTTGATGCTTTTAACCCTATTCGGGATAAAAGTTTTCATTCCCAAAATAATCATGTTAGTAATCATATCTGCGCTGGAGTCTACGTCACCATCGAGGAAGCATAGTGACCAGTTAAAGATCCGGAAGAAGTTATTGAGACCGTCCCAGTTGGCTTTCTCGTATTGCCATACGGTTCTCTTCGGAGCTCTTTCTCTAACTGGATTAGTTTGACACGAGAAATTTGCAGATATGATACTATGGTCGGATCGGCCTAGAGGCGATAATACACTTATTGTAAATTTATCAGGGTCGGACGTAAGGAACAAGTCAAGAGTGTTTTCCGCTTGGCCATCAATGTCCGATATTCGGGTAGGCTCGGTGACCAGCTGAGTAAGGTGGTTGAACTCAGCAAAGATCTCAGCACACATACCTTCGGGTGTTGTCGGGCTCGAATGGAGAAGCCACGAAGAATTGTGGACATTGAAATCGCCCGTAATAACGATTTCAGTGTGAGGGTACAGGGAAACAATTCTTTGGATGGAGTCAGACAGAGCATCGAATTCGTGGGAAGTTGAAACTCTGTCCAGGTTTGGGCTTCGATAAAGAAAGCAATAGTGAATGATGTGCTTGTTTACAGAAAACTTGAACCACATAAAATTGAAGAAAGGGTTGGAGCAACGTCCATACTGTGGTAAGAATTGATACGCAACATCACTCCTGATGTAAACGGCGAGACCGTGGTGGGAAAGGAATAACGGCACTAAGCTATACCCGTGAATGAGAAATTCAGTAGGATCGGAATTCTCACCTACTTGGGTTTCACTCAGTGCCAAAACAGCTGGCCTGTTAGTCACAGTGTGGACGTACATAGCGAGAAAATTCGAACGTAGCCCGCGAATATTACAATAGTCTACCCTGAAATTGCCGATCATTGCAAGTAAAAAATAATAAAAAAACCAAAACAGACGAGATCTAAAAGATTTACTGAATTAAATTGAAGGAATTCTTTACGATTCAGCCCCACTGTTAGTGTTATGCCTTAACAGCAGCGTGAATCGATCCGACCCTGTAATTCAAACAGCAAATCTTTATTCATCTGTTGTTGATGACATATCATATGCATACATTACATTGTATGAGCAAAAAAAAACTCAATGCAATGTAATGCATATGGTAAGCCATGCAACTGTAAAGCCATAAACAAAAACAAAGAGAATGGGAAGCTAACTCACTGTGCTCTTGTGGCAGTAGGTATTCTTATGCCTTTTTTTTTTGTGCGTGCTTTTTTTTTTCGTTGTTTAACTGTTTGACTTTCTTAATTATATATTTAGTTTTTGTATTGGGTTGATGCTATTTTTGATTTATTTAATTGGTGTTGTTTATTCTTTGATTAATTGTATTTATTGGGTATTTTGGGAATTTTGGGTAATGGTATTTTTGGGTGCGGTTTTTTGTTTAATTTATGTTATTGTTTTTGTTGTTGCGGTTTTTAATCACGCGCGGGGTGGACTCAGGAACAAGGACGAGACATAGAAAAAAAAACAAACTACGCGCACAGCACTGACACAACCACTCTCTTTTAATGTTAGACTGACACTGTTTTAATTAAACTTCCCTCTATCACTCATCATAGGCAATACCTTCAGTTTTGTTTTATAACTAATGTGATGAATGGCTCTATACTATCTCCATCAGTTCTAAGCAGATTAAATTTTAGTTTCAGTCGAACATGCTTAAGACTTCAACAACCCCTACAACTACCTTTCAGTAGATCAAACTATGGTGCCAATAATCCTATAAATCAAATGGTCTTAATTTTTAATAAATATTATTTTCTTATAGTTTCAATTAATGCTAATTTCAAAAGCGAATCTTTTAAAACTGCTTTTTATAATGCCTTAGCATAAATGCAGGCTTTATTTTTAATTCTTAATGTAATAATTTGTAATTTATGATATTTTTGTATTTTGTAATTGTTTATAGATATATGTAGTTTCTAAGTTTTGTTAACGTTAGTTCTTAACGACTTTGATAAATAAATAAATAAATAAATAAATAAATAAATAAACAAAAAAATCCATACAGACTTCTAAGATTTTTTCCAAGTTTATGCTTCCCATTCTTTCAGTAAAGCAATTTAAATTATTATATACATATATTATATTGTTGTTGATATTTTTTTGTTTGATCTTCTGAAAAACTATCCACCGATTAAAACACTTATTTTTTTTTCCTCAAAACTTTCATATAGGTATTTTGTAATACTCGCCATAAGCCCCCCTGCCACGCCAAGGCTTACCCAATGGGGGGGTGGGGTGCTTTATTATAGTGAGTTCCCCGTGCCTCTCACTTTTAGGGTGCTTTATTATAGTGAGTTCCCCGTGCCTCTCACTTTTAGGGTGCTATAATAAAGCTCTAACTCTCTTACTTTGAGCTAATATCATCACATTGGTATATTCGTTGGTATTCCCTTTTCATTTGATAGCGAATATTTTTAGATGTTTATTATTGAATACGATTTCCGTGAGGATTTCGAGACTTCTTGTTTCCAAACGCGAACAAAGTTAATTAAAGGAAAGTCTTTTATACCAATGCAACTCAGAAAATAAGGAAGTGATATTAGAATAACACTTATGCCCAATTTCGTAAACAAACACTGAAAACACTTGTATCAAACTCTTAAATCTTTTGAGTTTAACCAACTTATGTCGTTTTCCATAAGTCGTCCAGAAGCATTTGGAAGAGTCAAGAAGTCTTCTGAAACTGAAACATTGGACTGACTTTGACAGATGGAATGCTTCTGAGAAGAGCAGAACTCTTCTGTTTTGAAAACAGAATCGTCCGAAGAATGACACATACATCATAATCATAACCCGTTCCATTGGAGGTAGAAAAAGAAACGTCAAAAGACCAATGGAAAACGACATTAAACTTGGAAATTTTAGGGCAATTTATGTCAAAAGAGAAAACATTATATTCACTTTTTAAAATATTCAATGACACTTTTAAAATTTAATGAGCTCAAAATGGGCATTTAGTCAAAAAGGCGTTTAAAAGCTTGTTTACTTAAAAAACGCTTCATGAAACCAAAAAAACTCATTTAACGGTTTGAAAGCTTGTTAAATGTTTAAAAGTGAAACTGGCCATTAACTTTGTAAAATTTGAACATATGTATATGTTATCATATGCACGTAAAATACATCAAAATATTATATTCACAAGAAACAAAGATTTATCATGCATTGATTTTATTCACTCAATAAAATACTTGCCTGTGCCTGCGACTAGGTATCGGAGTGTAGGAGAACATTTTCAATAAGAGAGACACAGAAAAATAAAAATTCTCTGAGAGGGTTGAAATAATTTTTGACATTTCTCAAGCAAAAAGAAAATGAATTTCTGAAATGGTGAGAGGAAACAAATAAATTTTCTCACGGATGAAGTTTTTCTGGTTCCTGGTTGGTTGGCTGGATGAGAACATTGAGATCTATTTTTGTGTTGATTTTGTAGGTATTTAGCATTGTTTTCAGTGTTACCGCAGGGAAAAATATGTTCGAGTCCAAGATGCTTGAAAAACGAGTCATTTACAAAACAAAACGAGTCCACGTAAAAAAAAATTAAATACTTACAGAAATCATTTTGTTTTAAATTTTTAACATACTTATTTGTGTTTTGCAAAAAAAAAAAAATAGTCAAACGTTATAACGAGTACCCGAGCCAAGGAAAAATAACGAGTCCATTTTCACTCTATAGAGTCCATGTGGTAACACTGATTGTTTTTATTGTTTTCAGTTGATAAAAAAGTAGGGTAACTGCACCAGTTTCCGAACAGGCACCAGTGACCGGACGATTTTGCCTTTATGTGGAACAAAAGAGAAACTAAATACAGACTTGGCAAAAAACAACAAAATACAGAATCAGTAACATTTTCCACATATGCATACGAAGTTTGAAGCCGATCGAATGTATAACGGAAAAGTTATAGGTAGTTTAAGCAGCAGCCACTGCTGTTCTGCTGTTTTCTTAGCAAAAAAATAGTGGCAGACCTTGGAAAAATTTACTGGGAATAGTTGATCTTGTGAAGTCTTGCAATCAAATGGGGTTTGTTTCAAAGAAAATATAATGAACTTCCAATAACTAAAGAAAAAAATTGAGTTTTGCTTTTTTTTTAATCGAATCTAGTTTCCGGACAGCTCCAAGGTTTTATTTAATTATTTTTTATGTTCAAATTCTTTTTGCAACCCTTAATTTAATTGTCAAAAGTACTTGTTTATATCCAGAATAAAATTTGTTTACTATCATCCCTCTGATGGATTAAAAATGACAAATAAAAAACTCTAAAAATTGTATTTCAATATCATTTTTTATTTTCTGCCACACAAACACAATATTTTGTAATCAAAATGTTGTAAATCGATCGTGCGATATCTATTTTCCTTTTTACCGAAACCTGAACATGAGAATAATAAAACCAGTTTCTTCCCTCCTACTCCACTTCTCTATTTATTTGAGAATAACATTTTTCTTCACTGATGCATACCATATACATACAAAAAACACAAAAAGAAACCAACCAAAACCAAAACCACCCCTATCGAAGGTATAATATTTGAATGCGATGTGCACAAAAAAACAGTGCATCAGTTCAGTGTTGAAGGATTCCAAGTGCCTGGAAACGGGTTCGGAAAAAAGAAACAACAACTATTTAACCTTGAAACAAGTAAATATGTATTTCAGATGCATAAAATGTCCATGGTTTAGTTGGATAGTGAGGATATGAACAGTCTTACCTTTTTTTATTGAAGATGAATGCAAACAACTTAAAAGTAAGCCTTGCACGACATTAGATCGAAGAAATTAGGTATAAGTCAAGCAGCAATAAAGTATGACGAAGTCGTCCGGAGACTCTGTTTTGATCGTCCGGTAACTGGTACCGATTTTGGTTTCTTTATATTTCGTCTTAAATAACAATAACTAGGTAATATTTTTTTAAATTAATTAGATGTCAAACAGTCAGGAAGTAATTACCAATACAGAAAATGAATTGCTCTATAGTCAACACTTAAGAGAAAAAAGATATTGAGTTTTTAAGTGGAACTGTCCGGAAACTCCATTTAAGATCGTCCGGAGACTAGAACAATCGTCCGGAGACTCCGGAAAATCGCCTTTATTTAGAATTCATCTTTTTAAATCAATGTTTAAAGTTACTTTCAATTCATTCATACACCAAACTACTGAGAAATATCTGTTGTCTTAGCAAAATATTAAGATTTGAATGAAATACTAACAGAAATAAAGATATTTGCATTGAAAGTCAAAAAAGAAGTTATCTGTCCGGGTACTGGTGCTTTTACCCTAAAATGATTGCAAATTTTCATATCAGCTTGAAAGAGGGAGTTCTTGTGCTAGAAAAAGCAACAATAGTTAAAATAAAATTCGTTTTCAAATTTTTATTTTTATTAAAAATATTATTTTATTGACAGGTTCTGAATAAAAATATGAAATCTTCTTTTCCTTTTGATTACTAAGCCCCATTTAGACCACCATTTCTGTTTCAGTTTCAGTTGAGCAATAAGTTAAGCTTTCAGTCGAACTGTTTAAATGCTCGCTTAACTGAAATTGAAACTGAAACTCATGAATATCCCATTAGCTTTCAGTTCATTCCTCAGTTTTCCTAATAAATTTAGATGTCTCATAAGTAAAATAAAAGCTCAACTGAACCACGAACTGAACATAAGACAACATAAGGTTAAGAATTATGTACGCATGTAAGTACATGTGTTATGTCGTTATGTGTATATAAAGTACCTAAAAACAGAAACTTATAAACCAGAACAAAGCGCAAAATAAGTAGAATTCAAAATAAAACATTAACGTTTTATTGCAATAAAAAATGGAGAATAGGTATAGGTACATAGTTAAAATAAACAACCAACAAAAATTAGGAACAACTTATAAGTCTGTAAAATAATAACATTTCACCAACTTCAGCAAAGAGTGCAGGACATAGTTTTTTTTGATGTTTGGAATCCATATGCGTCCTACCTTTCGATTTAATAATAAACGATACCTACATGTAAACCTACTCAGCAATAAGTTTAACACGTAGGTACTTACATACAAACAAACAACTTTAAATCATGTTTTTTTGCAATCCAAAAATTAAATATTGGTTTAACTAACATGTAGCTTCCTACCAACCTATTTATATACATACAGCATCCCGACAATACCTACACCATTTAAGTAATCTGCCTAATTAATGAGGAACAATTATAATAACAATAAAAACTATCAGCAGCACATAACACGTACATATACATGTCTTTCTATCTTCCTTAACAAAAAAAAAACTACCGAACGCCACACCCCGCCACTTTCTAACTTTGCAATTTCATCCCCTGCTTCAATTACTTTTTTACTTCCGATTCCCGCACTCACTCACTCATACATATTGCCAATTAAAAATGTCAACAACTACAAAAAAAAAAAAAAAAAACAAAACAAAACCAATAACACCCAAAAACTATAAATGAATATTGGTCTCTAACTAACATCTTGCTTCCCAACAACCTATCAACACACAGACAGCATCCCGACAAATATACCTACACCATTTAATTAATAAGTGACGAACAATAATAACAATCATTAAAACTATCAGCAGCACATAGCACGTACCTACATTCATATATCCTAGTACCTCTTTTTAAAATAGAAAATAAATTAACTTATCTTACTTCCTTCCTTAATAGTCTAAGAGCCGCTGAAGGCCGACCTTCACCGAACTGTTAACCGGCTGAAACTTTTTTTTATGAAATTTAGTTTGAAAACATATATGAATATGATAGCTTGCCTAACGAAAAGTGTGCCAGGCTATATTAAATTTGACTTTATATTTTAATCAATAACTAACTCCTCCTTCACCCATATGTTAAAATAAAACGTTGTGCCACATAGCCATATGTGTAAGTAGGCTTGAGACAAGAAAAAAATTGTGTGGGAGAGGGGGGGCCTATTCCCCCCGTTTAGTCAGGAGGGGCAGTTTTCTGAAAAATTGGCTTATTTTTTAAAAAAATATTAAAAATCAACGGCTTCATCTACAACAACGTGTTATACCTTTCTGCAAAGCCAAAAACTTAGGCTTTTATTTTGTATTTAAATTTAGTTGTTTTAAATAATTGTTTTAGAAAAATTAATTTTCAAACTTAAAATTTTGAAAAAAAAAAATTTCTTAAATTTCGAACTAATTTTTTCAAAATTTTATGTTAGTAAGTACTAATTTTGTTTTCAATATTCAATGCTGTTTTTAATTTTTAGTCGAACACAGTAAACCGGATTGAAAAATACCTTGTCATTGTCGAGAAATAAAGAAAAAACCAAAATCACTTTTTGCTTTAAAAAAAAACTTTTTTATTTTTACGTTACTGTTTTTTATATTCAAAATTATTAACAGAATTGAATGTTGAAAGCAAAATAAGTTCTTAATCACATAAAATTTTGAAAAAAATTAACTAAAAATTTGACAAAATTTTTTTTTTTTTGCAAAATTTTGAGTTTGAAAATTATTTTTTCTAAAACTATTATTTAAAACAACTAAATTTAAATACAAAATGAAAGCCTAAGTTTTTGGCTTTGCAGAAAGGTATAACACGTTGTTGTAGATGAAGCCGTTGATTTTTAATATTTTTTTTTAAAAAATAAGCCAATTTTTCAGAAAACTGCCCCTCCTGGCTAAACGGGGGGAATAGGCCCCCCTCTCCTATACAATTTTTTTCTTGTCTCAAGCCTACTTACACATATGGCCATGTGGCACAACGTTTTATTTTAACATATGGGTGAAGGAGGAGTTAGTTATTGATTAAAATAAAGTTAAATTTAATATAGCCTGGCACACTTTTCGTTAGGCAAGCTATCATATTCATATATGTTTTCAAACCAAATTTCATAAAAAAAAGTTTCAGCCGGTTAACAGTTCGGTGAAGGTCGGTCTTCAGCGGCTCTCCTACTATAACAAAAACAAAAATTAACCAAACGCCACACACCGCCACTTACTTACTTTGCAATTTCATCCCCTGCTTCAATTACATTTTACTTCCCATTCCCACACTCACTCACCCATATTTCCAATCAAAAATGTCAACAGCTACAAAAAAAAAAAACAAAACCAATAACACCCAAAAACTATAAATGAACAAATCTTTAACAAAATAAACCTTATTTTGAAAATGAACTTTTGTGATGAGATGTCGGTGTGATGAGCTGTATGTTGTGATGAGATGTCGGGTGATGAAATGTCGTGAGATGAAATGTAGTGTGATGAACTGTTTTGTGATGAACTGTAGCCGACCCCACGTTTTTTGTGAACCACGGTTTGTGTATGTGATCGCCGTATAACACATAGCAAACAAATTAAAAAAAATGTTATACGTTGATAGATATAATGGGCGCGTTCACTTTGACTTGGATAGGCTATCCGGATAGCTTTTTGTTTTTGTTATCCATGTAAACAAAAATAGCAGAGGCTCAATCCAAACAAACCCAAACTATACAACAATTTCTGGTATAGGTGGCTATCTGACAGATGAGCCATTGAAATACGTGAACAGCTGATTTTTGTACACGTGTTTTCACACCTATCCGAATTTAGCTATCGACCTCGTTCATGAAAAACGAGTTGGATAGGCTATCCAAAACCAAACTGAACGCGTCCAATATAAATCACTCTTTTGATTTTTCCTACCACGGTTAAATTTTGACGTTTGGTTCAAAAAGGGATCATATAAAAAATTTTGCTGTGCGAATTGGGTTAAACTGGGTTAAATGGGACTTTTTTTTGACACTACTTTGATTAAATCTCCCTCAAGATAAAACAAAATTTCCCTCAAAAATAGTTCTTTCTATGTTCAATTAATTTTTTTTTTTCGTGACTAAATCCAAATGCAACAATCAAATTAAATTTTCTTTTATGAAAATATAAGAAATTCTCAATTTCACACACACTTTTTTTATTTTTATCGATAATTTCCCAATTCAATACGATCAAGAATACCATTGCAATTGTTTGTTAATTCAGTCTTCGAACACTACTTATTCATTGTTCACAACTGTCAACAAAATAGAAAACAGACTATTCGTAATAGTCCGTCTTGGTTCGGATTTGTTAACTGTCGTCGATCAACATAAAAAATAAATAGAGTGGCGCGACAGCTCTTGAAGAGCCAAGGCCTAAGCGACTTACTCTCATCAACAATTCTCTGAGTGCGTGTGAAGAATTGAATTCGGTCGATCAACATGCGATGGAGAAATACAATTTTGAGCAGTTACAGAGTACAACAATATTGCTGTATCAACAGCTAGCAATTCTACAGAGGCTAGAAATGACTACAGTCAATGAAATGGTGTTGATTGATAATTTGGATGTTTTCGAAAAAAATGGATTTAAATTTGAGATTGATGAGGATGGTAAATTAGTATTGGATATGCTTATGCGAATTTATCTTATGGGATGTTTTAAATGGTAATTTTTATAATTCGGTTTCAAAACTGTCCATATGGCCGGCCCAATTTGCAACACTTGATTGACATTAACATGCTGCTAGAGGTAGAAGAAGAAGACAACGATGATGAAAGCAGCAAACATTCCGACTTGTCCTAACACTGACGTCACAAAAAAAGAGCAAAGCAAAATGTGTTGTATTTTCAAAAATACCTGATTTTTGTATTTACAATAAAAAAAGGCAGTTAATTTTAAACACTTATCGTTCTTAATATATTGAATCCACTATGCGCCATCGATAAAAATACCCCCGGTAATTGAGGATGCCAATGAATTTCCTCGATTTCTATTTGTCCCTGATGAATGAACAACAATTTTAGCGGAAGCTTGCTTAATCGTCATTTTTAGAATCTTCTGTTCCTTGATTCTGATCCTTTTCAAAAAATTTCGTAGGTACTTACTTGCAATATCCGGTGGCTAAGACTCCCTGGTCCACTTGACTCTAATCCATTGCAAATCCTTCTTGCTGGTGTCCGGTGAACGTAAACACTGACTTTATTCCTGCTTTGGCCAGCTCTTGTTCGTACTGCTTCAACAACTGATCATCCTCCAAGGCTTGAAGTTGTTTTGTAAGAACCCAAATGTTTACTCGTCCCAGTTCACTCCATGAAGCCACAAAAACAATATTGCCCAGCTTGCTTGCACGAACCCTATTAGCACAGCCCTGATGCTTGATGAGAGCGCACGTCGGTTTTTAAGCCACTTCATTGCCAAGATCTTCATCTTCGTCATCGTCAAACTCCTCTACTTCTTTATCATTATTGCTACCCATTGAAAAGAGTTGCTTTCGTTTTTGCCAAAAGCAGCAGTTTTTATTTTACAAAAGTCAAGTGACGTCTCTTTGAAAGTAAAATCGACAGGAAAGGTTCCAATATAATTTAAGATAAACTTCTCTTTTGAGAAACTTCAAAGTTTTAACCAGTAGTGTCAAATTTTAACCTGCTTCGCATCTAGTTAAATTTTATTTACCATGCTATCAAAATTTAACCAAACGTCAAGTTTTAACCCATTTTTAACTGATTTCGCACACGGCCTTAGGCCGTATATAAATTGTGTTCAAATGTGTATTAAAACTTGAAGCTTGGTTAAAACTTGACACTAGAGTGGTGAATAAAATTAAACTAGCATTAAAATCGACATGAAAAACTTTTCTTACTCGCCGCTCTATAACACTTTCCAATCTAAACTTCAAAATTTTAACCAGTAGTGTCAAATTTTAACCTGTACCAGTGATCACTTATACCAAGATTGGAAACCTTGCTGTCAAAGTGTCATTTGCCTACAAGCTGAGGGAGCAGGTTAGCTGAAACAGTATGCGTGTAATACAAACTTAAGGAGCAGGTTAGCTGTAAGAGTATGCGTGTTTTTGTAATAAAGATACAGTTGCCTACATAATAAAAAGCAAGTTAGCTGCAAGTGTATGTGTGCATGCAAAAAATAACTTTTGCGGTATTTGGAGGGTAAAACGTAGGTAGGTTTCCAATCTTGTTATAGAGTGATCACTGACCTGTACCGCAGCTAGTTAAATTTTATTCACCATGCTAGTTTCAAAATTTAACCAAACGTCAAGTTTTAACCCACTTTTAACTGAATTCGCACATGGCCTCAGGCCTTGTGTGAATTGCGTTAAAATGTGTATTTAACCAAACGTCAAGTTTTAACCCACTTTTAACTGAATTCGCACATGGCCTCAGGCCTTGTGTGAATTGCGTTAAAATGTGTATTAAAACTTGACGTTTGGTTAAAACATTTTCACACAGCAAATGGCTAAATTTGATCCCATTTTTAACCAAACGTCAAATTTTAACCAAAAGTCAAGTTTGAGCAAGCTCTGAACTAAAAAAGAAAAACGCCTAAGGTGGTGAACAAATTAATTTTGGAGGTTCAACTCAAGTCAGTTTCCGATCTCTCTCTCTGATCTGTGATTTTAATATAAAGCACGTTTATAATTTAAAATCCCAAAAATTCCCATTTCTTTGTGTGCCATTGCCAAAAATTACAAGAAACCGAAAAAGTTGCAAATTAAATCGCTTCATCAAACAACCCAATCTCGTCGGCTTGTCAAAAATCAAAATTCCAAAATATATAAACTTTTGCATCAAGTTAAACTTTAAATTCGAAAAACTGCAAAGGAGTAAATTTTCGTTGCATCGCCGCCGCGCCGTCCGTCGCGTCGTCGTTGCCCCTCAACACCGAAATGGTCAAAGGAGCCTCTTGAATATCGTCCCACCCCGTCGTTGTCGGTCATCCCTTGGCCCTGTTGCCTGTTCCATTTAGTTTTGTAGTGGTGGTCAGCGTTGCCAACCGCTTTAGCCCAAAAAATGCCTACATTTGGAAAAAAAGATGCCTTGTTCATTAAAAAAATGCCTTTTCTTGAGTTTTATCAGTGGAAGTAAAAAAAAAAAGAAACAATTAAATTTTTTTTAAATTCAAGGTCTAAAATCCTAAGAACTTGTTTTTTTATAACTGTTTTTGGCTTTTCTTGCTTTGGTTTATCGTTTTTGGCTTTTCTTGCTTTGGTTTATCGATGAGGATGCCAGTTTCTTTCACTTTTTTCACAAGATAACGAACATACGGAGCTGACGGTGCTTCTCTTCTTCCAAAATCCGTACGCAATTTTCGCACACATTCTTTAACATTTCCATGGTTTTCAAAGTAATGTTGCAATATTTCCTAGCATTGTTCAAGCGATATTCGTTCAGCGGAAGGATAAAACTAATTATCTGTCAATTCAGACATGAGCTAAGTATTATCATTCCCGAAATAAGCACTAGCTGAAAAAGAAAACGTTAGATGGCGGACCCTTTATTTTGCTAAGAACTTAGAACTTAAGACTAAAACCTGGAATTCGATTGGGAATTATTGAAAATCGTATAAACAAATAATAAAAGTGTATTTACTTACTTTTCTTCAGTTAAAAACGGCGAGGTCGAATGCATATGTAAGTAAATTAACAAATCGCAATTCGTAATGAATACAAAAACAGTTTACTTTCAGTTTAACATGACTAGAAGTGGAAAAAGAAAACAATAGAGAAAGCCTAACATCAGACCTTCCCTGGGTAAGACAGTGAAAGACAGTGAGATAGATGAGCACCAGAAGAAACTGTTCGGAAAATTAGAACAATTTGAAGGTCAGAACTCATTTCTAAGGGCGAATTTACATATTACAATATGTATAGGTTTACTATTTTAAGAATGCTTTAATAAAATAAAAAAGTCAGTAGTTTAAAACTGAAATGAAAAAAAGATGCCTTTTTGCAAAAAAATAAGCCTTAGAGCCTTAGCTGGTAAAATAATGCCTAAAAGGCATGAAAATGCCTAGGTTGGCATCACTGGTGGTGGTGGACAACAAAAAAAAGTTCGAGTTAACGTTAGTGCACCGATATAGGCTACCTGCTTCAGGTTCAGCCGTGATCGAACTCGCGAAATGAGAACTGAGATTCTTTGTTTAGTGTGTCGGTGTTTGCGTTTTTTTTTTCATTTCAATTTAAAAATAAAATCGCCCTCTGCTGCATAGCGCGGTATGGAATTCCAAAATTGTTTCAAAGTAAGTAATTTTATTTTTTTAAACCTCTGAACTCGATTTTCCTTGAAAGGCTCCTAAATTTGAATACGAAAATTGTATCAATAGATAAGGGTTGGTATACCAAAATTTCGTGTACGCAGTGTACACTATTTTATAATAGGGGATCATTTTCAAGCAATTGCAGACCTCTAGTAATAATTAATCTAGAATCTGAAGTGATTATTACAAAATTTCGGTTTATAAACAATAACAGTCTCTGCCAGCCAGCTCGGTCACTAGCTAGCTGTCTCCAGTTTTGCACTCCAAGTTGATCGAGGTCCTCTTCCACTTGTGTGCGCCACCTGAGTCGCGGTCTTCCTCTCCTTCTGCGTCCCTCGGGAATAGTGTCGAAGGTTTTCCGGGCCGGAACATTGGTGTCCATGCGCTCTAAATGACAGAGCCATCTGAGTCTCTGGACCTTGACCCTTCTGGCTAGGTCCACGTCGTTGTACAACCCGTAAAGTTCGCTGTTGTATCTTCTTCTCCATTCCCCATCAACGCACACGGGGCCAAAGATGTCCCGAAGAACTTTCCTCTCGAAACAGCCTAAGGTACATTTATGATGATGAGGGTGTTGTACAGTTTTACCTTAGGTGCTCGAGAGGGCTTTTCCACTCAATTGCTTTCTCAGCCCAAAGAAGCAGCGATTAGCAAGAGTAATTCTTCGTCTTATCTTGGCGCTGGTGTTATTGCCCCCTAGCGAAGCCTAGGTAGACAAACTCCTCTACTACCTCAAAGTTGTATGCGTCTATTGTGACGTTCTGTCCGAGCCGTCGGTGTTGGGTGTCCTTTCTCGAAGACAGCATATACTTCGTTTTTCCCTCATTTACCGCTTAAACCATCTTTGCCGCTTCTGTCTCAATTCTCACAAAGGCGACATCACGCTGTGTTCTTTCCATTATTTCAATATCGTCGGCGTACGCGAGAAGTTGAACAGATTTATGGAAGATAGTGCCTCTGGTGTTGACAGTGGAGTTTTGGACTATCTTCTCAAGAACGATGTTAAAGAAATCGCACTACAGTGCATCGCCTTGTCTGACTCCTTTTTTGACGTCGAAAGATTCCGTAAGCTCATTGCCAACCTTGATAGAGCAGCGTGAGTTCTCCATCGTCATATTGCACAAGCGAACGAGCTTGGCAGGGATGCCAAAACTAGACATGGCTTTATACAGTTCGTCTCTGTAGATGCTGTCATACGCATGGTGGGTATCGATTTGGAGTTCATAGGTTTTTTCCAGGATCTGCCGCAACGTGAAAATTTGGTCGATGGTAGACTTTCCTGGCCTGAAGCCACACTGATAAGGACCAATCAGATTGTTGACGAAAGGCTTCAGACATTCACATATTACGGCAGAGAGGATCTTGTAGGCGATGTTAAGCAGACTGATCCCTCTGTAATTGGCGCAGTTTAGAGGATCTCCCTTTTTCAGGATCGGGCAAACAATGCTGAGGTTCCATTCATCGGGCATGCATTCCTCCGACCATATCTTACAGATGATTTGGTGCATGCTCCTATCTAGATCGTCGCCTGCGGCTTTGAACAGCTCGGCAGGTAGCTCCAGCGGCTTTGTTGGATTTCAGCCGTGATATTGCTGTTTTCACTTCTTCTAGGTCGGGTTCACGGAATTCTGGGCTGTCATCGTGTATGATAAAAGGCTCCTGTCTGACGGCGCTGTTTTGTTCGTCGTCGCCGTTGTACAGTCTAGAGAAGTAGTCTTTCCAAATCCCCAGCATTGACTGCGATTCTACTATGATGTTCCCATGTTTATCTCTGCAGGCATCGGTTCTTGCTCGATGACCCTGAACCAGCTGTTTTACCTTCCGATAAAATCTCCGAACTTCATTCCTGCTGTTAGCTCCCTCAACATCTTCGATCTGACGCTTCTCATGCTCTCTCTTTTTTCGCGCAACTAACTTTTTTCTATAGAGTCGGGAAATCAACCCCCAACCTGGAGTACCAGGTACTTGATGTGACTCCAAGTACAGAGTCGGCAAAACCGCTCCTTTTACGGCCTGGGCTTCAAATATGTCGAAGTAGCCCGTAAAGGTGTTCACCAAGTAGTACGGCCTAACTGGAACTGAGGACGCCACCGTTGATTCCAAAAAGAAATTCATCCGCTGCCGTCCCTCGTGGGAAGTGCCTTGGTGGGAACACTCCTTCGTTGTGGGGTAATTAGTAGTAACAGCCTACTCCGCTTCAACCTGTCGACCATGGGAGGCCCTGCTGCGAAAACAAGTTTCGCGATCGCATAGCTCTAAGCATCGCAGTAGTAGTTACCGTAAGCCGCTCCGCCACGTCAAGGCTTACCCCATGGAGGGTAATGTTGTACCATATTTGGCGAGTTCATCGGCTTTACAGTTTCCTGGAATGTCTCTATGGCCCGGCACCTAGTGAAGGTGAATGTTAAACTGTTGTGCCATCTACATTAGAGACGATCGACAGTTATGGACCGTAATTTATTTTATTTTTTTTATAATAAGCACGCACTCAAGGGGTTTTTGTTCCCTTTTTATGCCAAAGCACAGTGCGAGCGTTAGGGAAAATGGGATAGACGGAGAGGGTTTAGGATGAGGTGTCGGTTAACATTAGTCTTGAATTCTCGAACACTGCAATGACTGGGGAAGACAGAGTGTGGAAGAGAGTTCCACATTCGCGTAGTACGGCTAAAGAACGATTCTCTGAACATGACCGTACGTCCGAAGTTGGGCTCGAGGGTGAACTGATGGGCATTCCTGGAGGCGCGGGTATTACGGTTGAATATCTTAAGGGGAGGAATGCAACTGGCTATTTCACTAGAGCATAAACCATTAAAGTAACGGTAAAAGAGGGTGAGGCATGAGACATTACGTCGATGTTCAAGTGACGTAAAAGTCTCAACGATGGTACGGTCACCAATCATCTTAAATGCTCTTCTCTGGATACTGTCCAAAAGACTTAAGTACGTTACTGGAGCACCAGCCCAAACGTGGGAGTTGTACTCAAGCTTTGGACGTATGTAAGTTTTGTAGATGGTAGCCAGATCAGACGGGGAAAAAATTTCTTGCATCTTCTTAAAAAACCTAAACAACTTGCGGCATTTTTGGCGACATCGCGTATGTGTTCGTTCCACAAGAGGTGGTCGGTGAAGCACATACCGAGAATCTCGAGATGTTCGGTTTCGCTGATGCAAGTGCCACTCATGGACAGTGGCAAGGGGGGTATATCTCGCTTCAACGATACAAGACAGCATTGAGTTTTCGAAGCATTAAACTCTACGCGGTTTCTTATTCCCCATTGTACAATGCTGTTTATGTCAGAGTTTAATGAGCTTATCATATTATTCCGTTGCAGTTCCACATCCGAAGAGGAGGGATGTGAGTCTGGAAACGAATATGAAAAGCTAAGGGTACTATCGTCAGCGAAACAATGAATTGGATTAGAAGTTACAGACAAGAGATCATTTATGAAAATGAGAAAGAGGGTCGGAGACAAAACGGAGCCCTCGGCACACCAGCATTTATATTGTGGGTTTCAGACTTGAATCCGTCCAATACAACTTGTATAGAACGGTTCGAGAGAAAGTTTCTAATCCAACGAAGGAGGGACTCATCAATACCGAATGCACGCAATAAGAGAGCCTGGTGCCAAACTCTATCAAATGCTTTTGAAATATCGAGTGCAACAATCTTACTTTCTCCAAAACGATGTAAAGATTTGTTCCACTGTTCGGTGAGATATGCCATCAAATCACCAGTGGACCTGTTGCTGCGAAAGCCGTACTGCCGGTCATTAAGAAGCTTTCGGTCTTCGAGATATTTCTTGAGCTGATAATTTATCAGCATTTCCATGACCTTAGAAAGAAGGGACGTAAGTGCAATCGGACGATAATTGGAGGGAGAGGAGGATTCGCCTTTTTTGGGTATGGGCTGGACAAATGCTGTTTTCCAACTGCTCGGAACGAGCCCAGAAGAATAGGATAGATGGAAAAGCTTACGCAAGGGTTTTGCCAGCGTTGAAGAACACCTCTTCAGAACAATAGCGGGGATACCATCCGGGCCAGCGGATTTGTGTATGTTGAGATCTTTTAGGACCCTCGCTACAGCACGAGTGCGAAAGAAGATTTGTCCCATGGAATCATTGACGCGCTCAAGAACTGGCGGAGTCATGACACTCTCTGGCAGCGAAGAGTTGGAGGCGAACTGCCTAGCAAAAAGGTTAGCTTTCGCGAGAGAGCTAACGACTGGAGTATCATCATCAACGAACGTAGGGACCGAGGAAGAAGAAGAATTCTTCATATTTTTTACAAATGACCAAAAAATTTTACTGCCTTTGGGACATTGCAGTATTTTTTGCCTTAGTTTTTGGTCATGTAAAAATTTGGTCCGTCGAATATGGACATTGCAGGCTTTCCTGGCTTGTTTAAACTTATTCCGGTTTTCCTCAGTAGGGTTGGCTTTGTAACAACGGAAACTTACCTCTTTAACCCTGATAACCTCTTTACAGCTCATATCAAACCATGCGTTCTCTTTGGGTCTGATGCTTTTAACCCTATTCGGGATAAAAGTTCTCATTCCCAGAAGAATTAAACTTGTGAGCATATCCGCACTGGAATCTACGTCACTATCGAGGAAGCATAGTGACCAGTTAAAGATCCTGAAAAAATTATTGAGGCCGTCCCAGTCGGCTTTCTCGTACTGCCAAACGGTTCTCTTAGGAGCTCTTTCTTTAACTGGGATTTTTTGACACGAGAAATTTGCAGATATGACACAATGGTCAGATCGGCCTAGAGGCGATAATACACTTATTGTATATTTATCAGGGTCAGAGCAGAGGTAAGGAACAAGTCAAGAGTGTTTTCTGCTTGGCCGTCAATGTCCGGTATTCGAGTGGGCTCGTTGACCAGCTGAGCAAGATGGTTAAATTCAGCAAAAATCTCTGCACATACTCCTTCGGGTGTTGTCTTGCTCGAATGGAGAAGCCAGGAAGAATTGTGTACATTGAAATCGCCCGTAATAACGATTTCAGTGCGAGGATACAAGGAAACAATTCTTTGGATGGAGTCGGACAGTGAGTCAAATTCGTTAGACGTTGAAACCCTGTCCAAATTTGGGCTTCTATAAAGGAAACAGTAATGGATGATGTGCTTATTAACAGAAAATTTGAACCACATAAAATTAAAGAAGGGATTTAAATAGGAGCTATACTGTGATTGAAATTGGTAAGCGACATCACTTCTAGTATAAACGGCGAGGCCATGGTGGGAAAGGAATAGAGGCACTAAGTTGTACCCATGAATGTGAAATTCAGTAGGATCAGTAGCCTCACCTACTTGGGTTTCACTTAGTGCCAAAACAGCTGGCCTGTTTAAAACAGTGTGGAGGTACGTCGACAGAAAATTCGTTCTTAACCCACGAATATTGCTATAATCGACCCTGAAATTCTCAGTCATTGCAATACTTAAAAAATTCAAAACCAAAACAGACGAGCTCCTCTAAGAAGATATTGAAGTGAATCCCAGACATCGTTTCGACTCAGCGCCCCTGCTAGTGTTATGCCTTAGCAGTGGCGTGAACCGATCCGACCCTGGAACTCAAAACAATAATCCTCTATTCGTCTGTTGTTGGTGACACATCATGTACATACACTGTATGAGCAAAAAAAAAAAAAACCATACAATGTAATGCACATGATATGCCATGCAACTGTTTGTGCTAGGAAGGAAAGAGGATGGGTAGGTACTCACTGTGCTATGCTAGGCATTTTGTTGTTGTTTATTTTGGAGATGCTGTGCTTTTCTGTTCTTTTTTATTGCTTTTAATATTTTTTTTTTATTGCGGGATATTTTCGGCTTTGAGTATGTGGGTTTGAACTATTTATTTTTCTTTCGAGGCTTAGCGGTTTTTTTTATGGATTTTTTTTTTGTTTTGTGAGGAGAATTTGCAAGTTTATTTGTTGATTTGTTTATTGTTTTTTTTTGTAATGTGTTGACAATCATTGTTATTTTATTTATCACGACGAATACGACAATTTGACGCACGGACACGACGAATAAAAAACATAACGGAGGGAAAACGACACAGCAGATGACACACAACACAGAGGGGACCTTCCTCAACGAGAGCACTGAGTTTGTAGAGACAGATTCCAGAGATTTTATAGCTGCCTGACTATCTGAGAAAATCCGGATATCAGATGTGGATACCACGTTTTGTCTGAGCCAGGACAGGGCCTCCTTAATCGCCAAAAGTTTTGCCTGAAACACGCTACAATGATTTGGAAGGCTAAATGAGAGACTTGGTTTTAGTCGTTCGGAGTACACACCTTCACCAACCCCATCACTAGTTTTCGATCCATCTGTATAGAAGTGGATTGCCTCGTCTTCCGGGAATGTTTTATTTTCCCAGAAGGATCGGGAAGGTATAGAAATTTTGAAGTTTTTATCGAACTGTAGTTGGGGAATGGTGCTGTGTGCTTTGGAATTGATTCTAGATAACTAAGAGCCGTTTTCTTCACTCGAAGTTGAAGTCAACTTGAGGATATTTTTTCTCAACTCCTGATTTTAGATTTCTTTACTTAAAGTTGAACATTTCAACTTTTGATTCTCAACTCTCAAGTTACTCAACTTCCGATTTTCTCAACTTCCGAAAAAAGTAGAAGTTGAGAGGCAAACTTGAGAGTTTTCTCTCAAATTCAAATTTTCAAAAAATGTTGATGATTATCACAGTACACAGAAAACAAGGTATTATATTCCCGAATTTCTTCTTCTCAAGTTCGCGCATATTATGTCAAATTTCAGATCCAAAATGTCATAATAAAAGAAAAGTAAAAAGAAAAGAACAAAACTTTAGATTTCTGTCTCTGTCTGTATCATTTACTAAACATATCAGCCATTTTTTTTCCCTTGACGAATTTGACATTGGATCTGAAATTTTTGGAATTTTTTTTTGTGCCTTTCCTCACTTCTGTCATTTTGATTTCTGACAGATGCGCAATATAATACCTTGTATTCTGTGTACTGTGGATGATTATCCCCTGTCAAAATTTCATACTGAATAGAAATTATTTGCAGCTTAGAATTTTTCGAGAAAACTAGTATTTACCACGAGCACTTCTACTGCACACACACACTGCACACAACAAATTTCCCGCCACCAAACTACCAATCAAAAAGAATCACATTTCAATTATATTCTTGAACGCTTGTTCTGGCCGCGACTTAGGCATAGAATTCTAGCGCATCTTTGCATGTGCTTCTTTCCCAGTAAAAAATGACAATTACTCCCGATATGTAAATTTTTTTTTGACATAAACTCAAATAGAAAGTTGAAACAAACGTAATTGTCAAAAATATCCCAGGGAAATTTTGAAAAAATTAGAGAATCCAACTTTTGAATTTAAACTTTCGAGTTGAGATTCAAAGTAGTGAAGAAAAACGATTTTCAACTGGTCCCTCAACTCTCAAGTTTCTCTCAACTCTAGAGTTGGCCAACTTGAGAGTTTCCTACAAGTTGAGAAATAGTGAAGAAAATGGCTATAAGAATAACAGAGTGGCCAATGTTATTGTTAGTCCACTGTGAAGAGGCATTCAGGCGAATAGCAGAACTAGCAGCTATTTGTATGCTGTTTATATCCAGAGGTGTCAGATAGAGGAGGGTGTCTAGTGCCGCAGATGGGGTCATACGAAGTGATCCGCTTATACTTAGGCATGCTGAGCGTTGGACTTACTAAGCTTATTGCAGTTCATTTTTACGTCCAAGGCAGTCCACCATACTGACACACCTTAGAGAAGAATCGGTCTGATTACCGATGTGTATAGCCAGTGAGTGATTCTGGGTTGCAGACCCCATTTGCTACCTATGGCTTTCTTGCAGGTGAAAAGAAAAGTTTCTATCGTTTTGTAGAGAATTTGGGAGAAAATAGAAGAAATAGGGCTTGAAACATATCTTAAATCACATTTTCTCATTAATTCGTTGTTTGTTGGTCGCGCTCATGTTAAAAGTGCTATATTGACAGACTAAACAGTTTTTGCTATGATCTCTCTCGAGGGTGAACTGATGGGCATTCCTGGAGACGCGGGTATTACGGTTGAATATCTTAAGGGGAGGAATGCAACTGGCTATTTCACTACAGGATAGAGCATTGAAGTAATGATAAAAGAGGGCGAGGCATGAGACATTACGTCGACGTTCAAGTGACGTAAATGTCTCATGGTCACCAATCATCTTAAATGCTCTACTCTGGATACTGTCCAAAAGACTTAAGTACGTTACTGGAGCACCAGCCCAATCGTGGGCGTTGTACTCAAGCTTTGGTATGTATGTTTTATAGATTGTAGCCAGATCAGAAGGGTGCATCGTCTTAAAAAACCTAAACATCTGGCTGCATTTTTGGCGACGTCGCATATGTGATCATTCTACAAGAGGCCGAGAATCTGGAGAAGTTCGGTTTCACTGTTGCAAGTGCCACTCATAGACAGCGGCAGGGGGTATATCTCGCTTCAACGATACAAAGCAGCATTGAGTTTTCAAAGTATTAAACTCATTGCACGATGCTGTTTAAGTCGGAGTTTAATGAGCTTATCTTATTAAGCCGTTCCAGTTCCACATCCGAAGAGGAGGGATTTGAATCTGGAAACGAATATGAAAAGCTAAGGGTACTATCGTCAGCGAAACAATGAATTGGATTAGAAGTTACAGACAAGAGATCATTTATAAAAATGAGAATGAGGGTCCGAGCCCTGGGCAAACCAGTAGTATTATTTTGTGGGTTTCAGAGAGAAAGCACGCATTTTCGATAAGAGAGTGTTTATAGTCGGAACCTTTTTTGGTTTAGACTTTGAATTTCTAATAATTTAGCTTGCTCCTTACGTCGGGTGGGGGTAGCAATCATTAAATGAAACTCGGTTGACTTTTGAATGATAAGTGATTTTCTAGCCTATTTATACTTAAAATATAATTCTTAATATATGAGATATGACCATGAATGAATTCTGTGAGAATGAAAATGAAATATGAGCCATAGATATGCACCTGAAAATAGTGCATCTACAGTGAGAAAAGTATCTAGACATTATAAACTGCAGACATTGCAGTTTTCGTTTGAACTATTTTAGCAGTGTAAAATTAAACGACTTGATTATATGATAGTAAACGACAGAATGAATATTTTATTGAAAAATATTTTCAACTTGATTACTTAGAAATTTTGATCGCAAGTATAAACTTAACAAGTTTTCCAACACCCCCACTCGAACAAAATTTACCTCAAACGTAAGCCCATGTCATTAGAACAGAAATTATGTTTTTCGGTAGAAACTGGTTTAGTTAAATAATCTGCAACCATTGATTCAGTTCCAATTCCAATGAAAGAGATAATGTTCATGTCCTTCTTCTCACGAATAAAGTGATGTCGAACATCAAGATGTTTGGATCTTGATAAGTACTTGCTTATCGATGCCAGATGAACTGCACTTTTGTTGTCGCAATATATATTCATGACCGAGTTGTTAAAATTATGTTTCAGTTCGGACTCGAGGCCACGAATCCATATTGCTTCTTGAATTGAGGCCGAAAGTGCCATATATTCGGCTTCTGTTGTGGATAATGCAGTAGTTGGCTGATGTTTTGTCGCCCAAGACACGGCACCTCCCTGTAAGATACATACGTATCCTGTGACAGATCTTCTTTCGTCACAATCACTTGCCCAGTCTGAATCAGAATATATTTTAAATTCAGGATTTCCATTTCTTGAAAATTTCAGTTTGGCCAATTTTGTTCCTTTCAGATATCTGAAGAGTCTCTTCACAGCAGACCAATGTTCTTTGCCAGGACAGTTGTTGAATTTGCTCAATTTGTTGATTGTAAAGCAAATATCCGGTCGAGTGCACTGTGCTGCGAATAGTAAGCTTCCAAGTGCTTGCTGATAAGGAATCTTAGCCATTTCTTTTTCTTCTTCTGAAGATTTAGGTGACATCTCTTTTGTCAGTTTTATGTTGATATCCATAGGAGTTGCTACAGGATTTGACTCATCCATGTTGAATTTAATCAGCATCTCAGATATATATATTTCTTGATCTAGATAAATTCCATCTTTGTCATCTGAATTCCTAAACAATTCTTCGCGGTCCCCAAAAACTTCATTTTGAACTCTTTCATCAAATTTAGTTTGAGATTTTCATAAAATACCGTTTCGTTAGTGAAGATTAGAATGTCATCGACATAGATTGCTAGAAACGTCATGGCCTTATCCTTTCGATGGAAGTATATGCAAGGATCAACTTGCGAACGCTTCAATTCAAGTTTTTGTAGGACTCAATCCAATTTGGTGTTCCAAACTAAACTTGACTGTTTAAGTCCATAAACAGCTTTGTTCAGTTTCATCACTTGACCTTCTCTTCCCATCGAAAACCCTTTCGGTTTCTCAACATAGATATCTTCAGTTAACTCACCTTGGAGAAAAGCAGTAATAGCATCCATTTGTTCAATTCGCAAATCATACCTTACTGACAATGCTATTAAATACCGGATAGAAGAGTACCTCACATCAGGTGAATAGGTTTCTTCATAGTCAATACCTTTCTTCTTTGTAAAACCTTTTACCACCAATCGAGCCTTGTATCGTACATTATCTATCTCGTCTAGGTTCTTCTTGAATACCCATTTCGTCTTGATAATGTTGGCTCCAGCAGGCTTGTCGACACAGTTCTAGGTATCATTTTCCTCAAATGATTTCATCTCATTCTGCATCGCTTCTATCCATTTTTCTTTGTCATCTCTGGATAACATATCTTCCATGTCTTCGGGATCTTCCAAGATGTTGACCGTTTCAGTATTGTAAACTACTCTTGGTAATCTTGAGATTCTTTCGCTTTGGCGTGGGAGAGCTGCTTCTCCAGCTTCTGGTAGGTTTGGATTATCTTCATCAGATTGCATGCCCAACGTTGAAACAAGATCGTGAGTTTCTAATGACGTTGCCAAAGATGGATCTTCTTCGTTATTCCCATCTTGAAATTCTGGATTTGATGAACATGACTCGAAGTCGTTTTCTATGACCATATTTTCTTGTTTCTCTATTGGATGTACCCCCACTACAGCGGTATACTTTGGAACTTCATTGGTGTTTTCATTTTGAATTTTATAGCGAAAGTTATCCTCGTGAAATACTACATCACGGCTGATGAAAACATCTTTCTTTTGTAGGCTGTACAGCGGAAACCTTTGGAAGTATTCGAATATCCCACAAAAATGCATTTCTCAGATTTTGAATCCAGCTTTCGTCGTTTTTGTTTCGGAATGTGGGACATCGCTGTGCAACCAAAAATTCGAAAATAACAAACATCCGGTTTGCGATTGCTCCATAACTCTTCTGGAGTTTTTTCAAGCTTACTATGCGTTGAACGGTTGACAATATAACTTGCACAGTTAACTGCTTCAGCCCAAAAAAATTTAGGCATTATAGCATCACACAACATAGCTCGAGCCTTCTCTATAAGGGTTCTGTTCATCCTTTCTACCAAACCGTTCTGTTCTGGAGCATAGGGAACGGTTGTTTGATGAACAATCCCAGACTTCTTCAACTCTAGTTGCATAGCTTTGTTTATGAACTCTGTACCATTGTCCGTTCGTAAAAATTTAATTCTGTATTCTTGTTGGTTTTCGACTTCGGCTTTGAATTCACGAAAACAGTTCAATACAGCATCTTTCGTCTTCATAAAGTAAACAAATACCTTCCGAGTGAAAGTAACAAAATATATACTTCTCTTTTTTAATGCACTTTTAATACTTTCAAATAAAAGGTTTTTTTTTATTTTTTCTTATAAAATACAAAATGGTATACACAAGATGCAAAACGAACTTTCCTTCTTGACTTCTATTTTTTGTGTGTCGGTCGTTATTATCTTTTATTCAAATTAAATACAACGAGCTATCCTGTTGGTAGATAGAACGAGTGATCTCATTGGTTGAATAGTTCGCGTTCGAGAACAGAAATAATAGGAGGTTTACATAATAATAGGAGGTTTACATTTTGCGTTCTACATGAGTCAATTTTCATATCATGTTAATTATCATAGTATTACAACTCGGCCGATCTGACACCAAAATCGACCTCGATTACATTTATTTTATTATCCTTAAAACAACTAAGATTCTAACAAGTGTTGCCCACTTAACGTTGCGTCGGATCATTCAGTGCACTATCATCTGCCATCCATTTTCTCATACGCGAAGCCTCAACGACCGACGCCATCGTAGGATATTTGGGTGATCTGGCAATTTTCTATATCTCTTATGACATATCGGTCATGTGGCAGAACCTTATGGACGAGGTACGGACCGCGGTACTTCGGTATAAATTTTTTATTGGTTCCGACGCACAGTGGCCCGTTTTCACTTTTTACCTTGCAAAAATCATAGCTCCTAAACGAAAAAAGATATCGCTTCAATTTTTTTTTATTTAGCAGGGAATTTCTAAAGCTATGTTTTTAACAAAATATGTTCACAGGGTGTTTCAGAATTAAGTCCCAAAGTGGGAAGTTTTTTCAATGTCAGAAAAATTGTTAAAAATGTATCCATAATGGCGAAAAATTTGTTTTTGTGAATGATTAGAGAACAATTAGTTTTGGTATAGCAGGAAAAAGAAAAAAAAATAACACTTGAATAGTCATAAAAGCAAAAAATTTTTTTTTTAAGTTAAAGTTTTTAAGTTTTATAATTTTTGCTATGCAACCAATCAAACCATCAATATTTACATTCAAAATCAAACAGGGTGTTTCAATTTAACTGAAAATTACCATAATTTCAATATTTCAATGAAAAAAAACAACCCTCAAATTAGAAAAAAGTGTTTTAAAAGTACGAATATGGAAAAAAAATAAAGCATGAACGTTAGATTTTTATCTTGTTTTATTCTTAATAATTTACTTATATTATTTCTTGAAAACTATCATCTAAATTCAATGTTGAATCTAATAGATCTAACATTTCTGGGGAGTAGTGTGCTTTCAGTTCTTTTTGATTTCTAGCATGCCTTTTGGAAGAAATAAGTGGATCTGACGAGATTGCTAGCATAGTAAACAGGTCTTCATTTTGCCGAATTCTTGAAACCTTGCTTGTATTTTGATACCTGTATCTTTTGTAGTCCTTATTTTTGCATTCCTGAGCTTCTTCTGATAATTCCCCAAGTGGAAGTGACTGATCCTCCATAATATTTTGACTATAAAACAAAATTTTATGAAGAGTAGGGGTGAGTTGTCTTAATAACACTTTTGTTTCTCTTGTATACTCCCCAAATTTTACTGTATTAACTTTTTCTCGACAGTTTAAGACATTAAGTATTATTTGAAGCCTTTTAATAATTTCTTCATTGACTCCAGTTATTCGGGCAGCTGCATCCGGTTGTTCAAAGAATCGCCTGGAAGTATTGCCATCATTGGTATTTCCAAACCAAGGCTTAGGTTTATCCACATCAAGTCCAAGTTCTTCATGGAAACGCTTTTGAATATCCTGCTTCCTCTTTTTTTCTAACTCTTTGATTCCAATAGAGCTATCCTCTCCTTCCTTAGCAATCGTATAGCTAAGTTTCAAAATGAATTCCATGCACCTAATTCCAGCATGCAATGGAGAAATCCCATACTCGTAGTTATGTTCGTCCGTAATATCTGCTTCATCCTGTGCATTAAACTTCTTTTGAGTTTTAATTTTAATTATTTAATTTTGGTGATAATTCTTTTTATATCAACAGCTATACTTAATCCTCATTTTTTTATGTCTTTCCAATGAGGCTTCCAATTATAGGTACTTAGATTAGGTTGCATAGTAAAATTAAAAATTATTTGCGTACCTAGTCCTGTTATTTTCACTACCTGTAACCCTAATAAGAATAAATATTTAATCTTCGATTAAAATCCTTTTTTTTGGCTACCTGTAATCTACCTGTAACCCTTATATGTATTAATTCTTAATCCAAATACAGTAATCTGTCAAAAATAAATACCTGTGCACAACAAATGTTATAGAAAAAATAATGGCAGGAATCATCATTGTTTTTTTTTTACTATTTTTTTAGAAAAAGGTAATCCCCAAACCATACATTTTTTTTAGCTATTCCACTCATTGCGCTTATTTAAATACCTAAATTAAGTCATGCAAATCCAAAATAAAGGTTGCGACAAAAAGATTAATTATATTCTTTTCATATGAAAAAAACTAAAAAAAAAGAATAATCACTGACTTGAACCAATTAAATTGCCATAACTCGGCTTTATGCAACTTTACGCAGCTGAGTTTTTGAGGACATGTTAAGGAATATGTGGGCATTCATCCCTCACTTAGTTTGGTTTGACGGGTTTTGACGTTTTTTATATGATCCAAGTTAAAATTCAAACACAGGTGCAAAAAGTGATTTTTTTTTTCATTAAAAAAAAGTATGCATTTTTTTTTCCAAAATTTGATTAAAATAATGTCAAACTTTTCAACAAAAAAAAATAAATGGATTTACTCTCACCGTTTTTCTAATATTCAAGTTCGAATTGCAACAAAAAACAAAAAAAAATATATATTTTTTTTTTAATATTTTCTGACTTTGATCGGCTCCTCAAGCCAAACCGTTCATCTAATATTTTTTTGTTTTTGGATTCTTACACTTTAAACAATTCTAAACAAAATGTGATTTTTACTTTTTCAAAATAAAATCACGCGAAAAATGATTTTTCCCACTTTCCTTGCCTAAACGGGCCACTGTGCGACGGCCATATCTACATTACGTATTACAACGAAATCGCCTTCGGAGTACGTCTTCGCGGGTTTACTTCGTGTTAGAAAGTAGTTCAAACTATACTCTTGTGATTTAATGATAGCGTCCGAGGCAGACGCTCTTATCCCTTCCATGTCACGTTCTGAAGTTGCAACTTGTTTCTCTTCATGATAATCTGTCAGCTCATCAACTAATTCACCTCTTTGCTCTACACCGAACAGCAATTTAGATGATAATTAAACCATCATCAATCAAGTCTCTAAAAATGTTATGAATGTACCTCTGAAAGACAGCCGGCGCATTCTTCAAGCCGAAAGGCATACGCATATACTCAAACTGACCATACGGTGTGACAAAAGCCGTATACTTTATGGAATTAGGTGCCATCATTTTTACATGGAAAAATGCCTTGTCATCGCCGTGCTCTTTCTAATTTATAGTTATGTGGTGAATATGCAAAATCATACAAAAGAGTAAAAAGGCATTGCCAGATGACAAGACAGACTGTTCAATGAGCCTGATATTTTAAGGTACGTACGTACTTTATCATTCTCATTCAAATTGGATAGGGGTTTTGAATTATGCGGTACAGAAACTCTTTTTCCATACCTTGCTCATAGCATTTTTTCAGGATTCGTCTGGCAATCGCCACTCCTTTTTCTGCAAAACAATTGCTCTGAGGATAACGTGGGCTAGAAAACACAAGTCTAACATTAAATTCTTCCGCAAAATTCCTAACCCTACGGCTATTAAATGGATTGTTGTCCGATCGGATTTCAATTGGAACACCAAACTTTGCAAATATTTGCGATATAATTATGTTTATAATGTGATCAATTGATTTATCTTGAAGCTTTTCAACGCACAACCAATTAGAATACGCATCAAATACACACAAATATGATTTCCCTCCATACTCGAATATATCCATTGAGATTTTTTTCCAAGGAAACTCTGGCGACTCATTTTGTCTTATTGGCTCTTTTGGATTATTATATCTGAATTTTTCGAAAATGCGACACCGTTGAATATTTTCTTCAATGTCTTTTGACATACCTGGCCAGTAGAAAATCCTTCGCGCACGCATTCTTGTTTTTTCTATCCCTAAATGAGACTCATGCAACATTTTAATGACCTGATCTCTAAGCCTCAACGGTACACCATTTTATCCCCAAAAAACAAAAGTTCATCATTTACACTTAAGCTGTGTTTTATTTTGTAAAATCTCTTACAATCCAGACTAAGCTTTTTGTAATCTGGCCACTCATTTGCATGATAATCCAGAATCTCACTAAGGCATTTATCTTCCCTGGTAGCAATATTATTTGTTTCTGTCGAACATACATACATCACGAACAATGCTATGAACAACATAATTTAATTTGGTTTGCTCTTCCTCTGCTGCTTTTAAATACGCTCGTGATAGGCAATCTGGAAGCATTAATTGAGTTCCTGGAACATATTTTTGTTTGTGACCTGGATATTTAAAAAAAAAAAACATAAACATGCGTTGTAACCTAACTGTAACTTTATCTAGTTGCCTCTTCATTAGTGTCTCGAGTGGTTTATGATCGGAATGAAATTCAACCTCACGACCTTAAACATAGAAATGAAATTTTTCACACGCTACAACAAAGGCCAGCAGTTCTTTTTCGATTTGGGCCTATTTTTGCTCACTTGTTGACAAGCTTCGTGATGCAAAGGCTATTGGCTGCCCACATTGCAACAAAACACATCCTACTCCGTCATTGGAAGCATCAGCTTGAAAGACAAGAGGTTCTTTTGGATCAAACATTCTCAAAACCGGTGCCTGGGTAAATCTATTTTTTTAGATTATTAAACTCATTTTGATGTTCTTCGGTCCATTCCTATTTTGCACCTAATTTGGTAAGATATCTCAATTTCGATGTTACAGTTGAAAGGTTTGGTATGTATTTACCAAGATATTTACAAACTCTTAATAATCTCATAACACCTTTCTTATCTTCTGGTATTGGAAGATCTCTCATGGCAACTAAGTACTTGTTGTTTGGCCTTATTCTGCCTTTGGATATCAACTGACCCATAAATTTGACTTCACTTTGCCTATACTGTATTTTATTTATGTTAAATTTAACATTATTAGCCCTCGCTCTTTCAATGACCTTACTGAGTTTTTGATCATGTTCGACATAGTTACTTCCAGAAAAAAACAAATCATCAAAATAAATTTCAACTCCAAGAATATCATCAAACAACTGAACCATTTTTTTCATAAACAGTTCAGGATCACTGCTTATCCCAAATGGTAGCCTGTGCCACCTATAACGACCAAAAGGGGTTATAAAAGTTGTCAAATCGGAACTCTCTTCGTCCAGTTCTAGCTGCCAGAACCCATTCTTCAAATCCATAACTGTAAACATAGATTTGTCTGACAGACGACTTGTAATGAGTGATAGTCATAATCGAACGATTTCAATAATCGAGAAAATAGTATTCGAATGATTTGAATAATCGAATGATCATTGGAATGATTTTTCGAATTATGAAATCGAATGAAAATGGTGAAAAATATAAAGTTTATAGTGAGCGATGAGCTATTTTTGCAGTTATAATAATGAATTCCAATATAAATTAATACTTGTTTATTAAAAAAAAAAATATATAAGTAAAAAAAAGAATTTAAAAAAAACTTCAAAGTGTACAAAATCTTAAAATAATTACATTAAAAGGGTTCGTGATCAGAGAAAAAACGATTTAAGAAAATAATTTTGTCCAAATTTTTCTCCGACGGTCATTCGTCAATAGACCTGCCTTAGAAAATACCCTCTCAGATGGTACGGACGTAGCAGGTATGGCAGAATATTTCAGATGAAAATTTCATTTTAGAAACATTTTTAAAAATAGCCTGTTACTTTTCTTAGCTATTAACAATGTTCCGTATTCCAATCATTTTTTACTAATTCGCAAAAATATCTGCCAAACATGTACATTGAAAGACCAAAGCTATGATTTAATAAAAAAATAAAAAAAAAAATAAAAATAAAAGAATAACTCCAAATACAAGTTTTTGTTCGCCTTTAATAAATGTAACCAACAATCATAAACAAAATTGCATTCCAAAGATTTGCAAATTCAACTTGAAATAAAATCGTCATTCGAATTAAAATTTGAAATAATCATCATTCGATTTTTTGCATTCGAATACTAATAAAACCGATTCTTTTCAATCGAGTACTACATATTTTCATTCGAGTAATATTTTCATTCGTATGATTTTTCATTCGATTATTAATAATCGATTATTCATTCGAATGATTTTTCATTAGAATACTAATAATCGATTTTTTGCATTCGAATGACTAATACTAATAATCATCTTTCGATTTTTGTTTTCAATAATCGAATGATCTCGAATGATTGCCTGAATCGATTATAATCGATCATTCAACTTTTCAGTTCTATTTTTTAATTAATTAATTATTCCCACGCCTCTTTCCCTCCCAGATACCGCACGCGCTGGGGTCCATTTTCACCGAGTACGATTGCAATTACGGTTGCTAGTCGTATCGGCACTTAATATTAAGAAATTATTTGTAAAAAATAAAATAGAAAAAGCGATGGCGATACAAATATCAGGAAGACAAGAGTTAGGGACTGCTTAATGCAAGCAGGTACAAAAAGTAAAAAAAATAAAATTTTAAATTTAAAAGCAAAAAGCAAAAAGTAGAAAAAATGCAAAATTTTAAAATCGAAAATTTTTAAAATTTTAAAGTCAAAAAAATTATAAAAACACGAAAAAAAACAATAAATAAGCGTGTAGAAGACACTTGTCAAGTTCGTAAAAAAGAAATAAAAAAAAAATAAGAAAAAAGAGTCAGTTTCCCTCTACTACAAATACGTGTTTATTTTTGTTTTTTTTTTAGTTGTTTAAGGAAGTACAGTATAAAAGCTTCCTTTGTGTGATCTTGCTAAGGTTGAAATCAAAAAGATTTGAGTTTTCGTTCACCTTACGTAACATTCTCGTAATTGGTTCATTACTGCCGTAATCAGTTCTGTGATGAGCTAGATGAAATTGGGGAACCGATCTTAGTGAGTGAAAGTTAACATTAATACTCATTGCTTCAAGGAGGGTGGAAGATTCTGTAACACCGGATAGAATTTGGTGTACGAAAATAATATCGGCAACTTCACGACGTTTTTCTAGAGATTGTAAGTTTATAAGCCGCAACCGTTCTTGATACGGAGGTAAGTTAAAGTTGTCAACCCATGAAAGTCCTCTTAAGGGTATGTGTCCCAGAATAGCGAACTCAGATTTCATGTAAATGAATTTATATGTGTTAGTGGCCTCTACTCTTCACCGATTCCTTTTTTTTTATCTCAGACGAGAATTTGCAAGAACCAGTTTCCACGATCACGATCAGGCACATGAAGGAGAAAAAAAAGGCAATATACGCAGACGACGACGCACGGCTAGGTAGAAAAGGAAGCAAATTCATATACATACATGTAATGCAATAAAAAAGACCCAAAAAAATAGGTATCAAGTGAAGAAATGTGCACATTGTTTCCTTTTTTCTTTGAGCTAGGAATATTATGAAAACAATGCATGTTAGTAGGTACAAAAAAAGTGGTATCATAGATATTGTTGTTGCAGCACGAGACATCGCGATGTGATAAACGGTTAGGTTTTTATTTCTTTTTGTGTTTGTCTAGTTGAAGAAATATAAAAAAGATGAACCTTTATGAGAAGATTATTTATTTATGTTTCCTCTGAAGAGGCAGGATAACTATTTTATAGGAAATCGAAATTCTTTTATTGGGCGATGATTGCGTTTGTAACAGGCAGGTACCTTTCATCTTTTAGACAGATGAACAGTTTATTCAAAAGAGTCATGAACCTATTATTGAAATTTTTGACCTTATGCAATAAAACGATGTAAGTAGAGGGTGTCTCAGTAAGAGTGCTCTTTTTAACATTGGAATCTTTTTTTTCATGCGAGTGGCAATTCTGAAATTTGACATCTGCCACCTCTGTTTATTCTGATTATTAAAAATGGAGTTCTTTTCGAAAGAACAACGCGTTATATTTGTGAATATCTACTCTCACAAACTTCGCAAAATTTTCTGCTGAGTAAATTAAAAAAAAACATATTTTATTCCATACTTAATCGGAATATATCTTCTTTAGAGGCCAGTTACAGCTTTAATTAGTTTTCATCATTGAAACACATCCTTGAAATTTTTCTGATAGGTCGGTTATTATAGTAATCATTGAAAATTTCTGTCAGGAATTTTTTTGCTGACGTAATTCAATCCTTGGAACTGTGAGAAGTTGAACATTTATGTAGGTCATTAAAATTGTACAAAATTGAAACGAAAATCATTGGAATGATTTGTTTAATTTTTTGACATAATACAATCAGCTGTTCAGGAAAATGATTTTACAACCGGAAAATAGAAAAACACATTTTAATGAAAAAATAAGTGTGTAATTGAACTTTTTCATGTCAATAAAAATTCTTGGAGTGATTTCCGATCGATTGGTATACCTATAATTTCTTTTCAAAAGAAAACATATGTCGATTTCCATTGAACCACATGAAATGGACGGCCCGTCGCTACTAAAAATCAATATTTTTTGGTTTCAATGGAAAGGAAAAACGTAGCAATATCTTTTTGTAAGTGTATCTTCGTCCTCGGATGAGGAATGCTTGTAATGATGTCAATGTTATGTGTACCTACCTATTCTTGAGAACGCAACGATAAACCTTATTTATTTTCATTATTATTCTTTATTTTCATTATTATTATTTATAATATTCACTATTCTATTATTTATCGTAATTATAACATAACAAAAACGCACTCTCTTCTATTTTCTTTTTCAACATATAATTATTCCATTTGCAAAAACTGTCAAGTTTTTAGGATGTGTTAAAATCAGTTTGAAAATCTGTGTAGATTCGTCTCAAAAGACGAATTCAAAACGAATCAATTCGTCGGGAAAAAATATCAATACTTTTCCCATTGGAAAACGTTTATGAAAAAAATATTGCCGGCCCGTCGACGGCACATCAATGTTTTGGTTCAATGGAAAACCACAATAGTAACATATCCATTCAAAGATTTTCCGGATCCATTTCAATGATAACTATAACTGGCCTCTTACAATACAATAAAAATATCATAACTCTGTTATAAAATACTTGTCTTAATTTTTAAATGAAAAAGTGCACTCTTACTGAGGCACCCTATACTTATTTGTTCCAAACGAATTAAAAAATTAATTGGGTTCTCCCATTTATTTATAGTACCTACGACCTAACTTCTTACTACCTACCTACCTACACAACATTTTTGAGCTTTACAAGGGGTCGCAAAAAAATAATTCTAATAAATCGCAAATCTCTCTCGCAACCACCAAAACAAAAATATATGATAAGAAATTATCGCACATGTGCGATATGCTTTGTACCTCATTCATTTTCTTATTTTGTCATGTCCAACAACAAAAAAACAAAAAGAAGCCACTTACTTACCGCATTCTTTTTATGCGCTCTAACCCTTCTTCTATAATTATGTCATCTGCACATATCTATTTTCTCATCTTCCATCTTTCTTCTACTTCTATGTAAAGCAATATCGAGTTTTCTTCACACTTCTATGAATTGAAGAACAAAAAGTACATTTTCTGTTGAGGGGAAAAAGCAAGAGCAATATCTTTTGTAAGAAAGGGAAGAGAAAGCAAAACAAATTGCAGCACCATCTAGTGACATTCCCTGGAACCCAGCTTCTTTGTGTGTGTGATCGACCATTATTTTTTGACAAAAAACGCAAAATAGACGATTTTTCAAAAATTCAAATAAAAAAGACCATTAGCAGACAAATTATTTTGTTATTCAAATTGAATAAAAAAAATACCAGAAAAAAATAAAAAAAATATTTGCTAGTTTGTTTGCCTATATTTCACTTACAATGACCTTACAAATATTGACATTTTGAAGTTTATTTTTAAATATGTTACAGGTGAAAAATTAAAAAAAAAAAAACAACGACGTTTAGTAATACATATATTAATCTTTCATATAAAAAATATTTCAAAAAATTCAAAAATATATTAATCAATTTCCCGGGCAAACGCGCAAAATGCTAGACAAAAAATAGGTATTTTTTGTGTTTGTGTTAACAAAATCATTTGACAAACATAAAAACAAAAATAAAAAAAATTACTCTGTTGAAATAACATATTTAAAGCTTTGAAAAAAGTTGATTTGACTTCACTACCTTTTATATTTTAGAAGTTATACAAAAAAATGCATTCATACTTTTTACGTAATTTGCTGCATTTTTCATTGTTTTTCGAATTTTGTGTGGAAAAAATTATAA